>CM060949.1:136809284-137225977 GCA_030765055.1 Mantis religiosa | reverse complement strand
GCTTTCAAAATGTCGTTTTCTATAGCGATAACATTTTTTTTTAAATTTGACTATTTCTGCTTGGGAGCTGAATGCTTCAATACAGGTACGGAAATATGTGTACTAAAACTATTTTGCAGACTATTTAAAGTGATTCGAACTATAAAGGAGGATTGCTAATTTTTAAACCTGTTACACAGAACAGCAAAATAAACGCAGCTTGGAAATACTGAAACCCCCTCCCCCCCCAAAAAACCGTATTTTTGAAAAGTCTGGTGCTACAGGAGCACCGAAATGTTATATAAGGGATTATTCTAAAAGGTCAGTACTACAAAAATTATAATATAAATTGTATGTTTAAACAAGTAGGTACTAGGTTAGCCCTATATTAAGTTTTTGACTATTTCTTAAGGTTTCCAGTTATGTGAAATTAAACAGGAATGAAGCCTTAATGAACATTAGAAAAAAATAGATGTGTTTTCTGTTAGTCCTATCAATATTTCAATATTTGCATCAACTGTTCCATATTAAGGGTTGTTTGGATATAGAAATTCCATGAGGTTATATATCTTGCTCGAATACGAAACGTTTTGTTTTCTCTTGCACTCCGCATCTCTCCCTCTCTCCCTTCTCCCTTTCCTCTCTACCTTCCCCTCACCTCCGCCTGACCTCTTTCCAGTCTCCTCACCTTTCTCCCTTTCCCTCACCTCTGTCCGTTTCCCCCTTACCTCTCTCCCTTCCTCCACGTCTCCCCCTCCCCCCTTACCTCTTATATCTCGTATACATAAGCAAGCATGGCGAAAATTTTCTAAAAATGTTTTTGTTCCTGAAGGCTTGAACACAAGATATTTGCGATATAATGTGGACATAACTGTCATATCTGATCCTATATATCCGTAGTATCTCAAATGTATAAGTGGAGCCGTAAAAATGAAAATGAACAATAGAAAATAGACTTTCTGAGGAACTAACTGCTAGAACAAACTCCGTTTTTAAGCCAAACCTGCGGCGTTATTTGTTCCAAAGATAGAACATAAAAAATTTAGACATTTTAGCAATTTGACTTGGCAGATGCGTTGCCTTATTTTCGCTGCGTCTAAGCCAGCATACCAGAACGTTTTTCACGCATAGCTACACCAAATGCGCTCACCAGTTGAAGTACGGATGCACAGGCAAAGCTTAGGGGGTTGCTGTTCGTTGCTAAAACAGTAGGTACAGTAAATTCCGTGTTTATAAACATTGCAGGGGGCGCTGTAATTAAAAAGAGTAGGTAAGGCACTGCTGCACAGTGTTTTGTTTTCCCCACTCATTAAATGGAATGCTAGCAACAGCTCTGTTACGCGATTCGTTGCTTTTTCCTGTTGCACCGGTCGAACGCACCAAAATAATGGTTCTTCAGGGGAAAAAAGGGGGGACGTCGCGTCTGATTATTGTGTAAGTATTTTGAATCTCACGCTTTCATTTCTTCAGAGTAAGACAGCTTTTCTTAGAAATATGAAAAAGTATAAATGAGCCATTTCGAGTTCCATACAAAACAATTGCGTTCGGCTGTTCTTATGTATTCTACCGCACACCTAAAGTAGAGGGAGTTCGCTTTTATCTAAGAATTCCTTAAGCAGCACAAAGAGTAACCTAATATCCCGGTTTTCTTCACTGAATTTAAATATTCAATTTAAAAGTTCCTCAAATATTATGAAGTGTGTTTACTATTGTGACTCCAGTTTTGGACAGGCCCAAATCATCTAGCTGTCGATGGGCTATCAATCCCACTCACTCCAGTTTTTGTTGAACTTTTTGTGGCTATGGGAACGACATTTAAACGGAAATATTCATTTTGAAAAGGTAGAGTCAGACTGAAAAATTCAATGGCATATACAGAATTGGAACCACGGATTTCCCGTTCTCCTTCCGGTTGCTCTAACCATTGAGTTACCACGGTAGTGTACCAGCACGACATTAAATTCTCCAACTGAACGCATTTTTTTCCCCGCTAAACCACAGAGTTCTCATATACATATGAGATAACTTGCTTAATAGCGACTTACTATGCAAGTCTCGGGCTTTATAGTTTAGACGATTTTTAGGTCAATTAATGGAACTTATTTATTCTTTCAGTCAGCTGGAAAATTTAATGTGCTGTCACGTTGCCATGGTAGCTGAATGAATACAGCAACCGAACGCAGACTGGAAGATCCGTGGTTCAAATACTGGCTATGGCATTGAATTTTTCAGTCTAACCTCTATCTCTTTATCCTTCCAAAACTGGTCCTATACACGGCAAGTGTGAAAGAACAATTAACTTCTATTCAATTTGAGATTCGTAAATATATCATAAATCATCTATGAGTGTGAGTGGGAGAAAGAAGTGGAGAGAGAGAGAGAGGGAGGGAGGGAGAGAGAGATTCGAAATAATAAAGTTGTATGAATACCAGATTTCAAACTTCAGTAAAGCACGTTTAAGATTACAAAGGAAATTACCTCCACCCCAAATAGGCGTTTACAAATAACAGCTTCTCATTCATCAAAAATGGTTGCAAATATTTGTATCAACACTGTGTAATTCTCAGTTCACTGGCTAGCAATTATGCTCAGGAAATAGAGCAACTTATGTAAACAGAAGCTAACGTTACATTTGTAAATACTGACATAATCAGCAGCGTTCCATTATGGGCCACTTTTATACATGTCAATAGTGATATGCTTGAGAAACTAATTACTCAAAGAGCGTCTGTCCTGGATGTAAAACATCGCAACTTTGAACATAAATAAACTGCTGCAGATTTGGCTTGGCAGTTTGACTCTAGGAACGACCGCAGGCTACAGGCTGTGTACCTACTCGTCTTCCATGGTGCTCGCAACTTCCGCGATGTGTCGACGTTATTAATGACGCGGTCAGGGCTCCCCCGCAGAGACCGGTAATAACTTGTGATGCAATCAGCGACCACCTCTCCAAAGTGATCAAAATGTCACTCTGTAGCCTCCTCCAGCTTTTTGTTTTACACGTTCCAACTGAACTTGTAGATTGACGCTCTTGGGTAACCTAGAGAGAGTGATGTAATCCAACGGGCATGCGAAGCGTTTATGAGTTCTTTTGGTGACGATGGTCAAATTTATTGCTGAAAGTATTAAAGGAGAATAAATGGTGAAATTGCCAAATGCTTACATTTTTAGTATATGTAATCTTAAAATTTGAAATTGCGTTCTTAATTTGATACGTACTTGGTCGTTGTAGGCACAAAATTTGTATTTTAAATACCTGCTGTTCAAAAATAGAAATCACGATGAATTCTTTGACTTCATTGTCAATACGGATCGTAAAAAGAAACACTCAAACATGATATAATACCACTACACCAGGATGCCATTAACTGCACCAAATGACATACAAAAAAAGGAAAAATATATGGTTAGTATCCTATAGTAATTGCTGGAGTCCCGCATTGGGATCCACCAATTACTTTGAATCTCTACAAACAATTGAACGTTCGAGAACAATGATGATTACTCGCCTAGGAATTGGACAATGTATCTGATATCCTTCATTCTTTAATAAAGAACCACCATCAAATGTTGCATCTGCAATGCAAGATTTACTGTGTAACACATTCTTCTGCAATGTCCAAAATGAATCAGATGGAGACTTCAGGTTGGCATCAGTCCAAAATAACCAAACATCCGAAATGAAACGACGTGAATTTAAAAGAAAATGCAAACGCATTGAATCTTTGTAAGAAAAATTAAATATTATCTTTTGTATACTTTATATATATATATATATATATATATATATATATATATATATATATATATATATATACTTAAGTATTTTGTATCTTAACTTTTTGTCTGAAGTTTGAAAGTTTGCGAAATGACCATGCTGTTAGTCATCCAGAATAAATAAAAATAGACAGCTTTGCTGTGTACAGTACCCGAAAGTGCTTTGGTAACAATCGATTTGGGTTATTTTGTTCATCAATGTTCATCTTTTATGTTACCAACGTATTATGAACCATTATACTCTTCACCCTTGTTATAATAAATTGGGCAAACGACATTTAAAAAAACGTCGAAATAGTATTAAAAACAACAGAAATAATCATTTTTCACGTCTGTTAAACAATGAGATTGCCTCAGACACAGCATATATTTGTCAAAAGTAGAAGAGCCGCGAAATTCAAAATAGAGCGCATCTTTTTTTTTTTTTTTTTTTTTTTTTTTTTTGAATAAGCTTTATTAAAACAAATAACAAGGAGCATCGCTTCTCATATGGAAGCGGGGTTAGGTGAGGGAGAGTTCAGGTAGTGTTGGGCAGATACCGCAATAAAGCACTCTGGTAATTGACGTTGGTTTTGTAGCAGCATCTATCATGCTGCTTGGCGTAAAGTATGAGGCCAGGATGGCAGGCATGGCTTGCGCCCTGGAAGCCAAACTGGGAATTCTGTGGCGGAGTAGCTTAGCGGTATCTTCTGGAGGGTCCGGGCCGAGAGGGCGTTCCGGTACCGGTATGTTGGCGTGTTGCTGCGTCATTTGGTCGGGTTTGGAGTTCAATGAAGATCAGGTCAAGAGATTCGTCGAGCATCTTGTGGTATTCTTCCACGCGATGCATTTTGTTGTCGCAGGCGGCGGTAAGTTGAAGGTGATGGTCAAGTCTTGCTCCGATGTTGTTGATTCCGTCCTGTGTAGTGGGTTGTGATTCTATTGTCTGCTTTAGGGAGCCTTCTAGTGCTGTGAGGTTGGGAACTGTTGCTGCAAGATGTTTCTGTGTGTCGCGGTTGTTCTTGGCAAGGGTAGTCGTGATGGTGTCATGAAGCGTTGCGAGTGATGGTGCAATGTTGCTGACCTCGGTGTGCAGGCTTTGCAGGCTATCGGTGAGGGCGGATGCGGCGGTCGAGGTCTCAAGCGAGGTGAGGCGCCTGCTGATGTTCTGTACCTCTTCTTGAAGACTCTGTAGAATGGTCCTCAAGTCCTCGCCGGGTGCGGCAGCGGTGGTAGCTGGTGGTGTAGGTGTTTGTTGTGTCGCTGGAGGCATCTCTGTGGTGAGTCGGCGAGGGTAGAGAGGGCACTGCGCCTGGCCTGTGAAGTGGCCTAAGCCATCGCAGGTGGCGCAGTAACGGAGGTCGTGACTGGTGCACTGCGACGTCAAGCCCGATGCTCCGCAATAGTGGCACCTGGGAGGTGCTGCGCAGGAGGTGGCGACGTGGCCGTAGCCACAGCAACGGCGACACGGAGTGTATCTACGCGCTCTACTTGCCTCGATTTTGAGACACCGCCCTAATAAGGGCAGGCCCGTCCTCAAGGCAGCTTCGAGGTCGGCTGCGTCGGCGAACTGGAGACGGACCAGGTTCGAAGGTCCGTGGCGGGTGGAGATCCTAGTGGCCCTGAGCGTGGAAGGCCAGCGTAGCTGTGCGGCGGCGAGGATGAAGCGTGTGGGCAGGTCTCGTGGTGCCCCGCGGATGACTGCGGAGGCTGCGGTGGGCTCCCTGGGTGGGAGTCGGACTGGCTCGGCGGCTGGAGGAGTGTTGAGGGCTTCGGCGTATGTGGCCCGCATAGACGAGCATGGTGCAGCGGTGCGTGGAGAGAGCTCGCTGGGTTGAGCTGCTACCACAGGAGCGGCAGCTGCTTCGTGCTCAAATGGGTCTGGCAGGACGGGCCGAATGGCTTCGTTTGCCGGACGTGGCTGCGGCGGGCTGGACTGTCGGGTGGCGGCTGGAGCTGGCTCGGCGCTAGCCCAGAACTTGCCCCGGGCTCAGCGGGCTGCCCCCTCTCTGCTGCCTGAACTGGGCGAGCAGTGGGAGACTGCGCCCGAGAGCTAGCAGGGGAAGTGCTGGCAGAAGAGGGCTGCGGTGGCTGCTTCTTAGCTCCCCGGCTGGGTTGCTTCTGCTCGGCGATTCCCTTCTTCTTTCCGGAGTTCTTCTTCCTCATGGTGAGCTCCTTCCCCGGTGTCAGTCTGACCGAGTGGAAATGAGTGAGAGCGCATCTCTATAAAATTGTCGGGCGACGGGTGTTTTACAGACCTCTCAGAAGACATCTACACAGAATCTTACCTGTAGACCGTGTCAACAGGCAAATAAGAGTTGTCCAGTTATTTTTCTGTACCCAGTACATGCTCTCCAAATATCCATCGTCTTTGGCAGTCAATCAGAATTTGCTGTCCAGAGCCTTAGTGCAGTCAGAACGCTCAATTTCTGCATCGTTGATATTAAGACTGGGGATATGCGAGAGATCTGTAACGGTCGCGGTATTACTCTCCCCGTATCGAACTAAACAAAACTATAAAATGTTCAGGGTATATTTGTTTTCAAGACATATCAATCGTCAAGTATTTCTGTACCCACAAATTAGCTTTGTATATCAGGTATATGCACATAGTTTTTTTTTTTTTTTTTTTTTTTTTTTTTTTTTTTTTTTTTTTTTTTTTTTAAGAAAATGCTCTACTGATTTTTTTTTTTTCAAATATAACATATTTGAAATACTGGCATAAAGTATATCTTGAATTTTTTGTAGTCATTAAAAATCATTACCATTACTTTTATAAAACTGGGAAATGTTGAAGTCTAAAATATTCCATTAATGTCAAGTAATGTTTTGGGACATTAACCACATCCTAAATACTCGCTGTTAATCTATGAATTTATCCGTATTTTAAGTACAAGACTTGACCAGCTTAAATGATAATTAATTTGTTTTGTATGAGTTCATGGGTGGTGTATCAATAACAAGGACAGATTTTATTGGTCCGTTTCTGAGCAGACATGTTGCTCAATCCCCCGTATGCTCTCATGTACTGACAACAAATTGGAAGAAAATTAATCCCCAGAACATCTTAAGACACACTTTCACTGTGTTGTAATGAAGATAATTAGCTGATGAGATCCAGCGTTTAAAAAAGACAGCACTGTTCTGCAAATATTCCTTGTGTTTGTATATACTAGCTTATTTGTATACATCCTAATTTCTTTACAAGTAGGGTATTCTGGAAGGGATTTTATTTGCCAGTCTACTGACTCGTCATAGCCATAGTGCGGCGAGTATGGCGGATGTAGGTTGGTGCTGAAAGCTACATCCGATAGCCTCCACATTCTCATCAAAGAATGATTTCGCGTATGTTCTGGGAAAAGCAACGTGGTTACTGTCAAAGGAACTAGTACAGTTGTTTCGTTATCAATCTCATTACTTGCAGAAGAGACCAAAGCCCTCCTGCGTTGCGGAATCCGGAACGCAGATACTAGTGAATGGTGCTCATTAGAAAGGGCGTCGGAAACATGGCACGGGGGAAGTCCGCCCTGACATCGTCCTCGGCTACCGGGAGGACTCCAGCCTTCCCTCTGTTCTGCTCTGCATGTGTATAGCCAGACAAGGTTCTGTTATAACGGGGTTATTTATCGACACAGCTACCGGCACCGGCCAAGGTAACATGTGTTACTTGTCCGCTCTTCCGTCTATTGAAAATGTAGCGCTGTGAGGACTGTTTCCAGCTGCTAACGCTTAGTTTAAAATCTCTCATGTGTTACATTAACATGAATTTATCCAACAATCTACTACAATTCTTGCAAAACCTTATTTTTCAATCTAACTCATGTTAATCAGAATATTACTAGAAACGTCTTCAAGCCCATTTCATTATAGCAGATATAAATGTCTTACAGGAAGCTGAATGATAGTAAAATGTACAGAAAGCGGATCACTATTTATTGTTTAGAAATTGCAAACTCTTTCAATTGCGAGAAATTTCTATTTCCATTTATGGAATGCTGAAAGCAGTTCAAAAATGAAATAATGTTGAAAACTTAAAACCAACAGTAATGAATATTTCGAAAAAGGTGTCACAAAAATTGTTCTGAAATAATCTTCACTTTTGTATAGTGAGTTTTCGTTTATCTCTATGGTTCACTAGTTATTAAAATCCCGTTCGCGGGGAAAATATTATGATATACATTTTACAAGCATATAAATATCTTATGTATATGTCATTTCAGTCAATGTTTGAAAAATTCTAAAATAATACAAATTATCTCATGTAAGAGCACTGTAGATGGAGAGGTGATTTTTTTTTAAATCCCTGTGTCGTACTTTTTAAAGATTTTGAAATGCGAAAGAGGTATGTATTGGACTATGCGTTTTTGTTATGGGTGCATGCTCGCGCACACAGACGATTGTTCCTTTTTTATTTAGGGCACATAAAAGCGTGTAATTGCTGTGAAATATAGAAACAGAACTTTTATATGAAATAAATACCTAGTAGGTACTTGTTCTACTTACTATAAAAATGTGTAGTAAATAATGGAAGATGTAAAGATTTTCTAAGTGGAGTATTTTAATTTTATGTAATTTTAATTAGCTATACTATATAATCTTACAATAAGAATAGCAGCAACTAAATAAGTTATTCTGAAGTGCTATTAAACAGTAACAAAAATGTGTAGATTAATCTTTAACGAATGAATGTTCTGTTTTAAAGTATTAAACTTAATAAAATGCTTTTGATGCTTTTTTTGATACTTTAAAATTACTAATTTACAAGATAAATCTATAAAATTCACATTAGAAACTGAAATTAATAGATTTATTCCTTTTGTAGATTTAAAGATAATAATAAACAATAATAAATTAAACTCTGATATTTATAGGAAGTCTATTCATATCGATAATTAAATAAAAAATAAAAGTTTTAACCCTTTTTCACATAAATTTGCTGGTTTTAGTAGTTTGATTTATAGATTAATAAATATACCCCTGAATAAAGAGGAATTTAATAAACAATATAAACGCATTAGTAATACTGCTTTAATTAATGGTTTTAATAAATACTTTATACAAAAAACATTGAAAAATTTAAATACCAAAAACTGTTAATAACATTTCTACCCTTAAAATAAAAGACGATTGTGATTGTAAAAAATGTACTTACCATCCTTTGGTTAATAAACATTGTCAATTTTTTTAAAGAATTTGGTATAACTTTAGTTCCTCAAAATAAATATAGTATTAAAACTTTACTACATTTATCTAAAAAAGATAAAATTCCTAATAATAAAAAATATAGAATTTATCATAGTTAATTTATGGAAATTAATCATTTCTTCACACTAGCCGTATATAGGCTAATGTTGATAGAGTCAACATGAAAAATTCAATGCCATGGCCGGGATTTGAACCACGGACCTCTTGGTTAAATAATGAAGCTTGGGACTCAAGTACTTACGATAGTAAGTTGCCACAAACGGTGTATCTCGAATGCGAGAGCCCCTAGTGGTCTACCGGGGAAATATACGAGTAAAATGGAGAATTTAATGTCAGGACGGCACTTTGGCCATGGTAGCTCAATGGGCTAGAGCGACTGGACGGAAGCCAGGAGATCCGTGGTTCAAATCCCGGCCATGGCATTGAATTTTTCATGTTGACTATCTATGGTATTTATCAATTTAATTGTTTAGATTGTGATCAGGTTTGTATTGGAAAGACAAAACGTAATTTGGAAACTAGAACGAAAGAACATTTTCGTAACATTAAGTATAACTGATCAATCGGCCGTAGCAGATCAGTTTTGGCCATTTAACCATGAAATAAATCCTGAAGTTAAATTATTTAAACAGTTAAATGGTCCGATAGATTTAATAGTAGAAATATCTATTTTAAAAAATAATCATTGCGTAATGAATTTTGAAATATCAGCAGTGGGTTCTGTTTTTAGGTTTGTTTCTTTTCAGATTTTGCTAAAACTGGAAAAAACATAGTAACAACTGAAAGTATCGTTGACGACGAAGTTTTTTAAGATGTAAACAGATGTTTACGAAATCGATCTCATCAATTAATAAGATAAATTTACATCATTTTCTTAACATAAGTGAAGTTGTTGTTGCCAATAGTTATATTTGTATGATTAATAAAATGCATTTCCGCTTCTCCAGTGTCAACTGAAGAGTTCTAGGAGCTTAAAGACAGATTTAAAAAATATTATAATTTCGACACATCAGCAAGTTATCGATAAAAGCTATGAAAAACTTGACTTGCACAGGGTTGTAATGCCTATCTTGAATTTACGTATCGTTCTCAAATGGATGTCTAGAATTTGTGAATACCGATGCGTTGTCAGAAGTTAATAAATTTTGTTCAATTTCTGGGATATTGCTTCCTCTCGTTATAAAGTCGTTATGGAAATGATTTTGTAAGAAAATCAGTAATAAAGATGGGAGAAAGAAAAGCTCTAACGTGTTTATAGCCGCCAACTTAGAGTAGCCATTTGATATGACACGTTAAATATTTTACGCCCATTTCTATCCATTTAATGTAAAGTGCACGAAATGCTTGCAGGATGGGAGTCATACGGATCTCCTTGATTGTAGATAGAAAGCATTCTTCAGACGTTAAAATTTATTTCGGATTTTCATCCTTCATCAGAAGATTAAAGAGACGAAAAGCTTGATATAGCATTTTATACCCATCGACACCTGGTGAATAAGCAGCTGATGTAGAATGGCCACTGGAAATATGGTTTAATGGATGACCGAATTTTATTTGTTACAACATTTTAGCTGAACTTGATATTCATTTCATGCATACAAACACGAATATAGTCTACATCATTTGCCTCATTTGCATTGGCTGACAAAACAGCTAATTTTCCTTATTGGTTTACCTCCATTTTCCAAAATTACCTCAGTGTATTTATTTTAGTGAAATTCCAAGTTAACATTATTCTATTGTCTGACCTCGAAAGGATAAACATTTTGTTGGAACTATGAATGAAAAAATAATAATCGTTGAAGCGTTGGATGGCGAATTTCTTTAACATTTTATGTTTAAATCTTTCAGTATGCCTGATTTAGGTACCAACTGATATTTTTGAAACTTTACATTTCTTCGTTGAAATTAACAGTAAAGCACAAAGCTGTGTTGCAGGATCCTTTTTGTAAAAGTATGGGTCGGAAGCCCTTAAGCTTCATATTTATGCTGAAGTCTCGATAAAGAAATTTTGGAAAAATACTCTCCCTAGATTAACGGATGAGCAAGGAAAATAAAAATGATAAATCCTTAAAAGTTCAAATTCCTCTCGCAAAATATTTCTTTTGGTATAGCCCAGGTGTTTTGCGGTTGCGCTATTGCGACCCCAGGTTTTTTATAATTTAGCCCCTATTATGGAAATGACATCCTTTGCGCGGTATATTTTGAGTACGTATAATGGCAGCCCTGCATTCCCACACCCCCGACGCAGGTTCAGAAATAAATTAATTGGTCGGCTTTAGGTGTTTCGACACGGCATGGCGAGGTGGTAATGAGATGCCGGTAAACATTGGAGTGGAACCCCCGCGGTTTGGAGAAGACGAGTCGAAACAGATGGGGAGACACCTCCCGGTGGCGCTTGTAATTAAAATTTTTGCCATCTCATCCTGCCCCTCTCTTCATTATTGACTCGACCGATTGCCGGCCGCTTGTCGATATGGTCTTCCATTATCGCTGTTTTAAGCTTTCAGTGAAACATTTATGCAGCTGGGCACGAAATTATCTTCGAATAAAACCCTCAGGTCTAGGGAGGAAATACACCAAATGAAGGGTCCTCAAGAGCATTCATTGAGCTCTGTTTTTATCGCTGGATTACACGGACCTGACAAATTATTGGAATGCTGGATATGATATAGATACGTATCGCGGTTTCTGCAATCTCATAACCAGGATAGCCTTACTTATATACCTAATGAGTAATGCCAAACATTTATAGAAAATGTATGATAGCTTAAAAATTCTATCGTATATTCCTGTTTGCCCTGTTCGTATGGAGGATTTCAAGATAAACAATTGGACGGTCAGGGGTTGATGTCTATCGAGTAACAGGCGAATTCTGGATCAGAGAGACGAATCAGATAGGTGAACAACTCGATGTCTCTGGATTACTGATCCCAAGGTCACGGGTTCAAATCTGATCCAGACCGATGGTTTTTGAGTTTCATTAAAAGCGTCAATCATGTCATTAGATATACTGGCATATAAATACTCCCTCGTGAGGAAATTTCGGCACATCGGCGACGCTGATATGATCCTAGCAATTAACAGCATTAACAAACAATTATTTTAGTCCAATGTTTGGTATGGGAATGTGGAAAGAGATACGAAATAAGGGAGAAATTAATAAAAGGAAAGGCGATTTGATTATAGAGTCATTAAAATGAAGTGATAGGGAAAACCGTATTATCCGGAGAAGACCCATCCTAGCGGCGAGTTGTCATCAAATCCCACTTAGGTTTTCTTGGAATCGAGCCCGGGGCACCTTGGTGAGAGGCGAGCTGTCTAACCACTGTACTAAGGTACCTCTCATGTATTTTCCAGAAATAGAAAATGTGCCGCTCCTTTGCTTATACAGATTTTCTTAAACAATAATTCATTTTCCCCTTATTGCATCAGTACATTTTTTTACGAAGTTGATTAACTTTTATGATATCATTCTTTTAGTAATATTGAGAATGAAGACGGTCTCAAATAATTTAAAAACCTACATCAATATAGACAAAAACATACCAAGAAAATGGATCCTACCAGGTGACCTGAATATTATTAAGTGTTCTAAGACTATGAAGACATTTACGAAAATCTGAAAAGTATCGACATGGGACCTTAGCAGTGCACTAATACATGTTGAATGATGTGTTAATAGCTCTGTAATAGCATACAGATCTATTGTGGAAACGTAGAGTCAGACTGAAAAATTCAATGCCATAGCCGGGATTTGAACCACGGATCTTCTGGTTTCCGTCCAGCCGCTCTACCATTGAGCTACTATGGCCAACGTGGCGATATGACATTAAATTCTCCAACTGACTCGTATTTTTCCCGGTAAACCACTTAGTAGTTCTCATAAACACATGAGACAACTACCATAATGGCGACTTACAACGTGTAAGTACTTTAAGTCCCGGGCTTTATAGTTAACCACTATTAGGTCAATTAATGGAAATTGTTCTTTCACACTGGCCGTGTGTAGGCTAAATTGTGGAAACGTAGAGTCAGACTGAAAAATTCAATGCCATAGCCGGGATTTGAACCACGGATCTTCTGGTTTCCGTCCAGCCACTCTACCAGTTGGAGAATTTAATGTCATATCGGCACGTTGGCCATAGTAGCTCATTGGTAGAGCGGCTGGATGGAAACCAGAAGATCCGTGGTTCAAATCCCGGCTATGGCATTGAATTGTTCAGTCTAACTCTACGTTTCCACCATTTAGCCTACACAGGGCCAGTGTGAAGGAACAATTAATTTCCATACAGATCTATTGTTTTAATAAATACATTTAATGTGCACTTTCCTGAAAATGTTACAAAAAGAAAAGTTCGGATGCGGCTTCTAGCTCCAACTATAAATCAACGTCAACAATTGAAGGCAGATGACATTATAAACACTTATGCTGCCCGCCTCGGTAGCGTAGATGGTAGCGTGGCTGCCTCACGTTCAAGAGGTCCCGAGTACGAATCTCGGTTAGGGTGAGTTACCTGGATAAGGTTTTTTCCGAGTTTTTTCCCTTATCCTAAGAGACGACTGTCGGGTATCTCTAAGCTTCATTGACCCCGGACTCATTTGAGCAGCGTTTCACCCATTTCATTCACCGTCCGATATGACTTAACGTTGGAGGACGTAAATAAATAAAAACACTTTTGCTGACCTATATACGCCTATTTCCCCATCTGGTAGTATCTGTGATGTTTGCTACACATGAGTCAACTTGAATAGTTTTAACGGATATCGATTCTTATATGTACTCCATTTGCCATAGACTTCATACTTCCGAACGTTTTGGTGATCAAGAAATGCACTTGATATCTAGTATTTGTGCGGATATTTTAGAAGGCTGATGTATCCATTAGACGGTCGCCAGCGAAACGACTAAGTAATCGGGAGCAAGTGTTACATGCTCTCTGATGTCACGAGCTGTTATTTGGTTTATACTACTCTATGGGTTATTAAGTTCATAAATCCAGATATTTGATGCTAACAATGCTTGTAGTTTTAATTAATAGGCTAATAGCTCACTCATTTGTACGGAAGAAAGCTTGTTTTTACTTAATTTGTATGACTCTTTTTATTCGGTTTTTATGAAATAACCTCATTTTATATTTCTCAATTCCTGATGGTAGGGAATAATTCCACTTCAAGAGAGATTACAGGAACAGGGAATCAGATTTACATATACATTTTGATCATAACTCACTAAATAATAACAAACAAATCCTAAATAAGAACAAATTAAATTTCCATGTCAACTTGGTATTTAAAATTACTGTGATTGTTACAACAGTTTGTCTATTAGGTGTATAGTTTTTTTTTTTTTAAGACAGTATTAGCAATTCTGATGAGATTAGTTTGATGACCTCTGAGTCGAGAAGAACAGAACGCTTAGCAATCAACCACGGAGGTAGCTCCTAGAAAAAAATTTCATACATTTTGTTCAATTGTTCATATATGAATCATAAGCTCATTCAGTTATTCGTATTTGAATGGTAGACAGTTGACATGTGAAATTACATACTTAATAGGTTAAATGAAGAATAAACAATTAAGTGGCAGTAGTGTTTTTGAAATCTCGAAGTAATATTAGCACATAGCGCATGTGTTAATGTTTCTATTCTGTGGATAGTTTTCAACTTCACAGCTCTTTGGCTCTTTAGGCTACTGGCAAATCGGAAATTATAGGTAGTACTATATAATCTCTCTTCTCTCTCATTTTTGAAATTCATTCCTCTACAGCGATGCAAATTATGGAGTGCATTATTTTTTAGTATATCTAAAGTAATACAAAGAATATTATGATACTTCTTAGCTTGTATGTCCTTTGGTATGACTCAAGGAACTTGAAATCCCTCTCTTGCAGTCTGTTCTTCCGGCATTGATATAGCAGACGTTATCACACATTTGGGAGTTAGGTTATAAAAAGTGTTATAGTCGTGCTGCTGGAACTGTTACCATGGATTTATCTTTGTTAACAGAAACCTCTCAGATAAGGCACTGATTATTCTTGTAAGTATGAGAGCGTTACTGACGGGCCTCCCGGTCGTGTGCTAAGCACCAATGAACGCATCACTGTAACCAGTGGAATTCGCAGAAATCACAAATGACAGATATATGTTCACTCCACGTGGAGTAATCAGTGCGTTATATGATAAGTATCTATTACCAAAGATAAATCCATGGTAACGGTTCGAACAGCGCGACTAACACAGAACCGTTGCCTTCAGTGGAAAAGATTCAGTGTACGTGATATAGCTCAGCGTGGGAGAATGATAGTCGATTCAGCCAACTTTGGTTGAGAAATCAAGTTGTGGTGCCTCTGTTGTGCAGTAGTTCCAGTGAATAATTTTGCCACACATGGGCTCAAAATTCTGGATATCTAATGTACTTAAGATCTTGCCTGCGCGTCATCCAGCAGAAGTTTGCTTTTCTGTACGTGGTGCTTAATCTCTTGATAAATGTCACCGTGTGTCATTCGAAACAATTGTTTCTGTTAGCTGCTTTAAAAATACACGTACCTGCATCCTACATGCCATGTGCGGCAACGCTTTCGTAGGCCTCAAGATTTGTTCATCACCCACCATCTTTGTCTTGATGGGGCGTAGTGAAGGGGCGTCGTCGAGCTGCAGATTGCCATTACACCGGGACATGATCTGCATACCGCAACATGAACCGGACAGGTGTACCCAGCAGTCCTACATGTTCCTGACGTAGCGTAATTGCCCATTATTTACTGCAAGCAACTGTTACAGGAGGTGTTTGTACCTCGCGCGGGGTGTGTGATCCGGTGCTGACAACAATGCCAGCAACAATTAAACACATTCTGGGCGGGACCGCATTGTACTGCAGCTGACTGTGTTTCGCCCGCGGAGTCGTCAATGGGGTCTCTGATTTATGCCCTCGAAAATGTAAACCGGCAGTTCATTCAAGAAACCTCCGTTTAGAAATATGCCTTTGTAAAGTTATTGCACTTCTTAATTGATTTGATAGTGCTACACTTCGCTTTGATGAATCAAAACTCTATAATAGAATGGTATCATCAAAGTTACGCATTTCAAAAGTTGGACTAGGTAGTCAGTCGGCAACTACAATTTTCGTAGTGGATGGAAATAAAGCATCACTTGACATTTATTGCAATGTTATCTGAAGCCCAATGTTCCCAATTCTCATGATGAGAAATCAATTCGGAGCTTCATCTTTCAAGATTTGTAATTTTAGGGCAAATAGCTATGCACAGTTATTTTAAAAGAAAACGGAAATTCGGAGAAACCAAAGTAAATCGTCGTGAAAGATCGAATGGAGGAAAAACTCGATGCCATCAAAGTAATGTTAGAAGAAAGCCCAAAGAAACATTAAAAAAAGTGTTCGTTCACCGCGGTCTACTAAGGGGCTAGCCTCGATGTGCCGGGCTCAATCCCGGGGAGGGCGATGATTTCTTTTTTTTTTTTTTTTTTTTTTTCGTGTATAAATGTGCTTTGCATGGTTTTGCTCGGAAGAGCAGCAGAGCCAGTGGTCCCATGTTATAAACAGCACATGAAAGAATCTCCGAGTAAAATTAAGCGGTCTTCGCGTCTTGTATAGAATGGTACGCTGAGACGCATGGCAGTGAAAGAGCGCTCATATATCAAAACTCATTTTCGTTTCTGAGAAAACTTTCTCAAGAATCAAGAATTTTGCAAACCTCAGTTCATATGCCATTAAATTTTAAAATTTAAAATCTTATCGGATAACTCTAGTTTCAGAAGTACAACCATACGATGTGAGTAAATTCTGCATTTAGTTTATTGGTTAATGTTGATGATCGCTCTATTCACATTCTTTTATTTTGTGTATTTATTTGTTGGTGAAGCATGGTTTTAGTAACAGGACCATACAGAGTGAATGAATTAACTGCAAACTTTCTTTAAAAGTGTTAGATGTATGACGTCACAAGAATATAGTAGCTCAAGAACATCTGTGACGAAGATTTTTGCTCCTTGTAGTTATATTTTTGCACGAGGAAACCATGCGTATGGATTTAAGGGTTTATCGTCTACCAAAGCCGGCAAATAACGTGTTTTGCACTAACTCTTCTTATACCAAAATTATTCTCTCGTCTATTTTGGTATGACTGGAACTTTTCTACAGAGTATGTTCTTTGTTATGATAATTAGTTATTGAACCTCTTTTCCAATGTCAGATTTTTCTCTCTGCATCATAATTTTTATAATATTTTTCTTTTAAGTATCTTCAGAGAAAAAGTTTCGTTGTAGTACTCTATGTACTCGCGTTTTCAAAAATAATGAATTTGAAGATGAACATTATTAAACGATAAAGGTCACAATAATAGAGGAAACTACTTTGTATATGGATACTCAATTCGCCTAAAAATGTTTTAGCACTTTCCTTAACCTTTAGTACTTTTTGTAACAGCTTAAGCCAGCCAGACGAGAGGATTGTAAAGAGACAGGCGGAAGAATATCTTTGCCATTCATTGGGAAGGTTACCCTAAGTTGTAGAACAAGTAGGTTGGCTGTTTCGTTAACAGTAGAAAACGCGTACTGCCGTCAGATGATTATTATTAATGGCGAGACAGCGAGGGTGGAGCGTGTGTCTCAAGATCTGTCCTCAGCAGCAGGGAGAGGGTTGACATCAATCTCCCTTCACTCTGATTTGTCCGTTACCTTAAATCACCGCTTAAGCAGTTCTTATTGCAACGTTTCGCTCTCAGTTTCAAAACACTTGCTCCATATTTCTACATTTTCAGGATCGATGCATTGTACGTTACACAAGTTCCACATAGACAAATGTCCCCATTACTCCTAGCGCACAAGACTCAGGTCCCTTAATCTTCACGAGTATTATAATTTCACCAATTTTCTACTATTGCCTTTACAATCAATTTTTTGACTGAGTGAGCACCTTTTAGGTCATTTTTGTCTTTGTCCATTGGCCAGTAAGCAAAAATGGCTGTTTAAGAGCTTGAAATAGACACTTTCAATCAGTGGTAAGAAAAATTGGTAATACTTTCAGTAACAATTCCGGTTCCTAATGAATATTCCAATAGCTGATAATATTTACTATGTATGTATGACCATAACAGCAAAAACGCTTTGCTTCAGTGTTATTTGTCTCACTAGGATTGTTTCGCAAGAGCTTTGTAGTTCTCCCTCTTTTAAGGTACAGTATTTATAATGTAGATAATACATGCAGCTTAAACATAATAATCGTGAAGTATTGGTCGGTTGTGGTTGTTTTTAAACAAAGTGACAACAAGATATCGAATACTGGACCCTCCATATGTCGTAGAACATTTTTGGGGAGTTTTTGCACTGAGAAAGCACAAGATATTTAACCCTCCCACAACATTGTCACCTTTCAACTTAGCCCCAAAGACTCTCTTCCTTATACTTTCGGTGTAAAATGATATGTCCAACTCTCCAGAATAGCTGTTTGTGTAAATCGTGATCATACGGGAAGTAAATCACATTTTTGTTTAGCGAATCGTTTCTTCTGAAGATTTGGGACAAAATAAAGGCGCTGAAGGTCAAATCTGGTGAATATGATGCTTGGCGGTACTTCAGTAAATAACGTATTGGTCGCAGCAATTTAGGTGCTGGTGGGAGAAAATCGTATTTCTTAAGAGATATGAACGTTTGGTCATCATAGCTTTCTTCAACTCCTTCAGCAAAGCTGCTCCGTTCGTGTTCTTGCCCTTTTCAAGTAATTTGCCTGCACCAGGCATCTCAGAAAGCATTGGTTTTGTTATGTTGCACCTTTTGTGGAGCTATTTCATCTCTGGCGTTTGATAGCTAATCATTGTTTTTTCAGCAGTGTTGAAACGTTTCAAAAAGTGCGACGAGTTGTCTCGGAACATATGATGGGTCTAAATTTCCGTTTTTTTTTTTTTTTTTTTTTTTTGAATGGCCAATGAAACAAAGAAAGACAAAAAGTAAAGAGAAGTTTTATCAAGAAAAGTATATTAGCATTTGAAAATTCAAACTAATAACAAATGATGTATCGGAAATAGTTTATTAAAACTGTAAATTGAATGCTTTAACCCGATGTACAGTTTTTATGGAATACGATATTGTCTGTCATACGTTTTACCACTCACAATGAAGAGGATTTCAGAAGATGTACGATAAACGTTGCATTCCTCTGAAAATATCTTTACATATGGTACTCTTATTAGTCATATACCTATAGGGTATTTAAAAATCGTTGGAGCTTTTTATTTTGAGATAATCGGAATTAAGGAAACAATTCCCATGTAAATAGGTTGCGCCGCAGAAATTTTCTTGAAAATGTTCTTATTGATCCTGTGAGGAAGCTGAATTTAAAATCCAATATTTGGTATCAAAGTATCTTTTACTTTTGAACTTTTGTACAGACATACATAAAGGAGTGTGCGTAATTTTTTCTAAAAATGACCTTTCAGGTCTTTGTCTCAGAACAATATTTTAAATGAAATCTTCATATCGAAGTTTTTTTTTAGTGAAAAATAGTACTTTCTCTCTTCTACACCTACTAGGTACCACAAAAAAGAAAGAAAACACCTCCCAGAATTAAACATAATTTTCGCAACTTTTTGAAGGCAACTTGTATTTACAGCTAAATTCTAAGAGAGCCCATCCTGCTCATCATGATGGCTAGAGCGTTGGTTTTAAGCGGCATCAGGTATGGATACTTCTGGCCCTGTAAATATATGTTATAAAGTAAAATCAGAAATTAATATCATTGCAATACAAAAGGATTGAAAAACACAGATACTATATATATTTACTAAAAGCTCGAATGTTCTCCTAAACAGAAGTTTTTTTGCAAAAGCCTAAATATAAAGCCAAAACATCAAAGGTACTCGTAATATATAAAAAGCCTGCCATAGAATGCTAAATAAAGTGAAGACGGAAGTGGGGAAAAGACTTGTTGAACACCCTGTACTCACTGTGTGTTGTGCTCGACAAATGGGGGGAAGTCGTTAACCCGTTGAGGAGGTGTAATTAAACACATCGTCTGTGCTCCTCCCTAGCACACAAAGTTGGGATATAAAGCGAGCGCATGTGTTCATTATTCAGACGTAATGTGCTTCCTAACTCGCCAAGTCCTTTACTTTATAATAAGAGTGGAGAAGCTGGTGGTGGCGCTCCCCAAGATTGCCGAACTTGTTCCGCGCGACAAAGTTTGTAGCAAGCTTCCCCCTCCTCCACCCCCATGATCGGAATGAATCTGAGACATGCCACCTATCTGCTAGCATTGTTGCATCTCTAGCTTTTATACGTGCTCTGTACTTAGTAGAGACACAAAGTGGTGTGTGAATAAGGAAAACCTGTGGCACGACCATAGGTTACCGCAACTTGAAGCTCACATGTACACGGAAGTTAGTCTGTTGTACAACCGATATGGAAAGATGTGTCAGATCCATGCAGTTGTAGGCCGCACCGTGGCTCAGTGGTTAGACCGCATGGCTCTCACCAAGGCGGCCCGGGTTCGATCCTAGGCGACCGCAAAGTGAGATTTGTAGTGGACAAAAGGGCGCTGGGGTGGGTTTTCTCCGGGATCTCCAGTTTCCCCCGCCATCTCATTCCACCGGTGCTCCATCTTCATCTCATGTATCATCAGTGTCATCGCCTGTGGTGCCGTATGTAGTAAAAGCGGGCATTAAACACTACACATTTCATTTCATTTATTTCCATGCAGTTTTAGCCGTTTTAGATTCTGTGACCTACAGATTGCAACCAGTCGTAGGTTCTCAAATTCCTCATTGCGCTGCTGAGTACCGGTTTTATTATATTGGCCTAAACATCCGCACTGCAATGAGTGATCTGGAAATCATGCGCTTTCCGTTTATGGAAAAAGCTATGTTCAACTCATTATTCCACGATGCAGTATTCAGTACCAAGAACGTAAATGGAAATGCACGTTTTGAGGACTTCCAAACCCCTTCAAATATACTCTTAAAATATTTTTGTCTATCAGCAGCATCTCTCGACGACTCAAATCTCTGTTTTAATGGAATCTGCATTTTTCATGTGGTACGTGCTGGCTATCTCTTATGGTTTACTAGTAATAGGTATAAAATTAAACAAAATCAATTTAGAATTAAGCCCACTTAACAAATGGAAATGCACGTTTTGAGGACTTCCAAACCCCTTCAAATATACTCTTAAAACTGTTTTTTTCTATCAGCAGCAACTCTCGACGACTCAGATCTCTATGTTTTAAAGGAATCTCCATTTTTCATGTGGTACGAGCTGGTTTACTAGTAATAGGTATAAAATTAAACAAAATCCATTTAGAATTAAGGCCACTTAACAAATGTTTCCAGAATATTGAATATATATAGGCAATATCTAAAACATATAGTATGTTAATAGTAATTGTTAGAGATGGTTTTAAATAGTAAAAAGTAACAAAATAGGCCCTGGAAAAGTATGGTTTCCAGGGAATTTTCTTGTGAATCTGCGGGTCTCATCTTTGGAAAACGCTTTTTAAACGTCTTCCAAAGTTGTCATATCGGGCGGTGAATGAAATGAGTTAAATGATACTCGAATAATTCCAGAGTGAACAGAGCTTAGAGTTAACCGACATTCATCTTTCAGGATAAGGAAACCCCCAGATAACTCACTCTGACCGATATTTCAGCTTGGGACCTCTTGAAAGTGAGGCAGACACGCTGCCACTACGCTACAGTGGCGGGCTTCCTGAAAAACGAACTTGCATATGAAATTTGGTATTTATCCGACATTTCGATTCAGGGTTATGTTGTACCTACATGCGCGCGCGCATACAAAGACAGCGGGCGCACCCTGAACCTTTTCACATAAATACCTTTTGAAGTCCAATGTAACACTTATTTTCTTTCGTTCTTTCGAAGTGAAGTATATTCTGTGAATTTCGTGAAAAGCCCGTCATTAGAATTAATATTCTCATAATGCTAGTAGTATATCCGCGGTATTCTTTGATAACTCGCCACATATTCTACAGAAGAGAAGTTAAGTAACGCAGGTGTAGACCTGCGTGCCGAACACTGTCGCAAACTATGTTCGATTTAAACAACTTGAGACTTCTATGTTTCTTGGAGGGGTGTATTTCCATTGCAACGTCCCTTCCGCTATTGCTATAGCCAGTAACGTTCTATCATTCTCTTTTCCCTTTGCCAACAAGTTTGATTTTGAGGGGTAACACACTACAGTATATCACATGGTTTATTGTTTGTGTACATTCCCTTTTCTTTTCACATTTACTGTCTGTTGCCGAATGGCTCTCTGTTAAGTTTATGATTCTGCGTTAACCTTATCGACTTATTAAATTAAAAATTCACGCAAGAAGTTTGCTCTTCGGCGCGCTGTTAAACAGTGGTTATGTGCTGTTAGTTCAACCAGGCAAAGCGAACTGTCCCACTTCTTCGCTTCGAGTGAGCTGTCAGGAGTCTCACCTGTTTAAATGGAACTGTAGTCTAGTGCTTTTCTTGATTTTGAAGTGTAATGACTGTGGTGTCCATTTTCTCTTATCAGAGTGGTTAACAAGGTAGGCAGTCTATGGCGTGAAATGAAATCCCTGATTAAGTCGTGGCCCAATAATCAAAATTAGTCACCTAGTACATCCATATTCTAAACAAACAACTAAATTGCTTGTTAAGTTCGAAAAATAATTATATCATTATGCTATACGATGTTAGCCATGCTTTAGACCACCATTACATACGTAACGTCGTAGCCTGTTTCTTAAGCCACGCTTATGTGCTACAGACGTCACCTTATCGCTGTACCCCACCTCCTTTGTTTTGTTTATGAAGCACTTCCCCTTCACTTACTTAGGTAACCAAGCATCAGAGTCTATTTTGAGTCCCATAAATGCATTAAGCTAGGCGAGAACTAGTGGAGGTAAATCCGCCCTTCCCTCTGTGCATAAGTTTGGGTAGGTATCACTGGTAACGACTCGACCTTGCTGCTTGGAAACAATGGCAGTGTATGGAGAGGCATTCGCCCCGACCCACTTCTGTTCGGTTTTCGCTCGCCACATGCGAGAAATCATCCTGTGTTTTTTACACTTTTGGGCATGTAGGTGTAGAGCTTTCAGTGCTTTACTTCCTGATTCAGATACCCACAATGTAGGATCGGTTCGGGCTGAAAGATCTCTTTAACTTAAACATTGTCGCGAAATTATCTCCTTTCGATTCGTGTTAATCGATGCAGTTCGCGACAAGCTTTGCTGGGATGTACGCGTCTTAATTGTGCGCAGCTTCCAAACGTCTCATTCCTATGAAAGGTTGATAAGTATTACACACTTTCGGCGTATGGGTTCATTCTCCAAGTAGGTTAGGTCAAGCATAACGTTGAGCATAGTGCTTGCGTTCACATTGGCTGAAGTGATAAACTTATAGCGTAAACCTAGATGTTAGCAAACTTAAACCTTTAATTTTTATGTCAACTTCAAACGTAAGAAACTAGCCAATCAGAGATCGATTCGCATCACCTAATCGTTCTCTTTCCTCATGTCAGATCTTACGTCATCATATACGAGGGCTGCTCAATAAAGAATGATCATATTTTTTTACGGTCATAATTTTTTGCACTAAAATTCAATCTTATTATATTCTGTTAGCTTAATGTCAAACACGCCGTAGTAGTTTCATTGTTGGTACTCATGGTTCCGGCCTGTGAGAACCAGGTAAGTTCAGATATGCTCAGTATCGCCTACCGCTGCAATGGAGATAACACGCAAGGAACAATATGCGGCTTTGAAATTCTGCTTTCATCTCAATCTTTAGTTGAGGCCTATACAATGTTACAGGAGGCCTACGGAGTGTGTGTTTTTCCCTACAGCATAGCTTGAAGGTGGTTTAAAATGTTTAAAAAGGGGAGACAATCAATTTCAAAGGAAGTTGGACCCGGTGTTCCAGTTACTGCTCTTACTGTAGAAAACATCAACTGCTGATGCCATTGTGAGAGAGAATCGACGAATTGCCTTAAGATCACTTTCTGAAATACTGAACATTTGATTGGTTGCCACCCACACGTTGGTGACAGAAATATTACACATGAGACGTGTTTCTGCGCAATGGGTTCCAAGACTGTTGATTCCCGAACAAAAGGACATTCGCATGCAGGTCTGCATGCAGTTAAAGTTGATGTTAGAGGAATATCCGGATCAAACGTAATCACTGCTGATGAAACTTGGCTACATCATTTTGATCCTAAGAGCAAACAGCAAAGCTCAGTGTGGAAATCTCCATCAGCAATCCCCAAAAAAGCACAAGTGGCTGCTTCTGCTGGGAAAGTTATGGTCGTCTCACTCTTTGATATTCATGGAATGGTCTATCAGCACGTTGTACCTGCACACACATCAGTATCTGGACAATACTGCAGGGATGTCCTGAAAACATTGCAAGTCCATATCAGGCGCAGAATACCACATTTCCTGAAGTTGGCTGGATGCTGCACCACGAAAATGCGCGGCTGCATATTGGCAATGTTGTTTCTGAATATCCTTCAAGAATCAACATGAAGTGCATCCCTCACCGTCCCTATATTCCGGACTTAGCCCCATGTGACTTTTTTTCTACTCTCTAACTTGAAGAAACGCCTTCGTGGGAGACATTACCCATCATCAGAAGCAATGGTGAAGGCTGCGAAGGCGATTTTGAAAGATCTCTCAAAAAATGGTTTCCAGCATGTCTTTGAAGACTGGCAGAAGCGCTGGGACAAGTGCATCACATTCAGAGGAGACTATTTTAAGAAGGAGCATCAAAATTATGAGAATGAATAAAGGTACGTTGTCAAAAAAGTTTTTGTGATCATTCTTTATTGAACAGCCCTCTTTTTTTATTCGCTATTATAACTGTATTAACACCACAGGTTCAGTAATCACTGAATTATGTTAAAAATCGCAACAAAACAAATTGTGATGGTAGGTAATAATTTTTTATGAGTCTGTAGCATATTGATTCGTGCTATAACACTCTTTAACCTACTAGTTTTCCATGACGTTACTGAAGAAACTGAATAGCTACAAAAAAATTTCAGTAAGATCTCGACATTGAATTTTGGGTGGAAAGAATACTTCCCTTACGTGCTGTAAGTAGAGAAAGTAAAAAGCAAATAATTTTCAGTCCACCCCTTTTTAGAAAATATTGCCCCGAAGTTTATTGTACTAGAAAAGGATGCTATAATTTTTGGACTGGTGAAAATGTTAGCGTATCCCCGATTTTCGCGGCTCCTTGCATTTCTCTTCTCGCGAACTTTATGGAGCAGTGTTGTTTCTGCAGGCCAAGTTGGCTTGGGGTGTGGTTTGAACCCGTGTTCTGTCGCCCCGCCGAGTAAGGTTATGCTGATTTGTGAGGAGAACTCCTGCGCCTGATGTCCCACGGAAGGAAGGAAGGAAGGAAGGAAGGAATTACCTCCCACCCCTTCAGCATTCCTTCCCCAAGGTTTAAGCAAAAAGCTCCGCTTCAGCTGGTCTCTACTACACAGATTCCTTCCATGAATATAAATTGGTTACCCCGTCCGTACAGTCCACACCAAGCTGAAGTAGGGCATGTTACAAACAACTCGAGGGCCTTTGCAATTTTCTCCGCAATAGAATATTATGACCCCTGGCATGGGTGCATCAACATGGGAAAAAGTGCTCATCTTCAAATATTGTATCTTTTTACATTTCATAAAAATGTAACTATATGCCAAATATAAGTTTACGTTCTGCATACCAGCCAAACTCATCTACAAAATAAATATACCGGACTATCCTATTAGATTAAACGACAGTAATGGTCACATCTCATATTGTCAGATACCTTGGCCTAATTTTAGACAACAGATGCACCTGGTGAGACATCACTAATGTAGTACAGAAAATAAGACATCGTATTCGCCTTCTGAAGCCAATCATCGTAAGAAAGTCATCTCTAGTTCTGCAGTACAAGCTGTTGCTACACACTTCTCTCATTCGACCTTTATAGCAGTATGCTTCTGCAATATGGAGATCTGATTCATCAACACACATAAAAAGAATGTAAACCCTACAAAACAGATATTTAAGAGTCATAAGTGATGCACCGTGGTAAATTCATAACACCACTCTCCATAGTGACTTGGATGTTCAGAGATATCAGCATCCTTCGAGAGAGCTTTGAGAGACTACACAACTGATTTCTACAACATACTGATCCTTTGTTACGACAGATACCAACAAATCCTTCACCAAATCGGGACAATAGAAGATTGAAGAGAAAGCGATACATAGAACTAATATCATAACCTTAAAAACTATTCTGGTTACCGCTGGGTAACATGTGTATATGTATATATACATGTGTCACCCACCGGTAACCCCAATATATATCACGTTATTTAATACGTTATAGGTAATTAGGCAAAAATTATATTGTACACGCTATTTAGTTACAGAAAAATTTTCATCAATAAATTTAAAAAAAAATCGATACGTGATTTCACCGGAAGTACATATATTGCGCCCTTCCGAACGCTCCTAAAATACGAAAAGCTTCGTTTGGCTGCGATGCGGATGTTTCAGTTATTTGAACAGGCAGCACCAAAACTACTCTTATGTTATCTGTAATATGAAGACGTCCTAAATACATTTAACCTCATTGTGGTTAATATATGTAAACCACGTCTATAGATCTTCGTGTTTCACTGACCCAGCTTACGATAGGACTATTACAAAGAAGGAGCATGCTTAACAATTTTGCCTGATCAACTCAAGAAAATGAGTGACATATTCCATACAATGCTGGATGAAGAGAACGGAAAATAAATAATTTTGTGTACTGTAAGTTCGCTGCGAATCCATACCGTAAATCGCCTCTACAGAACATTCAGCGAATAAACACTTACTTTAGCAAATTTAGATGAGGCATAAAATGTTGGAACGAAGCAATCGATTGGCTTGTGGCATAATGTTGATGTTCGTTGCAACATTTTTTTCCTGTTACATCTGCACTTTCTCACTATCAAACAGCTTCAATCCCTTCTCTATCCAGCGACATACGGAATGTAACTCTTTGTTACCTTGACATAAGTTGAAATGTGCTTCTTTTTTAATAATAATACTATTCTAAATTATCAGTTTCAGTCACTTCGAGGTATATTAGATAATGGAGGGAACACAGCACTCAACCCGCAATTGAATCTTTTTGTGAATAAATCCCCGGGAGAAACGGATAAGATGAAAGAACTGCAGGAGATGTACACATGTGATGCAGAAACGGAAGAGAGACGCACAGTTCCCAAACAGTTACTGAGTTGACCGACAGACTGATAGACACTCGGCCGTGAACCGCTCGAACCCCTCCAGCAGCAATCGGGAAAACCTAGACTCGGCAGTAGAGACTCGAACAGCCAGCTTATGGGGGAATCAAGAATTCCAAATCGCAAGCCACTGAGCCACCTGCCCGCCGAGGACCACACACAACCCCGGAGCGTCCTGTAACATGAAAGACGGAGGCAAAGTGAGAGGAAATGGAAGAGAGGATAGTCGACGCCACGTTAAAATTCACGTTGTGAAAAACTCGTGGTCAGAGTGGCTATCAGGGATCGAACTCGGGATTTCTGGATGAAAGAACAGATAGAGTATTTTATAGCAGAATCCGCATGTACTCAACCATATATTAATAAGAAGAATATTATAAACATTACTATAAAAATAAACAGCATATTGTATCGTAGATAGCGTTATCTATGAGACCAAGTTGGAGACCTAGTTGAGATAAACTACGAAAGAAAGTAAAACGACTTAACAGCTCAGTTTATCTGTAAATATTATACAAAATTACCAAAATTACGTTTTCTATGAATCCAAATTTCGTTTGTGCCGAACTTTGTAAGACATTCTTGTAACCTACCATTATATTAATTGATAAGACCGGTACAATACAGACAATATTTCTAGCCTACTGAAAATAAATACAAATGTACTAATATCACGTTGTCCTAATCGATTTGCCCAATCAATTTAATGTACTACGCACTTTTTAATGCGTTCGAACTGTAGAGTCAGACTGAAAAATCTAATGCCATAGTCTGTTTTTTCATTATTTCAACCATGAATCTCCCGGTCTGCGTCCGGTTGCTCTTAACCATTGAGGTACCCATGGCAACGTGTCACCATGGCACTAAATTCTCCAACTGACTCGTATTTTCCCGGTAAACTACTAGGAAATCTTGTATATACGAGACTAATGTGGAAGAACAATTAACTTCCATCAATTAACTTTTTAATGTTTTGTACTATTTTTATAAATTTCTTGTTATCGTTGCGACACATGTGTTTGTGAAACACATTTATACTGATACGAATAATTATAGCTACGAGTTTGTACGTGTGTTCCCTGTTATGCTCAGCGTCAATCTAAAATGTAATTAATGGGCGAATTGGTAATTAGCCGATATCGCACACAAATGCGCGCCTATTCAATTCACTCACCAGGCTTTGAGTTCGCAGGGAAACCTTGTTTAAAGAAATATATCTGGGACCCAGCCAGGAATCGAACTCTGAACCCCTCGCTTAACAGACAATATCTCTACGAACTGAACTACGGATCAGTGTTTACTGTTTGTGACTTGAATCCACATAAATGGATTTAATAACCTTTACATTGAGCAAAATACCTACAGTAGCAACACGAAAATGACTTAATTTTATAATAGGGGATGCAATAATTTATAAATTTTACTTTTAAATTCTATGTATTAAAATACTTTAATTTGCCATTAGCAGTTAAAAAATGAGAATTGTGAACTGAAAATGAACTAGTTACGTAGGTGTCGTTTAATCACCAAATTTCTAAGCTTATGAGAGGACTTCTAACGCTGACTTAAAGTTAACCAATTACGAGCAGTTTTGAACACATTTTCATCCTGTAGAAAAGTAGTGGTACAGATGTCGCCCAGCTAACACGATTGGGGACAGAACTCTAACTGCACTAGATCTCTCCCCAGTTACAGGAAATTGCACTATGACACCTAAAGCGCTGTTTGGAACATGTGAATGAGGTCCCCAACTGTGAGTTTATGAACGGGTTGTCTGTTACAGCACGTGGGGCGAAGGGTTCTTCCTGCTGGTACAGACGGCCATCATAGGAGCCCTAGTGCTTCACTATGGCCGCACTACCCAGGAGGCCGCAGTGTTCCTCGCCCTGTACCTCGTCTCCCTCTATGTTCTGATAGGAGGTCTCACGCCTGACGATGTCCTCTGGTTCCTGCAAGCCATGGTCGTGCCAATCGTCTGCGTCAGCAAGGTAACAACATTCTTTATCAGTGACAGCTGAAGCATAATCGGGAATGCTTTCCCGAATTTTTAAAAAATTAACTTTTAACTTTCCTTAACCGAGTAGGTCATATCGCACGATGAATGAACGTATTCAATTTCACAATCATGTTAAAGATGTTCCAATAAATGGCTTACATGAGGTTTATACTGTTTGAATTATTTTAGACCTTATAAATATATTAACATATTGATACTCTTTTCAACAAATTCATGTTTGATCATGTTTGGGAACATGTTTTTTCAACAACGAGCAGACCTTGGAATTTTCGTGAAGGTTGATCTCATATCTATCTTCAATTGGTATAAAGCTCCTGTACAGAACTTAAGTTTTCTTCTATTTTAAGTTGAATTTTTCTGAGAAAAATATAAAATTTTGAATTGTAGATAATACTTTTTAGCATAGTTTCTAATTATTGAAATAAACAAGGTTTATTGCGGTATGTTAATAGCGATTTCTTAAATATCGTATATATACAATTTTATGGAATATCCTATAACATTTAAAATAATTGAAATATAAAGAAACTATTTACTGAACGGTATTTAACATGTCTGCAAATTTGTCGTTTGATATCTTTTATAATTCCTGTGAAGTTTGAAGTTTTGTAATGCCATGCAAATACGACCACGGTCCATGTTCTCTTGAAGCAATAGATGTTCATCTTTCTTGCTGGCTTTCCGTTTGTCTCCAAGCTCGTTCTTTATGTTAGCCGTAAATTCATTGGTAGTAACATTGTGGTATCTCCTGCTGTAGAGAATGCGGGTGGCCTGGAGGTGAAGCTTCACAAAAAGAGGACATAATCATGAAACTGTCCAACTCTACGACTGGAGCAAAAAAGGCGTTATACAGTAGAGAGGGGAAAGAGTGTCAGATAAGTCATCCACAAATAGAAGATCAGATCAGCATTTTACAGATAATAATAAATATTGGTGCAATAGTAATATTTCAGTTATGTAGTATGGCTAAGTGGAAGAATCAACACTTCTCTTGCGTTTTATCCAACGTAGTGATTCTCTCCCTCTCCTCCTACACTAAGGCTCTGTGTAACGTTTGCTGAATGCGATGTTTTGAAAACCGGTAATGAAGCTATTTTTGCACTATACCTATGCTTTTGTATCCACTACTTCCCGAAAAAAAAAAACCCCTTTGTTAACGACACTCTTCAGTTGCCAGGATCATATTAGTGACGGCGGGTATCTGAATGTCGTCCCAGAGAAGTTCTTTGATATTCCAGTAAATCTACTGACATGACTCTGTCGCTTTTAAGTATATTCAAAAACTATGGCCCCTGCCCAGGTTTGAATCAGCGACCTGGGAATCTTATAAAGGTTTGTTTTGTGTTTTATAAGAATATATGATTAGCTTTGTTCCTCTGGAAAAGATGAGTAGACTGAACAGCAATTTGAACGTTTAATTTAAAACGCATGTCATTTGATGATATTACGTTTTCTTTTCCGTTAGTATAAAGTTCAGTAGCGTTTATGCCAAATAGCTATTTTTGGGATTAATAAACACAACTGAAGTAAAAGCTTTAACACCACACAAACTTGTGCTTTCTCTATCCACTCCGTCTACATCTATTATTACGCTAATTTATTCCTCTATGTACTTGGTGTAATCGAGATAAAGCTTTTCAAACAATTTCGTTACAAGTACTAGGGGGCTGCAATTGGATAAAGCAATAATAAAATCTTAAAGTTCAGCCGCTGTCTGCTACCTTTGAAATTCCACCTTTTGCATAACAAGAAACAAAGTATTGGTACAAGTACACATTATTTGAAATTTGAAACTAGTAATAGGGAATGATTCATGTCTTACAGGGAGTTATTTTCTATAATTTTGTCTTTTAAGGAGCGCTGCATTTTTTGTGTAAGTTCTCGCGAAATAGTGTCAGTAATGCTATGACGATTTCCAGGACATAAATAGTATTTTAGAAAAGTGACACCAACTACGAAACGTATAGTAGGTAGCCTTGTTGCCTGACTTTTAAGAACTGGTTGTTGTTTACTGATCGTGGTGGAATGCAAAATGCAAATTATCTGTTGATTTTGTACTACAGCTTTGGCTCTATGATTTGGTTAAAGGGGAAACTTAGCACCTCAGCCTATAGGTCTTTTGTACCAATGCTGTCATGGCGCCCCCCGGAGGGAAGCATGAGGTGAGAGGAGATCAAGGGATTGCGGATCTGAGAACGGCGGGCAGAGTTCTTTACAGCTACAGATTGAAACTTCCCAGAGACGGCTGCAGATTTAATATCCTCTAGGAAGCAGGCACTCGGTGCCCTGTCCGATCTGGTGGATGAGGATTTCCAGCCAGGACATTTCCCATTATGTACGCCGAAACTCTCAATTGAAATAGCCAATCAGGATGAAATGAGAAGTGAGTTGAAGTGAAGGAACAACAAATTAGGAGGATTTAATTATCCTTCCCACTATTCCTTAGCGGCTTGGGGAACTCCCCCTCAATAATAATAATAATAATAATAATAATAATAATAATAATAATAATAATAATAATAATAATAATAATAATAATAATAATAATAATAATAATAATAATAATAATAATAATAATAATAATAATAATAATAATAATAATAATAATAATAATAATAATAATAAATAATAATAATAAAAGATGAGAATGTTTGCCCACGGAATGAAACTCAACACCTCTAGAGTGCGGTCACAGCCTTCTGCTCCGTTTACTATGTAGAGCTTTTGTTTAAATCCATTCGCTACTGAGTTGACAATATTTCATACCCAAGCAGAGATATTTTATCGACATATTTAATATTTGTTTGTCCATCAAATTATAGATAGTTCAATCTGATAAACGAGTTTTAGTGCCTAAATTACATCATTTAAGTAGAGCAAAAATTGGAAATACAACAAATATAAATACAAATTCCAATTTATTGGGAATATACTGAAACTTCCCGAATCTAAAAAAGGGCATTTTATAAGTCTGCACCTTCCAAGGATGTGTTAAAAAGATTCTCACTTCCACCCAAACCATTTTTTATGCGTAAGAAGTTTCAAAAAATTTGAAATATAAGTTTAATGTATTATATTTATCTATATTTTATTTTTTGAGTTATACTGCCCTCACACTTGCTTGCATATTTGTTTTCTAAAATATCATCTTAGGGTCCAAGAGGCCTCAAAACGTGTATTTCCATTTAAATATCAGTGTCGTGATATACTAGGTATATATCTGTAGGTGCTAGAAATAAACAGGAAACTTGATCATAGTGAAGATGCTTCTGTCGAGGTATTTTTGTTTGGAATGGATTTTAACTAATGAAATTTTATACACAATAAAGAATTTGGATAGAGATGTATTGGCCTGTAGTTTCTTTGTTGGAAAAAAGGGGGTTTTAAATTGGCTTAAATTTGTTTGTAATGCAAGAAGCACGTTTAGCGTTGCATATTGTTGACGCCTGCCTCGAGGGTGTTCTGGCAGACCTTTTTGTTGTTCTCGCAGATTGCTTGCAGTCGATAGTCACCTGTTGTCGCGGGTTTGTGTCACGCCATGTGCTGCCCCCCACATGTCGTCTTCAGAAACTTGACCACTAATTAGGATTATTAATTATGCCGTTCCTCAAGGCTTGCCTTGCTGTGGTTTCCTGCCTCCTCATGCAATGGAAAAAGCCTTCTGCACCCCAACTCTAATTGTTAAGGACTGACTTCTACACGAGGCAATTCCAAGAAACTTCTCACTGAGACTTAAATCCTTTGGGGATCATAGAGCTGAGTAAAATTTTGATGTGTATTTCTCAAATATAAATTAACTAAACATACAGAATTGTGTGCTAATCCTAATTTTATCTATGTAGTTAGAGAAATATTACAAATCGCCCAACATTCCAGATTTCATTAACCGAAAATACAATTTCTGAGACCAATTAAATCAAATAGAAATATTTTGAAATTGTATGTATTATATTTAAACAAGTTTCACTGTCTATTATCATTTATTTTATTTTATACTGCTTTAATATATAGTAATCAGAGAATGTACCCCATTCCACCCAAAACTTTGATACCGGTATTTAATGTTTTCAGTTCCACTGAATCAAAATAAAATTATTTTTAAAAAATATGTTCGGAAAGCTGTTAAACACCAAACTAGGTCCTTAAATTAAGATCTTTGAAGGAAACGATAGGATTTTAAAGAAAATCCCCCGATTGCAGCCCACCTTTTAGTATTTCTCAAAATGTACATTTTTAATTAAACTCCATTAAGATATTTTAATGACAAATGAAAGATATAAATGAAATATTTTGGGGGGGAAATGGATCGGGAAGCCCTCGTCATTTTGAATGAATTTTCTGCCTATATGTAGATCTCATTGCAACACATTTACGAGAAAATGGCCTTTCAAAGCTATCGTCCTATTAAAACGTTTAACAATCACTTAAGTTTACTCTTCTCCTAAAATTATTGTGAACTCAATGCAACTGTTGTTTAGGGCCAATACCTTCTTACTTACCTACCGCCCGCCGCTGCGTCCCCAACTCTATCCAGAAATGGAGTGCAGTATTGGAGCGTGGGACGTGGTTAGCACCCTGGGCCTTCCCGATATGTATTTGTGGTATCGTAACTAGAAGCATCTAGTTCTCAATCAAGTAGTTCCTCAATTAAACCCTCATAAATCTAACGAGACAGTGCACACTGAACCAGCTCTGCCTGCGCCAGTAATGGGAATCGAACCTAGGTCTTCCGCTTGGTACCACTGCGTTAACGAGACCACCTCCAATCCTCATATACCTACAACAAGATGTACAATAAAATCATTTATGTAAATATCTCGATAACCATGTATCTGGATAGAATAATAAATATGGCGCGACAGCCCTTAGATGGCCAAGGCCTACCAACGCGACTGCCGGCCTCACGCCCACTTACGCACGGCAGAGATGGACAATCATCCAACCGATACGGGGAGGAGATGTGGTCAGCATCTCGGCATCCCCCAGCCGGAATGTTGGTTTCCGTGACCAGGGCCGCTTACCTAGCGTAAGCTCCTCACTTTCCTCACGATGCTGAGTGGGCACCGGTCCTGTATCCAGGACCTAAAATCCCCACCACATGGGTGGGATCGAACCCGGGATCTGGATAGAATAAGCTTTTATAATAATAATTGAAGAATTTGTAAGAAAGACTGTCAACGCATCAGATTTTCTTTATTCATATTGTCCAATCTACTTTTACTTTCTCTACCGGAAACCTAGTAGATGGAGTAAATTATACCTCCTAAAATTCGATATTGGAATTTAATCGATTACTCACAAGTTTAAGATCCGTGAATAAAATAACCATCTTGACTTTTACCAAAGGCAAGCAACATAGAAAATGTCACCCTAGCTTTTCACTTATTATTTCAGCAGCAAAAACTTAGTTCTACGCCAATTCAAATTCAAAAGGCACGGCAGATGCTCTTGACCTATGCGTGTAAGTGTTCTACATAAAATCATAATTTTTGAGAGTGTTAGTAAATAAGTGACAACTAGAGTCGCCTCTTGTGCTTACGTGACATAACTCTCGGTCCAGGAAGTTGCGCTATCTCTTTTATGAGAATGCAAGTACATCATGCTTTTTCTTACTGCAGATACAAATAAAATTACTGACAGTCCATATTTTAGTCCCTTGAATTAAACTTTTAAATAATATAATTTGTTCTGATTTATTGCAATTCTGTAAATAGCTAAATAAAACAACGGCTTTGCTTTTATTTTTGTTGAATTCTTAGTTAAGCACGTGAACATTTTTCTCCTTTTTCGTGAAAGTTAAATTCTGCTGTATTTACTTGGGTACTTAGAGTGAAAATAATTTCGTACCTTCGTTGAAATATTGACTTTACTCCCTTTGATTCGCTCCTCTCTTCTAGCAGGGAGCCAGAGAGCAGCATTTGCCTAGAACTTATCTTGGAAAGTTCAGTACAAACGCAGTTATTGTTAAACCCTTTAGCATAATTATGATACTGCCAACTAGCTTTGCAGTATAAGGTTACAGCGCTATGCTGTTAAGATGAGCACCCTTATGAAATATTTTCGTATTCATTTAAATATCCTGTGAAACAAACCTTTAACGAATTAATGGGTAAAGATGATCTTGTTAAAGCTTATATTTAAACAAACTGGTTAAATAAAGTCGGCCATGATTCAGTTTTCCATTACTGGTTTATATCATCTGCAGACTGGCTGGTTGTTGTTTAAGTACAAAGTGTTAATAAAAAACTGGGATTGAAGAAGAGCGGTAGGAGGGGAGAAATACCACAATTATACTCTAAAAAAAGGTGATACAGCTAATGTCAGCATTCCATAGTGTAGTTAAAATTTGTTACATTGTTACTTTTCTTAGTAAAACATTACTTTTATTTTTTTATTTACCTTATATTTTTGTATTTGAAAGAAAACATTCCGAAAAGAAACAACCAGATGGAATTAATTTTGAATGGAAAGATTGCATTACCTTAAGGTTATTAATTATTTCTTTTGGCGCTAGTTGTTATGTTATTAAATTAGTGTTTTTGATAATTTCGGGATCCTGATACATGTCAATGGGTCAATGGGTAGAACGCTTTGCAACTTAAGAAGCAATTTTCGACCCTGTTGAAGAATCACGCGGTGGGGAAAGGTCCACGAAGGATGTTGTGAGATAGGCTCGCGTGCTGTGGCCCACGGGCAGAGGAGGGCCCGCCGCCAAGCCGAATTACAGAGCGCGGCACCCTAATTTAATTCAATTTACCGGCGAGGGCCTCCCGGACACAGGTGCCGATTAAGTGATTGTCTTGGGAACACGCTACCAGCGTTCCGGTTTTTGTTCTCCAGGCCGGGGGGCTGCTGTATTAAGACAATTTGCCGCGTTTAGAAGACGGTTTACCTTCCACCACACTAATGTGCCATAATAAGTTATTTACCAAATAACTCTAATTTTCTAATTACAGTGCTAGTAATTACGGAGCATTGAATGGCTCCTCCACCTGCGGAATTTACTTCGATTCCCTGCTGGTGTGAATATTCTAAGTCACTTGCTATAGTTCATAATTGGACTATACTTTATATAATCAACGTTTAATTCTATTCACTTAACACTAGGTTCGTATTAGTTATTTATAACACAAGAGTCAAAAGCGATATTATGTGAATAAGAATAATTGCTAGCATATTTCGCAATGTTGCGAGCAAAATAAAATTCAGTTGATTATGCTTGGCAGGCATTAACGAAATTAGCGATTATGAATTAGGTTTTTTTTTTTTTTTTTTTTTTTTACCGACTTCTATATGTTTTTCTTTTAGCAACAGTGCTGATAATATGAAGAAAGCCCGGCTCTGTACATAGGTGGCAGCGTATTTTCACATTCAAGAGGTCTCGTATTCGAATCTCGGTCAGAGTAAACTATTTTGATATGCTTTTGGGAGGATTTTCCCGTATCCTGAAAGATGAATGTGAGTAACTCAAAGATCTATAGATCCTGGACTCATTTGAGCATCATTTCCCCATTTCATTCATCGTCCGATATGCCGTCCGTTGGAGGACGTAAATTAAAAAAGAAAAATTAAACAAAAAAATAAGGAAAAATAAATATTATGAGTAAGGAAGGCTTTAACAATAATAAAATGATGAAAAAAGGATGACATAACCTTAATTAACAGTAAAGAATTGTAAACAATTTATAATAATAGTAGTTATTGGTATTTTGAATAAGTAGAAATGTTTATCATACCATTATTACAATTTGAAATGCTAAATTTCTTGGTGAAGGAAGTAAGAAAGAATAGAATTAATTACATCATCTGTTGTATTGGTTTGGCTGTATCTTCAAAATAGGTTAGCACGTTTTTATGATAATTAGTTTGTATGTTTCTTACTTTGCCTTATTGAACAAACCTGTTATACCTATGCTGTTTTGTAAATACTGTTCCCAGGACGTTTTGGTAGTACTTCTAATGTTAAGCTCTCCACTCCTTGTAAACTTTCCGCTGGGTATTCAGATTTCATAGTTAGTGCACTCAAAGTATACTACTTGATTGGATAATAATCTCCACATCTGCTAGGAAATCTAAGTTAGTATCCTTGGATTGTAACACTTTTATACAAGTCAGTGGCATAACTTTCTTTTCTCGTTTTAATGAATAACATCTACCACTAAAATTTCATATTTTTACCTTCGACTGCCTAAAATGTGTTGCCAAACATCTTAAGGGGAGATTAAAAATCCTTTTACTAAACTCATATGACTCACTATGTCAAACTAACATAATCAGGCTTTTGTAGGTTAGGGATAAATACTAACCTTCTATCCCTGATAAAACAAGTTTCTTTTTTAAGAAAATATACGATTAATTTACTATTTCTGTCTTCTTGTAGCTAATGTATTATTATATCGGTTGATTCAAATTATACACCAATGACAAAAAGTTAAAACACCGTCTAATTAACACCGAAGTACATTCACAACAGTAGTTAGAGGTTATTTTATTAATCACTAAATTGGACTTAACTATTTTGAGCAGTTTGTGAGGGTCATTTATGGCAAAATATGTTCAAGCCAAAAGTGGACATTTATTTTAAAAGTATGTACTTTGTCATTTTTAGTTTGCTAAATTTTTTCAGTGGTCTGAGTATTTTTAGCTCTCCGAATTTTCCATACTTACTTTTCTCAAATCGAAAGTGGTTTTTCTTTTTTTTTTTTTTTTTTTTGTACTGTAAAGCGATTTTAATTTTAAAGGTGTCATATTGCGACCAGCTATGCTCTTAAAGGTTTGACTACCGCTTAAAAACAAGTATATTCTTAAATTCCCTTTGCACCTACAAGAAAATTAGCAGGAAGATCCTTTCAGCAAAGGGTCTTAATATGAAGGAAATAGAGGTATACGTGTTTGTAAAAATATTTTGTACAAAAGTAGAGAAAGTTATGTGGTCAGATTTGTTTTAATTTTCTCAACCAGAAGATTTAACGAGTTTGATTAAATTCCCTTATGGTTAAGATATTTACAGGACTAATAAAATCTTGGAGTGGTTTTGTGTAGAACTCCGAGCGGGGTAAAAACAAGACGTGTCGCATTTGATATGTCACTGCAATTATTTGTTAGAGTTTGCTTACTATTACCTAACAAGCTCTGAATGTCATTTGGGTTGCCAACTTCTGCAGTAATTTCCACAAAATAAAAATATAAAAAGATAAGTTTACAGTTTTCTCGAAGCAATTACCGGTTGTTATTATTTACACGTCTGTTCGTGTTACTTCCAAGGTTGTGAGAGATGCGGATGATAAAACAGAATTGTCTAATTGCTAGAGGGAAGGCCTATTTTTGGCACACGGTTAGAATAAAAGTATGACTCAACGTGTATAATTACGTAACACACACATAAAATACATATAAGGACCTGTAATACATCTACTCATTGCGCACGCGTAAACTTTTAAATTCAAGTTCTCGGAAATAAACAGTGTAGTTTCCTTTCTCATAAATGAGCTTTCTAGGCTTAGGGCTAGTGAAATAATACCAAACACACGCTATTTGTTTTGAGATTACTTCCACTGTGTAAAACTTGGTTCATTATTACTTACAAAATAATTTAGGATCATTGAGCAGTACAGCAACGGTTGCTGTACTAGCAGGTAGTCCATTTAAGAAATTTAAAAATAGTTTTTTTTATTATGTATAATTTCACTAAGGTACACGTGTGTCTAGTGTGTTTGCGATATTTTGTTTTTCTTGTCTGTTGGTGTCGACTGTTGTGTATACTTCTGCTTGGATGTGTTTTAAAACACCAATAAAAACGAATCTATTTGAATATGAATCTTTAAACTGCTTACCTAATATACTGGGGAAAGCGTTGTACAAGTTCGTTGTGCGATCTGAAGATTCATAAATAATTTATAGATTCACCCGAAGAGGAATACTTAATACTATGACAAAAATGTCACATAAGATTCACCTTAAATTCATTTTTTGTCACCAGAATCGTTAGCCCAATGTTAACGTTGCCCAATGCAATCATTTTCTCTTTTACACAAATGCAGTTTCGATATATCTCTTTAATGTTTATGTCGCTTTAGTACGCACCAGTTTGTGCTGCTAGCAATCTCCCTGACGTACACACAGGTTTACTTCTTACACGGAGCTGCGTCCGATTTTGAACACAATCCGATATACGCTTGAACTGCTTCACTGAGAGGCCGCGGCGTGGCTGGGTGGTTAGACCGCTTGGCTCTCACCATTGCGGCCCGGGTTCGATCCCAGGTGATCGAAAAGTGAGATTTGTGGTGCACAACACGCTGCTGGGACGGGTTTTCTCTGGGATCTCCGATTTCCCCCGCCATTTCATCCCACCAGTGCTCAATCTTCATCTCCTGTATCAGTGCCACCGCCTGCGGTGCCGTATGTAGTAAAAGCGGACGTTAAACACTACACATACTGCTTCACTGCCTGTTCCACTGCCCGCCGATTCTTTACCGCGGAGCCCGCTTACTGACTCGTGAACTCCTCCTTGCACTGTTCCACGTCCTGCCGACTCATCAGTACGTAACTTGGAACGTACCACACTTTTCTGCCTAACCCAACTGGCCGACTGATTCATTATTGCTTCGCTGCACCGACTCCTCACCAGAGCTGCACTCGTTGACTTAATTCGAAGCCCGAAACACTCACGAACTCTAAACACTGCTCTCTGCTAGATCTCGCATCTCTCATATGCCCTGCAGGACGGTAAGAAAATTTAACAGTGAAAACCCCTCGAATTAGTCTCGATCGGTCTTTTGCGTAGTAACAACACGACTCGCTTTTAGCTTTGTCATATACTCGTGTCGTCAGCTCGTGGTCGCCAGTAGGCTGCTCCTTTCCGATTCCTCAGTCAATAAACAAGGCGGAGCGATTTCCCTATTCCCACTTCTACAAGGTAGACCCGCGATGGCGGCAACGTGATAATACATAAAGTAATGACTGTAAGCGCTCTGTGACTACGCCACCCTGAGTTCATTACAACTGTGTGCAATATGTGGCCATTAGGTGTGTTCATTGTGAGCAGTGCCTCGCCCGTTGCTAGACATGTCTCTCGGAATGATTAATCGAACTGTAAGAGTAGAGTAATTAAATGAAATCAAATATTTCTGTTTCTACTATTTGCCTTTATTAAGTAGAAAAAGTACTGTCTTCCGCCCAAAAATTCGTAATGAAGTATCACCAGAAATACACGTTTTAAGAAACTATGAATAAAAACACACTTTTTGAAAAATGATGTCTGTATATATAAGCATCATCTCCTAAAAACGAAAAATAGGTTAAATTCCTTTTACTTTAGAAGATGGATTTAAACGTTTTTTTATTAAAATACTGCATGTTTAGAATATTTACATGGAAAAGATGAGTAGTCTTTACTCTGTACAATTTTTGCATAACCGGTAAACCGTAAGAGATATCGTTGGGTGGTTAATCTCAAAATGTAATTTCGGTTTGACTCTCCGATTTAGGCGTCCACACGACCGGTATAGAAAACAACTATCAAATTTAATTTACCGGTTTGCTGGTTCACAGTATTTTTTTTTTAACCATTTATTTGCCCCCTTTAAATCTGAGGTCATATCGGCGGCTTTTATGCTTAGGACAAATGCCACAGACTATGATGTTGTCACATTTACTATTGTGTTGATATTTGTAATTGTTAATTTGGGTTTTCTATATAAACATTAAATTTACACACACACACACACACACACACACACACACACACACACACACACACACACATTTATACTTCTAGATTCCAGGGGAATGGAAAAAATCTTAGTAAAAAATGTTTTCCTTCAGTGTTTTATTTGTCCAGCTTGTTTCTACTAAGCAGATACTGTCATCAATTCACTAGCACCCTTGAGAAAAGCGTCGTCTAACACAATTTAAATGACATTAAAGAACTCCGAGGAAAGGAGGTTAAACCTCGTTAATTCAATTACGTTGCTGCTACATCATGTTGTGGGCGCAGTAACTGTTTTGTGGGTACCAGGTGCAGAATGATGTATATTTACGTGAATCATGTCCTCTGCGCAGGATTTTGTTTTTTTCCTAGGCAAACCCGTCATCTTGCGGCCCCGTGTCATTACCCCTGTCGTTACGAGTCATTATACAAGATAATACCGCCACTGGAAGGAAGAGGGGGTCGAGTTAGGTCGTGTCGTCCACTGGCATTTACTGTCCCCCATAGTGACACAGGGTGCCTTCGCCGTTCATGCACCCAGTACAGGGACCTCCATAGGTTGTTTACACGGCGTTCGTACTGCAGGATGCCAACGCGAGTCTATATTAGTCAGTGAAACCCTCTTTTTTGTTAGTGCTTATATCTGACTTCAATTGCTTGTGTCCAGCCATCAAAGTGGGTAACAAAAGAGTTCTCTATTGGAAAAAATTTAATGAAATACTTGTAACGACCCAGAATGCCCATTTATTTATATAATTTTCTTACTAAAATGCTATTTTATATAATTTGAGTATTTGTAAGAAATAAACATTTTTCTGTAACATTTGATTGTGGTACCTCTTGTGGTTTTCGGTTAAATTACCTATACAGAATACGTACAAGTATTATACAAAATTCCTTCCGCATAAAAGAGGTATTCTGAGACAATCCAAAATATACATTTTATTTGACATAAACATGTATATTGTAAAAATAGTATTTTAATTAATTTCATAGAGCCATTTTGAGAACATCTTCATTTTCTAAAAATAACCAATTTAAAGAGTAGTTTATATTAATTTCTTTGTTTCGCATATTTTTAAGATGTACTTAAATAACAAGTACGTATTTATGCCTTTTGTATATTTGAGTTTGATGTTCACATGTCAAACGTCCCATCCATAGGCATACTATTTCCTACAAGTACATTTTTTCTTTTCAAATACAGAGGGCCTCAAAACATTATTTCCGGTAAAATATCGATATTGAATTTTTGGGTAGAATGCAATGCCTGTTCTACCTATTATTTCCATGGATCTTGAATCAGAGAGGATCATTTTAACCACTGGAGTGAGTCCAACGTGTAAACATCCCAAGAATTTATCTCCAAAATGCAATGAAATGGCTAACTTGATACAAAAAATTGGAGTCGAAATGAGTGCCATTGTTAAATCCCTGAGATGATGGTGCAGAAATATGGGAGTTAGTTGTTAGTACGATTAAATCAAGAATAGTAATAAATCACTAAAGAGCTCAGCACCGCTGTGTCTTGAAGATTTCATTCACGAGTGTGCGCTAGAAATCTGTTTTCGCGTGAGAGGGTGGAGAAATCTTAAAGAACTACTGACGTTGATGTTTTTTCAAGCACTCAAAGGTAGCGACTTTATGTTGAAATATTTCGAATAGAAATTATCTCTTAGAACTTCTCTATGACTATGAAGGTCAGAACTGCAAAATAAATTCATTAAAAAACAGTCAGTACTTACAAATTGAAATAATAGAGATCGATTCTAAAGCACTCTAGGTTTTGTAGTACAGATTGTTTGGTTAAATATTACATCTCAGGTTTTGGCTAAGGTGTACGGGTGATGCACCATATATTGTAAAATAAAAATGATGTTATAGGTAATAATCCGGAAGAATTCGGCAGGATTGCTTGTGCATTTACAGTGCTATTTAGAATTTCTCATCTGTTTTCCCATGACACTCCAAGTCAGAAACATATATTGCATGTTTGTTGATGGCGGTCGGTAAAAGCATCCGGTATTTCTAACAGAACAGCTGATCATCAGCGGTATAATGACATCTTGACTCACCCTATATATCTGCACTAATGTGTGCTGCATTACAGGTTATCAGAGCACATGCAATCTATTATTATGATTTATTTTAGTATTCTTGGAGACCGCTGGCTTTTGTTTGTGGAGTTCCCATGACAGCGAGACTGACCCGACCTCACCTCTTGAGAATGTAGAACGTGTCGCTTTCCTTTCTCATTTAGGTATAAGGAAGGCATCGTCATCATGATCATCCAGTCACGAAGATAGCTCCCTGCCACCGGTACTCCATCAGCTTTCCATTGTCGCGGCCCTATTTGATTATGTCCTTTGCTCACTCGAATGACCAGATCAGAAGCCCTTTTTCAGGAGGTAGAGCTCATATGGTAACACCTATTTGAGGTATTCGATTTGATATGTCCTCTGATGACCAGTTTGGTGAAACACTACTGTGGCGAGATCCAAAATTCCATCTATAATTTAACTCACAGAAAAAGAAATCCTACGAGTATGGTGCAAAATTGGGTTCCGAAACTGAATTCGTCTACACAGCTGCAGGTTACATAGTTAACAATGCTACTAAGATCATTGTGCTTTGAAATTGTGCTAAATAACTTATAGAAGTCTTTATTATATGAAAGTATACCGTTATATGTGTTTCAGCGCCATGTTATTGATTTTATTTATTTTTTGCTGAAATGGCCATTTTAGTGCAAAGCCATTTGTATTAGCTTAAGATATTATTTAAATGTATTAGTTTGTTGAAAGTATACGCTACAATAGTTCAAGCATGGAGTGTGCACTTTACCAACTCAGGACTTAACTTGGTCGCCTTTGATCATAGTGGTCTAAGATCCTCGGTTCACATCTGCCTCGGTGGTAAATTTTCGTAGCACAGTATGTTTTATTTTTCGTATAAAAAAGCGTAATACCTTTAAAGAAAAGGTTTCTTAGCAAAATTGCCAATATCAAGTCAGAGTGCCCTTCTCTCCCGTATCGTTTTCTATGAACGGTGCCTCATCTGCCTTTGGTGGAGAAATCAGTGATTATAGGAATTCACCTGATAACAGAAAGCAGCGCTAAGATATTCACATCAACGATATAGAAGCAAACTTGACTGATTTGCAGTGATCTCAGGGTAAAAGATTTGGATATTTCTCCATGTCCGAACAGAATCTTCATTTGATTAATTGGAAAAAAAATGAAAAAAAAATGATGTGTTGCATTCACAAGACTCTCTCTACACTAAATCGTCCATTAGCATAAAAATTATTCTTAAAAAGTTATCTTTATTTTATCAAGTTACACCCTTAAAAATTGGTACATTATATATATTTTTTTAAATACAAAGGAAACAGTAATAGTAAATGCTTTAAAACAGAACGCTGTATGCTGACTTTAAAATTCCGTAATCTTTCCACACAGTCGCAAGAAACAACTGAATGTTGACAGATCAAGTGACAAAGTATCAGCAATTCGAACCAGTATTATAAAGATATCTTTCAAATGGCTGACGCAACATAAATGTTATTTGAAATAAATAGTGAGCTTTAAAGAGACATACATTTTTGTGCATTACTTTTTTCTTTTGTCGCTTAACTCTTGCCATTTAAACAAGATTATATAAAATAAATCCCGAATGAAAACGACACATAAATATCCCCAAAATATAACTATTTTCAGAAAATTAATAATTGGAAAAAGTTTCCATCTGAAGGTAAGTTGGGGTGTTGAGATATTTTGAAAACCTTTGTCTTGCAACTTTGAGCTTGGGATGAAAATCATCTAGTTAATTCCTTCAAAGATGCTGAACTACATTGATAATATTTCTCCAACTCTTTGCCTTTGAGTTATGCTTTTAAAAGAAATTCGCGTGCACTATTTTTTTTAACAGTCTGACTGCACATTTACACTCTTTAGTTTCTCATAATCCAATTATAGTTCTTATGTAAAACATGTTGCAGACTACTTCGGTGGTTTAGAGCGCTGGCTTCTCAGCTCAAGACTTCCCGGTTTAGTTTCCCAGCTGTAGAGTTGCCTTAACTAGAAGCATTATCTATATGAATGTGCTAAATAGTTAAAATTTTATAAAATTTACACAAGAGATCATATATTCCACCGAGCATGACATAGGTTTCCCTCGACTTAAAGCCCCCCCCCCCGATACGACCAAAGAAGTTAAAGCAGATTATACAAATGTAACCGTTTTCAAAATTGCGATCCTTACATTCAGTTATATCGCTTATGATGCTCTTTTGAAGAGTAATAATTTCAAATTAAGCAATTTAGAGTTAGTTAAAGGAAGTCATAGAAAACAAAAACACACCCTTTCGAATGAACAAGTCAGTTTTTGTTGCCAGTAAAGTTCATGTGAGAAAACAAGAATTGCATGTTTTCAAAAATGCTTTATAGATGCCGCGTGATAGCTCATCCTGGGAAAACTTAAATGTGTAACTAAAAAACAAAATAAAATAAAATAAAAAAGTAGAAGTTGTACATTTAAATCAGCTTTGTGTATTTCAAGCAGGAACTTTTACTTACTTTCTCCTCTCTCTCTCTCTCTCTCTCTCTCTCTCTCTCTCTCTCTCTCTCTCTCTCTCTCTCTCTCTCTCTCTCTCTCTCATGCTCTCCTGGCTACACAACATTATATTGTTCAGTCACAATGAAGTGGACTTCACAAGCTATTCTCAGAAAATTCGGGATATACATCTTAATCCTTATTCCTGTACTAAAAATATATGTTACCCAATGAAATTGTACCCTGCTTCTGTAGCTTAGGTAGCGTATCTGCCTCACATTCAAGAGGTCCCGAGTTCGAATCTAGTTCAGAGTTATCTGGACAAGTTGTTTCTCCGGGGATTTTTTCCATATCCTGAAAGGTGAATGTCTGGTAGCTCTTGAGTTCTATGGACCTTTGGATTATTTGAACATCATTTCATCTATTTCATTTATTCGGATATAATTTAACGTTGGAGAAGGTAAACACTTTTATCGAAAAAGGAGAGGGGGTTAACATTTTTAGTGCAAAAAGCAGTAGTTTGGGTTAGAATTCCGTTAACGTCTTCATGTTAATCCTTGAAAAATGCTGGATTCAATTTCGAAGATTAGCATTCATTTTTTGTGCTATATTGTTTATAATATTCACACCATACTTTTTTCTAAAACTTCATTTATATCCGGGAACCTCAAAGCGTTGATATCTAGTAAGTTCTCCTTTATTTCGTTTGGAGCACATAAGTAACTCCCATAAAAGCAAGTGATCTATAAGTTCCTGAAAATCCAGACATTTCTGCATGAAAGAAATAAAAAAAATTTGAAATTACAGAAAGGCCAGTGGCAAACTTCCCATACCCGTATTTATTATAACATCCAATATTGTTTTGCACTATTGTGTTTTTGATTTGTTTCGTCTTCCCGGTGGTATTTACACACATTAGTAACGGTAGTAAAATGTATATTAATTTATAAAATCATCCAAGTTGTCACAATTGTCGCTATCATCGCCCACTTTAGAACAATCTGCTTCGATTCATCAAACAACGTAGTCTCTTCCTATATTATAGTATCTTACTAAGCCATCGTGTTAGTTACAGCCTTTGAACTGCCAAAAAGATACCGGAAGCCCGAGTGATAATATGCAAGATTATACAAAAATAATGTGCAATATATATGAGCGAAATCATCTCGTGTTTCAAACTATTTCAAACTATTTCTCGAATGCATCTCTCACACTCATTATCGCATTACACTAGTACATGCTTTTTAAATTTCTTAAATGTTTAGAAAATTAATGCAAATTGTTTATATTTTCTAGCTGAAACTGTCCTGTCTGACTGTATCTTTCCACAATTTGGCCTACATACGGCTAGTGTGAAAGAACAATTAATTTCCATTAATTGGCCTAATAGTGGTCCGAACTATAAAGCCCGGGGCTTAGAGTACTTACAGCATAGCAAGTCGCTATTAAGGTAGTTGTCTCTTGTGTTTGTGAGAACTCCTAAGTGGTTTACCGGGAGAAACAGGAGTCAGTTGGAAAATTGAATGTCATGTCGGCACGTTGGCCATAGTAGCTCAATGGTTAGAGCGGCTGGACGGCAACCAGAAGATCCGTTGTTTAAATCCCGGCTATGGCATGGAATTTTTCAGTCTGACTCTACCTTTGCATACTTCGACTTACACATGGCTAGTGTGAAAGAACAATGTCCTGGTGTGGCCGAAAGTAAAAATTTTAAAGTTTTAAACATATCATTTTAATGCTAATAAATTGTAATTTACTTTCTAACATTAAATAATTGAAGATTACATGTAATTGTTACAGTAGCAATTTCCAGGTAGGAAAGTCATTATCAAGATTTTCCTTTGTAATGTGAAAAATTTGTATTAAAATTGTGTACCACCTTCTTCGTTTAAATGCCAGTATCATGTTTTCTTAATAGTAAAACATGTTTAACAATGTAACCTCTAACAGGGAATAGTGAAAGATATGAATAAATAGAAATGAACAGATTAGTTATTTTAGTATTGTGATTAAAGTCTGTTTCATATAGTCACTGTATCTAAGTAAGTAAACTATAAAGGGAGTTTTACAATTTCAAAATCTTTAAAAATACATAAATATAATTGGAAACGACTTGGCTGTTTAATTTTTAATATCATTAATTCTGGACAACTAACATTTACATATAGTGGCATATAAGTTGTACTTCCATTGATACAACGTGTTTTGTTTTGATTTTATTATTTATGAAATAACATTAGCATGACATTGTTACGTCACATGATTCTTCTTGACTCAGGTCTTGGTGGGCGTTCATCTGTTCTTTTTTTCTCCACATCGTTCTTCTGTCATGCTTTGCCGACGAGTTGCTCCAATTTTCCATTAATGCCTTGTTATTGTAGTAAGCCATTTCATCTTTTGACCTCGCACCTTTTCTTCTGGAGTACAAGGTTCCCTTTATGATTCTTTTTTATATCCTATTTTCAGTCCTTCTATCTTGTATCTCTTTTCCTCCGTAAATATCTTAGCCACCTAATTCTTTGAGCCTTTATAAATTTTTCAATACCTTTATTCTATTCTGATTCGAAAGTAGGTATATCTTATTTTCGACGTTCCCCATCCTTAACTATTACAAATTATTCTTCGAATGTTCCTTTAAGACCATCTAAATGCTTGTTCATCTTTATTTGTCATAATCTGAAGCATATATCACCAGTGATTTTTATTAAATCGAGTAATTCTGCTAATAAGTCGATTTCAGTTGCTTCAGTTATTTGCTATCCGTAATCATTTAAATTGTGGGTAATGTTTACTGAAGCTCCTAAGTATTTATTATGATAACCCTTGCAATTTTTTGTCTCTTAATTAATGTGTCTTTATTCATTTCATTTTGTGTAGCCATTTCTGTGGAGTTGATCTTACGTCCATTCATTCTCGTTCCTAATTACAAAACATTCTTAGAAAGTAACGACTTTATACTCTAATAACAGAGGGGAGAGTGAAGTAATGATGAACACTTAAGCTTTACCTCTTCTGTTCTGTGAATATAATGAACCTAACATAAAGTCTAATTTGTTTAAAATGTATTATATTTATTTGTCTTGCAATCTGTAATTTTACTTTTCGCCGATGATCCATCAGTTCAATAAAAACATAGTTATACAAAATGTTATTTATATGTCACATTAATGTAATATAATACAGGTACTAAATTCATGAATCAGGGAGTTATTATTTATGAAAACGACTACACAAGTGTTTTTCACGCCAGGAACGAGAGTACAGTCACACCACTACGAAAAATAGTAAATGATATGAACAAATACCTACCAAATTTACATATTATGTGGAATTTGTTCTTAGGTACATCACAAACATAAGCAAATGCTTTTGTTTCCCAACCACTTCAGGTTGTATGAACGTCAGTTTGTGCATCTAGAGTACTTGTACCAGAGCTCATTATTTTTTCAAAACTCTCCACTGAAAGAGCAAATGTCATTGTTATTTTTAATTACATTTCACTCATCAAGTATGTTGCAGTCGTTATCTTGATATAATATTTCAACCTCTCTTTTCTCTTCTTCTGAAACTCACGTCTCAGTCTTCCTTTTTGATGTTTTTCCAGCTGTCGTCTTGGTCTTTTTGAAAGATCTGACCAATAAATGTTTTCCTTCTTGCTTTTTCTTAGTCGCTTCTTTTCTTTCAAGCCTTTCTTTCATAGGAGTAGATATAAGCATAGTATGTAACGATCTATTAAGGAATAAGGCAATGACTTAACACAGGGAGGGCAATCACAAACATTGTTCACCACTAGCCCACAATGACATTACAGAAACATGTAACAAACAACCGTGAAAACGTGCTAATAAAAATAATCTGTGTGCAAGCATAATGCAAAATGATCCTCTTTAACAATACATACCATATAAGACGAAAAAACTAATATAACTAACACATACTTTCAGTTTTGCAAGCACCGATATATCAAAATCCTGGAAATGATAAACGTGACTTAACACAAAGAATACTATGTTTAAAATGGCTGATTTTGCTCCAGAAAGCCCAAGGATATTGCGAGATTGCAGCATGGCCAAAACACCTGTAGCTACAACAGAACATTTTGAAAACAGGTGTTCGGCATTGACAACCCGTCGGTCATTGGCTCTCTCCCATATATTATTTAATTCTGAACAAATATAATCGTTGAATAGGTAGACTTCAGTGCCATGGCTGGGGCTTGAACCACGGATCTCCCGGTCTCCGTCCGGTCGCTATTAAACATTGAGCTGCCATGGCCAACGTGCCGCCATGACATTACAGTCGCCTCAAAAGGTGCGTATCTCACTGAATATGAGAACCTCTAGTGGTTTACCATGAAACATACGAGTCAGTTCTCCAACTGTTCTCGCCTTTTGTGGCGACGACTGTAAGTACTTAAATCCAAGAATTTAATGTCATAGTGGCACGTTAGCCATGGTAGCTCAATGTTTAAGAGCGACCGGATGGAGACCTGGAGATCCGTGGTTCAAGTCCCGGCCATGACATTGATTTTTTCAGTCTGACTCTATCGATTCAAATCTTAGCCTATACACGACTAGTGTGGAAGAATTATAAAATTTCCGAGATAATCGTTGTTTACACGAAAGTTTACAGACTATTTATATCTTAGTAATTAAAAAAAATTGATATATTGCATCACTGGAATTAGTAAACATATTTCTGAGATTTATTCAAATTTATAAGCCGTGTGTATGAAGTTATTTTGCGATCCACATCATCAAAGGCTTTAAAAAGTGTACCATCCACACTGTTCTGTTAAATGTTGCAACTAGATTATTTATAGAAATTATGAACTGAAGGGCCCAAAATGGAACTCCGAGGAGTACCTAGGTTAATTTTAGTTTCTTTTTTTGCACACCAGAAAAGCCCTTTACGTCTTTTCCTAAGTGGTTGACCGATGATGCGTTCTACAGTGCATGTGTTTTACTAATTTATTCCATACAATGGAGCATCATCGGGAACTCTTTATGACAATGAATAGCTTTACCTGGGGAGTGCTCTTCAACTTGCAACAAGTGTTTCTACTGTTGATTGAACAGCAAGAGGCAATCTGCACTTGCACATTGCTAATGAAGGCTCTCCACCAGAGAGTGCTGTTGATTATCAGTCTGCCAGTCATAGACCATTGTCTAAATCAGTTTTCGGCCTCTCGAACACAACCTGTAATTTTGAGACAAAACAAGCGTAGCATGTCGCTTTGTTTCTTGAGAGAAAATTTGTGTTTTTATGGGGAGGAGGAAGGGGTTGAGCAAGCAAAGTGGGATGAGCGGAGGGTCTTTAACTTGCATGCATTTGGGAAAATTCGTGAGCGTTTTCTCATTGCGTGATTCTTAATGGTAGGGTCATTACCTATGGCAGTTGCGTGTGCGAGGTCATCAAAGGATACCGGCGGGCCCGTCCGGGTACCGAGTCCCGGGATTTTCGGTACACATCTGCGACACTGAACATCTGTGACTGTGTGTTCGCTCCCGGGGCGGAGCATTTCTGGAAATTCACTTTATTGGCGATTTAATTCGTAGAATTCTTCTCTGACTTACACAGTTCTCGATCACTGGCGTTTTCCAGCTCGTTCATCTTTATTTTCCGCACTGTTTTAAACCAGTTCCATTCCTTTTGGCATTATTACAGTTTTTTCCCTTAGCATTTATTTACGCCTTTCTTCTTTATTCGTTGTAACTTGATTTTATTTTAGATTCAATATCTGCCTTTTTCGGTTCAACCTCTTCCACTATAGTTTCAGCTTCTAAATTTTATTGAGACTTGTAATTCCTATCGTCTTTTAGATGCGTTTATTCTTATATATTAGCGAATGTGATTCTATACACAAAGAGCAACTAGTCAGTCTGTTTAAGTGTCAAGTTGAGATTTTATATATACGAAGTTGAAAACAAATTTGTTGCATGTGGATTGATAATTAAGAGTAATTTAGAAATACAGCCTCCATAAAATTCGTGGCCATGTTACATATCGAAACTCGTCCACATTGACCTTACAGCCGAAGTTTTCTGAATCGAAGCTTCGCTGGCTAAAAGAAATATTTCAGTCCAATTGAACTAAAACTCGCTGAGCAAAAATAAACATGCTGTTTCATTTAATTTTACCGTTATTAGAAAAAAGAATACAACAATGATACAAAAGGGTGCAATAACTCAAACGAATTTAACACATTTATAGACAGGTTTTGTGGTACAATGATCTGCTTGCTGATATCATGCGGCCTATATTATTAGAGTGTTAAGTAGGTTAAAGTATCATTTGCATAAAGACATAAGTACATGATTACTATGAATTGTGACTTAAAAATAAGTCCATCCCAAGTTTACGTGGAAATGAAACAATACAAAGGCTGCCCACCTTGGTAGCGTAGATGGTAGCATGTCTGCCTCACATTCAAGAGATCCGGAGTTCGAATCTCGGTCAGGGTCAGTTACCTGATAAGGTTTTTCCGGGGTTTTCCCTTCTTCTAAAAGATGAATGTCAGGTAACTCTAATCTCCATGAACCCTGGGCCCATTTGAGCATCATTTCAACCATTCCATTCATCGTCCGGTATGACTTAAAAAGTTAAAGGTCGTAAATTAAAAAAAAAAAATACAAAGGCTACCATCAAAAACAAATGAAGTCTCTGGTTTTAAATCAGGATTAAGGTGAACGTAACGTAGCTTGGCGTAATTTAACGGGATGAAACGTTAAACTCGAATACATTGTATTAAACGAGTAGGTAACTTCTCGATGTCAGTTTTATCCTCCCCATTAAGTTTGTCATGAAACTAATTACTGGTATGCAGAGTGCTGTGGAATAATAATAATAATAATAATAATAATAATAATAATAATAATAATAATAATAATAATAATAATAATAATAATAATAATAATAATAATAATAATAATAATAATAATAATAATAATAATAATAATAATAATAATAATAATAATAATAATAATAATAATAATAATAATAATAATAATAATAATAATAATAATAATAATAATAATAATAATAATAATAATAATAATAATAATAATAATAATAATAATAATAATAATAATAATAATAATAATAATAATAATAATAATAATAATAATAATAATAATAATAATAATAATAATAATAATAATAATAATAATAATAATAATAATAATAATAATAATAATAATAATAATAATAATAATAATAATAATAATAATAATAATAATAATAATAATAATAATAATAATAATAATAATAATAATAATAATAATAATAATAATAATAATAATAATAATAATAATAATAATAATAATAATAATAATAATAATAATAATAATAATAATAATAATAATAATAATAATAATAATAATAATAATAATAATAATAATAATAATAATAATAATAATAATAATAATAATAATAATAATAATAATAATAATAATAATAATAATAATAATAATAATAATAATAATAATAATAATAATACCTTTTCACCATAAGTGCGGCTTACAATGTGCAAATTGCACACGTATGAACAAACGGTTAAGTTGATTTTTTTTTACGAGAAAGAAATGAAGGGGCTAAATAGTATTAACAAATTCTAATTCATAATATAATTCTGAATATCAATATGTAATTCTAATTCTAATTCATAAATTGTATTTATGAATACAATTTTGAATTCGAAATAAATTAAGAGCAATTCATATGGGGACTGCATAGAGAGGACTCGGAACGGAGGTTCGAACTTGATCTATTGTACCTATGCCCACAAGTGGGGCACCCCCGGGAGGAAGGATGAGGGGAGGGAAGACAGAGGGCGGCCGTCCAAGGAGCCACGACAGTGCAGAGGGCAGAGTTCATACACTTGACCAGTTGGAAATTCTCCGGCAGGCCACTGCAACCTGCATCCCACCCTACTGTGGTTCGGAATCGGTCGCACCAGACTAGGTTCGGAGACCGGAAACCGTCCTACCGGAGGAGGAAGTTTTAGCAGCAGCCTATCATCCTGCCATGCAACGCCGAGACACCCGCCTACACTTCTACTCTGAAGGAGACCACCAGATGAGAGATGGTGTGAAATGATAGTTGTGATGAAATGGAGGAATAGGAAATTCGGGGAATGCAAATTAACCTACCCAGCATTTGTCTGGTGACCCAGGAAAACTCCCGAGAAAACCCATGGTTTGGCTAGGTCGGCCACGGGAATCGAACTTTGACCTTCTGAATGCTGGCTCAGACGAAACCGCCTGAACCATCCCGTTCAGTAATTGATATGGGGAGTCTGCTAAAAATAGGATTTTAGAATTGCCTAAATGTAAAGGAAATACCGGAGTGCAAAACACAAAATGTTGCGAACGCACCTGAGATGTTGACATTTACGATCTTGTCATTTCTACTTATAGCACTTACTTTTATATATTTTTGTAATTCCTGGTTTTTTAACTTCAGCGTTGTACTGTGGTTACTTCCTCATGTTAAATTTTCCTCTATTTATTCTGTTTCTCTTTGAAGTTAACTTCCGTTACAGAGCATTCAGACCACAATACTTTGAAAGAGAGAAATATTCCTTAATTACGTATGAAAGGATATTAACTTGAGTATACAAAATCTGCAGTAGACATTCATTCTAACCATAGGGAAATGTAAAAGTAAAAAGGTTACAAGAAAGGCCAATGCTCCGTACTGTTAATGTGTTACAGTGAGAGTGAAAGCATGCATCATAGAAGGCACATCTTGACTTTCTATGTGTGTGCGCTACTGCGATGCACCTGTCAGCGTCGATTTGCCTCTCGACTTGAAACCATTCTAAAGTGCTGCATCGTTCCAAGTTGCTAGAAATTGGTGGATTGTTTGGAGGGCTTTCTAAGTACTTCTATTTTAAAAGAGCCGCCAGCATATAAAGACTAATTTTACTATATTTGAAGTGTATCGAAAAGTTCAATTTTTATTAATATGTAATGCTAGCAAATTTTGTAGCAGGAGGGCCTCCAAAATGTTGATTTGTTAAGCGAAACGCTGCATATAAGGTGTTGAAATGCTATCTGTGTGGCATTTATTGAAATCTCGGCATATTAAGGCTAGTAAGTGTGAAAAGTATATCAAGAACTCGTGTTAAACACCCTAGTATGGTATTTTTATTTTCACCAGTCCACTCAAGCTAACCTTTTCCTCGCTTTGCCACCGTTCTCCTACTCTCAGTGAATGCACAATGTGGTGCATAGTAGAAAGAGACAGATAGAGCGAGTGTGGAAATAGTGCGTGACCATGAGTAGTCTGGCCAAAGTGAAACCATCTTTAATATGCTGAGAATAATCTCTAAAAGCCTCTTTATTCTTAAAGATTTTGCATTACCGTAAACTGTAAAAAAATTAACAACATCGTATTTCACCAAAAAGCGCATTAAAGTACACAATTCATTCTCAATAAAGTTTCTGTAGAGTAAACCAGTTCCGACGCACTTATTATTGATTTGAATTTTCCAATATTTATACGTTTCTCAAATGGGAAGTCTTATTGGCTCATTCCTTTCTGGGGTTGCAAGAAGAAAATAATTTTAAAGTTCTGACTTAGGGTTTAGCTCTTAAAGTATGTGAGTTTAGCTTCAGTGTAGTCCCATTGTATGTACAAAGAAGTAATTTTAAAAAATAATCTACAAATTCTTATCTCGACTAACGTGAAGTAAATAAGAGAGTAAGAATGGGTAGAGAAATTCATATGAATTTAACTCATCACATTTGTGAAGACAGTGATAATAGATTAAGTTTTTATGCAGGTAGTATATATGTTGCGGCTAATTAGTCATAAAACAGATAGCTGACCAAAATAAGAATCCTACAAAAATTATCACATAAGATATACGAAATTGCTCCTGGAGGTTTGTCAGTTTGCTCTTCACGTGTTTGTTTTGTGTTAGTTCCTTGTCTTGAAATCGCTATATCCTTGTTATTCCTTGTTTGACAGTTGCACATACATCTCATTCACAATCAGAGCTTTACTTTCCTTAATTGGCGTGTGCTAATAGGAAGTCGATTGGAACCTGATGTTTGTTTTGCGTCATCGCATGCTAAAGGAGTGCTACTCTTTTCGACGTGATGTATTATGTTGGTATTAATTGCACGTGACCCAGCTCCACCTAGCGATGGATTTATGGACCACCGTATTAAAACAAAGAAATTGCTCACCTCCGCAGCACACGCCGTCGAGCCCTCCAGCCTCCTTCCCATAAATCTGTTTCCTAATTTAATTTTTTTTTCTCCCTTCGTTCCCTGTTACGTTTATATTTATGACCAAAATGCCAGTAAGGATGTAATAATCTGGGTTCCTTTACAGCCTACCTCTCAAAGCGAAGAACGCAAGGAGTCGACTTTGTCGGCAAATGTGTTGGTCCTTTGTTCTAAAAATTACCCTTTCGTTACAATTCTTTTCCTTAAGCAGACAAGGTATTTTAGGTTTTATTTTACTTTTGCACCTTAAAGTCATCATTACTCTTGAACCCTTTAAATCAATTTGACTGGCTGTTTTGAGATCTCTGGTTTTTTCTTAGCTTTATACAGTGTTTTAATTTGTTAGATTGTTTATTTTATAAGTAGTGTGAAACATCGACAAAATAGTGGCATTTATTATTTTTTATATTGTCTATTAGTCTCAAGTCCACGAATTCCCATTGCACATGAAAATGGATTAATGGACTAATCATTATTGTCTTTATAACATAGTTTAGCAATTATAATAGAACAGCATTTACAACAGTACAAAAATATACAATACATACTTCGTCAACTGATTCACTTTTATATTATCTAACGTCTACTACTAGTGAATTGGGCAGACGACTTTAGGACAGCAGGAACACTATGGACGAGAGAAGCTAAGGACAGACAAACGTGGAGAAAACTGGAAAGAGCAGCCAACCACAAATACACCACCTCCGGAGGTGTCTGTGTTAGTGTCAGTGCTAAGTTGAAGTGCAGTTCAAGGAGAAGTAGGATCAATGTAAATTACAAAAAATCAAGCTGCGCAAGAGGGAACTTAAGATGATGGCTCAACAAATTTAATTGAGTTCAAAGTATAGAAGTATCACAGTTCCATCTTCTTGAGCTCAGTTGAACATAGGTTATAGAACATAGAATATAAAACAATCCAACATAGATATAAGTACACGGTTTATAGAACATAGAATATTACTAATCATCACAATGGATAAGGAGGTACCAATAAGCAAGCATGAGGCTCTTAGAAGTTGCTACCCTAATGAGCTCATAGCAGCATCTCCAAGCACTGGTGGAAGGCCTATGCCCTTTAGGGATGGATTGGCTATTTATTATTATATTATTAATTATTATATAGTAAATAGCATGGAGTGTTGCGTTCCACCCAAAAAAAATATTGAAGTTGCTATGTGAATGCATGTCTTGAGAAGGGAGAGAGACATAACTGATTTGGATAAGTAACAAACGTACATTTAAAGCTTAACATCATCCAAGGAGCGACATGAAAATTGTCGAGATCTGTCCTTTACGTGAAACGTTTTCTAAGTTGTTATGCTCTTAAAACTTCATTTAAATATATTAATGAAAATACTACCCAATTAACATATTTGTGGACAAATAAGATATAGATACCCCCTTTAATTTTCTGCGAGAACCCTTTTAACTTTTGTATAACTGGTAAGCATAGAAAATAATCATAAACTTCAGAAAAAATGATTCTGGTGGCATTAAAATAATTAACATTTTTGTGAAGTAGTATTTTTAATGGTTTTTCCATTTTATAAATATGAGTAGATCACATAACGGAGACGTTTGAAAGTTTGTGCAGAGAAGATCGTGTTTGTGGAATACCTAAGACACTCTTTTGTCAGTGGACATATTTGCATGTTTTGTGTCTGATATATTTATCTTCGGTTAAGTCCCTTCTTAATATGGCGTAATATGATGGAGCACATCATTATTACTATTTTTAGATCTGAATATTGTCAACCATAAAATTAATTAAAACATATCTGAAAAGAAAATCTTAACTATACAAAATGAATAAAAATAAAATTCCCATTCCGTATAAAAAGTCTTTAAAGAATATATTTTTTGAACCAAGATGAATAAGATTACTATTATTAAAAGTTTCAGTAGAATCTGTTCAGCTGGAGGATTTGTGAGCTTATTCAATACATCTAAAGTAATTTGACTATCGCAATCCTATTGCATTTTTTTTAAATTTGCGTCCTTCAACGTTGTCATATTGTACATAGAATGAAACTGGGTGAAATAATGCTCAAACGAGTCCAGGTCCTTAGATCGTAGAGTTATCGGACTTTTATCTTTCAGGATAAGGGAAACCCCCGAAAAAAGCTTATCCAGATAACTCGCCCTAACCGAGATTGGAACTCGGGACCTCTTGAATTTGAGGCAGATACGCTACCATCTACGCTAACATGCGGGCATATCTTATTGCATCATAGTATTTCTCAGCAATAAAAAAACTGAAATTGCATGCCACATTTTATCGCCCCCCCCCCCCCGTATCTGTTAATTTGTTCGTGATCGTCATTTGTCTTTCAAGTAGAAATTCAAGTGAGCTTCACCAAATCAGCATGACACCAAACAACAGAATGAGAAATATAAGCATTAGGTATATGAACACAGTTCGATCAATTAATTAGTATGCTGTTGAAAAGGGTCTTTCAACAAGAGTGTCCGATCTTTGATATGTGATAGCTGCCGTTGTTATGGAGTTACAGCAGTCATGTTATTCATGTGGTTACAGTTATTTTTGACAAATAGCCATGGAACGTTACAACATTGAGCAACGCGTAGAAACAGTGAAAATATATTATCAAAATGGCCCATCTGCTCGCCAAACCTTCCGTGTATTGCGTGAAGTTTGCGGTGTGAATAATCGCCCCTGCGAGAGAACAATTCGGAGTTTGATCGATAAATTTGAAAGAAATGGTTCTTTTAGCGATCAAAGAACGCCTGTACGTAATGGACGTAAGCGCTTCAACGAAAATATAGGCCTGTGTACGCAAGAACGGAAACAAATCGAAAGCTCGTCGAGCGCAAGAATTCAAGCTTTCGCCGACCACACACTTGACGAATTCTGCATCTGGACTTGAAGTTGCACACTTACAAAATGGTGTTAACTCAACTAGAGCCCAACGACCATAGGTTGTGTCGTGTGTTCGCTGACTGGGCTATGGAGCAATTGGAAGTTGACCCGTATTTTTGTCGAAAAATCGTCTTCAGTGACGAAACCCAATTTTGGATGGATGGTTTTGTTAAACAAAATTGCCGCTATTGCATCAATCATAATCCAATGCAGATTCAAGAACAACCACTGCATCCCTAAAATGTTACTGTGTGGTGTGGATTTTGTTATGGTGGAATTATCGGTCCATATTTTTTCTAAGATGAGGATGGAGAAGCTCTATCAGTGGAGCAAAATACCAGGCTATTATAAGAGACTATTTTTGGCTTTAATTGCATGGTATGGATCTAGGAAGCATCTGGTTCCAGCAAAAGAGTGCCACATGTCATACTGCTCTCGAAACAATCGATGTTTTGAAGGAGAAGCTCAGAGGTTTATCATTTCCCGTGGTGGTGATGTTAACTGGTCCCCGAAATCAGGTGATTTGACGCCGTTGGATACTTCTTGTGGGATTATGTTTAATCTCGAGTGTATGCCAACAAGCCAGAAACAGTAAATGATCTTATAAATAACATTACGCGGGTTATTCGTGAAGTTGGACCTAATTTACGTTCTTCTGTCATTGAAAATTGGGTCAACCGTACACGCGCAACCCAACGAAATAGCGGCGGTCACTTAACTGATGTTCTCTTCCACGCCTAATGGTACTGTTCCAAAATAAAAAAAAAGAAATAAACCTCTATCATTTATAGAACGTGTTTTATATCAGTTCAAATATGGAACACTTGTTGAAAGACACTTTATTTATTTATTTATTTATTTATTTATTTATTTATTTATTTATTTATTTATTTATTTATTTATTTATTTATTTATTTATTTATTTATTTATTTATTTATTTATTTATTTATTTATTTATTTATTTATTTATTTATTTATTTATTTATTTATTTATTTATTTATTTATTTATTTATTTATTTATTTATTTATTTAGTTATTTATTTATTTATTTATTTATTTATTGCGCTCCTTGTATAGTTTCTTTTAATCGTGAGATATTGGTTTATATTCCACTCGAAATTTGATTTTCTCTAGACAAATCTGCTCATGTTCGATTTGCAGATTTATTGATAAAACAAATAAACTTCGGCGAAATCATAAAATAAAAGGAAAAGGCACGAACTCCCGTCGGTTTTCCGTGGATGCTGTAAAATTATTTTGACGTAGAATGATTATGGAAATTTGTTAATATCTACTAATGAGGGAAATGTTTATTCTTATGTGTAATGGAACTCGATTAGAGATTCTTACATTTTAACTGGACAAATACATGTGAGTGAAAGCGATTAACTAATACTTTCGATTGCACTTCTGTATCTACAATGTTCATGCACCTTCTGTTCTCCAGATTCAACAAAGGATTTGTTAATAATGCTCTATTATGTTGCACATACACAAAATTGCAGTAAATCCCTGTCGTTTCACCATAATTACAATATTCACCGATTTGACTTTTCTGGACCTAATGGCGGTAACAATCCTATCCTAATTTGCGCAATCTAAAGATGCTGCAGTTGTATTACTAGAACATCTTAAATTAAGAGGCATTAAAAATAATAAGGAAATAATTTTCACAAGCAAAATATTTTTTTGTACTTTAAAATAATCTCTTAGCGTTGTTTATTTTATCAAAATATTGTTCCTTTTACTTTAAACTTCAGTATACAACTCACTGAATGTCGTACAAAATCAGATTTCATGACAAAATTAACACAGTGATAGCTCTTTTATCGTCTCAAATACTAATTTAATTTATTATCATTCAGTAATTTTGTCTTTATTATCTGCTTGCAAGTCTATTTGTGAAGAATGTAGTTTTCCTATTTAGGAATATAGCTATATTATGTAGCCTGTCCGTAGAAATAAACTGAATTAAATAGTACAAATTTTGTTCATAATATCATACTATGTTCAACTGAAAAATAAACTAGGGATACTTAAATTTAAAGGTCCTCGTTGAAGGGCACTACACATGCTTATATATACCACACACTGGATTACTGAAATCTGCCTCTAACGATTCCTATTAACATATCCCACAGAAATTCACAGCATCTCAATAGAGGGAAGTAAAGAATGCGTTCTTACAATTGAAATGTGTTCCTAATACAAATTTTGAGCCTACCGCAGTGAATATTTAATTGGGCAACCATGAATTTAAATCCGGAAAAAAATGTAATTTTTATTCCGCAAAGTGTCTAATATACTCCTAGTTGTCCACTTGACCTAAAGTCTTTATGCTGTGCATTTATTTTCATTTCTCTTTTAACATCTCGGGGGATGCGATGATGTCAGGTGCACCTGGGCTACCCTTAACTTTTATCAATTAAAAGAAGTAAAATTTACTTCAACGAAAATAGTTGCACTTATTTTTAATGAACTAAAAGTTGTTCCCAGTGTCCAAGAGCTTTCCACCAAGAGTTGCTATCTTGAAACAAACATTCACTCCCATTTTCACACTTATAGACTCTGCAAAGGTTAGGAAGAAATTCTAATTAAAGAAAAATTGCACCCCTTTAGGGAATCGAACCGTGACCGCTGGGTTAAGAAACCAGGACACTGACATCGACCAGAGGCAATGGACATGGTGTTATTCAAACAAAAGCGTACGAGTGAAGGTTCAAAATAAAGAATATTAACAATACTACGCAGATATTGTAATTTGAAATAGAGATTTAAGGGCAATTTTTACTGGGAGAGTAGTAATTTTGGATGATTTACTAAAATGTTTGCAGCAAGATTGCGAACGCTCCTAACCGTGTGTATATTTGAGCTTTGTTTTATATTTGTAGTGATGTATTTATAGTTCATATTTGTAGGCATCGTCTTGACCTCAGATAATACGCCACAAACAAATGAAAAATAATACTTTATAGTTGTCTATTATGTGTTTCAAATGGGAAGGTGTTTGTCCTTGAGCGCTACTAGGTGAGCAACCAATCGGAGTCCTGCGGTGTTGTCGTATTGCATTCCCGCTGAGTGGTGTGTGAGGAACGCCAACCTAATCAAAAGTTCAGATTTTGCCGAAACTGATCCATGTGGAAGGTAGAGTGTAATGTATCTAACATAACCTTGAAAACCTCATATTTCTAGCCCAAATAGTTTTTCCAATACAAATAAATAAACCACTATTACCTGTATTATAACAATAAATCGCGACGCAAGCACTGTATGAATATCATTATTGGTTGGCATGCATGCGTGTATGTATATTTGTAATTACTCAGAACTGAAACGTAAATGTTTGACATAACGTGATAAGAGAATTACTTTGAATAATCCAATTCGAGCGAGAGGAAACAGTAAATTTCCTGCTGCCCTGGCAGAACGTGCCTGGTCACATTATATCTTTGTTTATGAATGGTTCGTAATCTCTATTTACTCTAGAGAGTTCAAAGTGGTTGGTGTGTATGTGTGTACATATACTTTTCATTACTTAGAACTGAAATTTAAACTACTGACATGACGGATAAAAGAATTACTGTGAATAAGCCAAGGTGTTAAATTTCGAGAAAGAGCAAACACTCCATTTCCTGTTAGCCTGTGGAATGCTGTATGCTTATGTTTATGAATGAATGCTGGATAAGAAGTGTTTATTTACTCTGGAGAGTTCAGATCAATATCATTCAGTTCTTTACACAACAATAGAGTAAGAGTTAAATAGTGCAATGGCTTCTTGCGGTCAATTTAGTGGTGAGGCAAAAAGGCAGGTATTGTGAAGTCAGGCTCGTGGTATTATTTTTAAGGTGTACAAGTTATTCAAAAATTTTCGTAAACAAATTAAAAATGAGTTATTGCAAAGAGTACTTTCGTTTAAAAACACGGAAAAAGTGTATCAGCTGGATCAGCTTGCAATTGAAACGGGACACGAGGTAATACGCCTCCCACCTTACCACTGCCAAAATAATGCAATTGAGTTGGCGCGGGCTCGAATAAAAAGGGGGATTGCAAACAGAAATAATACTTTTAAACTGACGGACGTTAAACGACTTGTTCACGAAGAAATTGACAAGGTAACACATCAGGACTGGGAAAACTGCGTTGGGCATGCAGAAAACCTTCAAAAAGACGATTTTAAGAAAGAAATAGCACGTGACGGGACTTTGGAACCTATAATCATAAATTTGCAAGACTCAGACGATGAAGACAGTGACAATGACGAATTGTCTCTTAACGGTAGTGACATTGGCACCGATATGGATGAGCTACTGGCAGTTCCATTGGATTACAAAAACAGGTAATTCATAAACTATAATTATAGTTATAGTATTTTAAAATATACATAATTTGCGAAAATGGTTTTTCCAATTTTTATTTTGGCAACTGCATCACTGTAAAAGTTTGCAAAATATAATTTGCTTACCCTTACGTCTGCGCCAAGGAGATCTGCATGTTGTATGAGTGTGCGAGAGAGAGAGGGAAATATAAAAGGAGTGGAATAACAAGCTGGCAACGCTGAGTGTGATACGGCATCCAATTAGGTGTACTCTAGAACCCTTCCCATTTGAAACACATAATAGGTTCTCTCACTATTTATCTTTAAGAAAGCAGGCTCCGTAGTTCTTTCAGTAACTGCCTCTTCTCGACCTTGTGAAATTCGATAGGGATCTTGTTTGTTTATCTCGTTATATTTCTTCCCCCCTTTCGATAATCGATACTGGTAGTGGAATGGTTTAGGTGCCTCGATAATGATATTGAATATGCCGAAATAATGAGATGGCGTCCTTAAGAAGAAATTATTATTCTTTTTCTTTTTTCCACCTTTTTAATATTATTGCCAAGGGCTTAGTTTAGATTGTAAATGCAGTGTAACTTATTTTTTTAAAGCCGTGGTAAGGAAAAGGATGCGCATTAATGGCAAAATTCTAAAAATCCAATTAAAGATCCGGGTAAATATCTGCAGGGCATGGTACGTAAGTATGCACCGCAGTATGGATCTTTTGATAACCTTACTGCGCACAGTAGATACATAGAACATTTATGAAACGTGGTAGCACAGTATTGCTGGTATTCCCCGCTAAGCTCTACGTTCTGTAAAACTATAGTCGAGGAAAGTACATACTTCTAAAGGTTTAGTACGCAAACACCGTTAGTGTTGCAGTTTGACATTGTTTTTGTCGACATTTTAGTCCTAAATATGTTTAAACATTTGCATAGATAGCTGAAAATGAGCACATACATTCTTCGTATGTTGTTTTCTTTTAAATTACTAAAGTAGTTAAGGCAGCAAAGATTTTTCCAAATTAAAATTTGTTTCTTCCGATCGTATTTTGAATAAATTCTGATCATATTTTTAAATATGCATCTGTTGTGTGCAAATACATATGTCGAGTTTTAAAGATGAACGTATTTTCTGGATCTAAAGCGCAGAACTTACCTTGTATAGTTTGAAATTATTTAGGAATAACTTTGGTAATTTATTTCTTTAAATGTGCATATTTAATGTTTAATCAATTACTTTTTAATATGTTGACGATATACAAATAATGAACCACACGTAGTTCTTTACTAATACTAGGTAACTTCGCCTTTTTCCTTCTCTCAGCTGCTCTGCACTAGAATTCCTAGTTGAAAAAGCCTGGTGCTAGAAGACAATTGACATTCATCTGTGTTCACCGTAAGTTTTTTAATTTTAGGTCCTCCAACGTTGTCATATCGGACGATGAATGGAATGAGTGCAATGATGCTCAAATGAGCCCAGGGTCCTTAGAGCTTAGTCACCCGACATTCGTCCTTCAGGATAAGGGAAAACCCTGGAAAAAACCTTATCCAGATAACTCACCCTGGCTGTGATTCGAACTCGAGACCTCTTGAACTTGAGGCAGGCGCGCTACCATCTACGCTATCGAGTTGATTGTGTTTGTCATAAGCTTATTAGAATAAAAGTAAAATAGTTTGGTTATATAAAAAAAACTATATATTTTAATGAACTGATATTAAATTTTCGTTTCTCTTAAAGTCTTAGTTATATTTATAACTCTATTAAAATGAAGAGGTTTTCTGAAGCTATTTTCAGAAAATGCGGATTTGCCAATATCCAGAGTATATTGTCTTTTCTATTGTTAAACTCTTTAACTGCTTTGGTTATATTGGGCTTGAGAGAGCTTAAACGAATTCTCAGATGAGCCAAGGACTATTTAATTACCCGATAAAGAAAAACTCAAAAGAAAGAAAGAAAAGAAGGGAAAAAGATAGTTATACAGGACTTTCGAACCTGGCTCTCCGGAATTTAGAGGCAGAGAGGCTTTTTTGATGATAAAGTAGTGAAAGATTTGAATGCCGTTTCTTAGCTTCTAAATAAGCATGTATTTATACCTTTAGCCCTTATAATTGAAATGTCATACAGACCCCGGTATTCCTAATGAATAATGATGGATGAAAAAATCTCTGGATACTCACACAAAGCGATGTAAAACATTGGAGGAAGTTCTGGAAAATTCTGAAAATTTCGAACATACTCTTGGTACCTGTTAGCTTTTGCTTCCCGAGGTGGTGGGTCCAAACCCTGCGGAGGGCAATGGGTTTTACAAGTCCTTGGCAGCGGTTGCTTCGAAAGGGAAGTAAAGTCCATGGTCCCGTGTCGTATATATACAGCACGTATAAGAACCTCAAACTTGATAGAGAGGCATCTGAGCAAAATTAAATGATCTTTAATGTCTAACACAAAATAGGACGCTGGGAACCAGAGCAGTTAAAGAGCGCCCATAAATAAAAATTCAGTCTCAACCATGTTGACAGTAGATCAGTCAATCGGAATGATCGAGTAGCTTATTAGATGATTATAGTGAATGAAATGTAAAAGCTTTGTACCTTCTTTATAGTCCCATAGTTGTTCAATAGCATAAAAGTTTGCACATAATACTGAATGAAACACGTAACACATAGGATGGAATAGCGGTGAAGCTGGTGACGTATTTAGATTCCACACTTCCAGGCCGCCAAGTTAACCTCTTTGCTGCAATCGAGAAAAATAATCCTCTTAGTTTGAAAAATTCAATGCCATAGCCGGGATTTGAACCACGGATCTTCTGGTTTCCGTCCAGCCGCACTACCATTGTGCTACTATGGCCAACGTGCCGATATGACATTAAATTCTCCAACTGACTCGTATTTTCCCGGTAAACCACTTAGGAGTTCTCATAAACACATGAGACAACTACCTTAATGGCGACTTACTACATGTAAGTACTTTAAGGCCCGGGCTTTATAGTTAACCACTATTAGGTTAATTAATGGAAATTAATTATTCTTTCACACTGGCATTGAATTTTTCAGTCTGACTCTACGTTTCCACAATTTAGCCTACACACGGCCAGTGTGAAAGAATAATTAATTTCCATTAATTAACCTAATAGTGGTTAACTATAAAGCCCGGGCCTTAAAGTACTTACATGTAGTAAGTCGCCATTAAGGTAGTTGTCTCATGTGTTTATGAGAACTCCTAAGTGGTTTACCGGGAAAATACGAGTCAGTTGGAGAATTTAATGATATATCGGCACGTTGGCCATAGTAGCACAATGGTAGTGCGGCTGGACGGAAACCAGAAGATCCGTGGTTCAAATCCCGGCTATGGCATTGAATTTTTCAGTCTGACTCTACGTTTCCACAATTTAGCCTACACACGGCCAGTGTGAAAGAATAATTAATTTCCAATAATCCTCTTAGTTTGTTAGTTAAAAAATATCAGTCAGCTGATTCGTAAGTTACCAACTTTCTCTTTTTATAATTGTATTGTTTTGCATACCTTGCTAACGAAGTTGATTACACCAAAAATACAAAGAAAATAAAGCACATTAACATTCTCAATTGAAAGTCAATACAAATATGTACATTTATAAAGTCAGTTTCTCCGTATTCAATTTCAAGCTATGTACTTTGAAAGGTGCGTAATATCCATAATTGTAGTCAGTGTACTACTGAAGTAATAATATTCACATATTTTTTATGATTGTCAAACGCACAAATGTCTTTGTGAAATTGCATAATGACGCTGTATACGACAGTTTAATCTTGTGATTGGCAGTGGAACATATTCCCCTTATGCAAGGAACTTGCTGGTAGACCGACGGACTTGAGAATTCATTTAGTACAATAAATCTAGTAGCACGTAATGCTAACCAACCCGTTAACGGCAAGGAACGCCTCTCGATCCTCTAATTGGTATATAGAGCTGAGCTCCAAGTATTCTTTATTCAATTATCCTCTTAAATCAATTTTTCGTTTAAAATGCTAAGATTACCGTCTTGCTGTAATTAGGTACCTGTCTAGGAAATGGGTGTTATGTGTTACGATAAAGTGAAATAGATGCCTGCCTTTGGGCATGCTGTGCCCTTTGATCCGGGGGGAATGTTGTAGACATATTTGCCTTTTAAATATCTTACTTGTCCTTCAAGAATTTAATTTCAATTTAGATTACGTGGCTAGAATACTTGTACCAACAATAAAGTTTTTATAAAAAAAGCTTGTCAAAGGGAGCAAAAGTTTTCATAAATATACCTCAAAATGTGAACAATCTATCGCAGCTCTTTATTAAAGTTCCCTGAGACTGAATATATCAATTTGCATAAGTTTTACGTATCATATTTCCTATGAACGAGATAAAATATCTGTAGCATTCCTTTTTGATACGATTACTTTGTACAACACTAAATATTTTGTAAGCATTTTATGTAATATAATGACATTTTGAAGATTCCTTGCAAAACGAAAATTGAAGGGCTGATCTACCTAAGTCGGTAGAGCATTATTATTCACGGCTGGGAGTGAGAATATGTGTAACCACCAGGTTAAAGAAACACTTGATGGTGAGTGTTGAACTCATGATTGTTCAACTTATATCCCACCTTTAGCTACAATGGGCATAACGACAGTCTTTTAACTACGGAGCACATTGTCTGTTTACAATGGTATTTACTCTTATACAATAGTTTTCTTTGGCTTTGGTACATTATATCACACACACACACACACACACACACACACACACACACACACACACACACACACACACACACACACACACACACACACACACACACTTCAAAGTCTCATTCACTTCCATACTCTAGGGAAGGAGGATACGGGATAATCTTGGCTCGAGAGAAATTCCCATCCTCCAGCCAAGAATTGAACCCGGGAACCCTCGCAAAGTAGGTAGGTCCTCTTTTGAACGAGGAATCAATTTGTATATAGCATTTGTTGACGTGTTTCTAATGTTTTGCGAGATTTCAAACTTCTAAAATAGCTCATATACGATGTGTGATTAAAAAATAACGGGAATTTTGTTTTTTTCTTAAAGAATCTTTATTCAAAATCAACGTTGTCCCCTTCAAAGTAAATCCCCTCAGGTATGATGCATTTGTGCCAATGCTTTCTCTAATCTTGGAAGCATTTCTGGAACTCACTTTTCTTTATGGTGTTAAGCTCCTTCAGCGCTTCTGTTTTTATCTCATCAACAGTGGCAAAACGGCGTCGTTTTATGGTTCTCTTTAGCCTCGGAAATAAAGTCGTAGAGGGCTATGTCCGGTGAATGACTGAGGCAACATAGTTTTGTTTTTTGCGAAAAAATAGCAAACGTTGAGGTGTGAGTGAGAGATTATCGTGATACAATTTGCACAAGTATCGTAGTTTTGCCATAATTCTAGTCAAACCTCTCTGATAGTGATTCGGTGACTTTCCAGAACCATTTTCTTTACTTCTTCCACATGGTCGTCTTTAATTGATGTGCGAGGGCATCCAGAGCGGTCGTTGTCTTCAGCGTCTTCTTGGCCCTCTTTAAAATGTTGCTGTGCTGCACTTCCTTCCGTTTTTCAAGCAAAATTTAATGCAAATTAAGTAAAAATCCCCGAGCACGCGAAAACACACCTAACCTTTTTGACTTTCAACAAACGGAAAGTGAACAAAATAAAGAATTTTAAACTTTTACGAGTCTGAACAGAAAAATGTTTAAACGTATAAAGTTGCCGTTCCATTACGGTCTACTGATACATTACAGCTTTCCGTTGCTGCGGTCGGTATTAACAGCGCGATTCAATCGATTTGGTTACCATTTAGAGTTTTCGTTACGATATGCTGCTACTCTTGACAAGTCCTCTCTGTAAGCCCATTCATTTTCCTGTTATACATACGATCGTGTAGCAATATCAGTTTCACCTGCATATCCGACGCAAGGGCACCCACGTGAATTATAATTTGGAGCTGATGAAAGGCAACTAGTCAAGATTGGGAATCCAAATTCGGCGTTAATTGTGGGTACGTGGGTTGACGTGGGAAGGTGTTGTGATTAGTAATGGGACTCTTTGATGTAGCCGCCAGGTTGATGTTGGCAAGTCATTCCTCGCTCTGAATATGGACCAGTGGCGGAACCAATCAGATATCTGTGGCTCTGACGTCAGTGTTTACCTCCTGGAAAAAATAGCCGTATTCGTCATATCAATATGTTGCGGAACCTGGTTCAAAATTTTCTGAATATGCAGGCTATTAGGGGCGTAAGTGCAGTTTGTATTGGTAACTGAGAACAGTGTAATAACGATATTCCATCGATATTTGCTTTATTTTTGGTACTTAGTGTGTTTTTAGGTTGGTTAATATCACTAAGTAGGAGTGGCACAGTTTATTTTGCTGGAGAAGTAAGTGGGCCAGGCCAGTGATAAATGTTATACGAGAGAACTGACTTAGAATACTTTCTGCAAGGACAATGTCTTCACATTACCCGCGGAAGCAAAGCGGATTGTGCATACTGAAAGGCGTTCAGTTAACAACTTATGAGGCTGGTTAACTATGTGACTGGTTTGTAAGATAACTTGACGAAGAGAAAAACCACAGACACACCGAAATGTGTGCCATTTATTACAATATATTTATCTACACTTCTAACATCCAATTTGGGTTACTTACTGGTTTGGATTAAAATGTTTTTAAATAATATTAAGTTTTAACTTTTCTACTTTTTCTAAAGGTGTTGGTTTACCTATTTTGAAAGCAGCATAAAATTATATGAATAGTTTGAGGATACACTTCATACTGAATTTTAGTCTCTATAAAGAATTGAGTTGAATATTGTCTTCTAGAAGGAACCATATTGCGTGTCTATTCAATATATAGTTCTATATATATTAGGGGCACTTAATGATCTAAATAGCCGTACATTGATGTTACTTCATAAATTTATCATTTTCTATTTATGCTGTTGATGCAGTTTTCTCGGGAATTGTTGAACTAGCGCTTTCAAATTTAGCTATTGTGCTAAACACCTTGTTCTTGTTAGGAACTAGAATTCCTTTAAAATATTCTATATCGGCCAGTCATTGCTCTGTCCGCTCTTGTTAACACAGATCAGCTCCATTGCACATTAGGGTACATTCAAAAGCATCAACAAACACACAGTAACTGTCGCCATATGACCCATAAAATGTTATTAGCAACACTAAGACTTAACATTTTTTGAGAAATATACTAAAAAATCACAGTTTTTTGTATCAATAATAGCACTTCTTGAATCATTGTACAGTAATTGTCAATTGTTCTTTTTAGTCTTAAAGGTTAAATAAATCTTCTAGGGTGTGCAATAACTAACGTGGGCTATAACAAACAATTCGAGGAAATTTCCATTTCTCTCAAGTTTACATTTTCAGATTTCCAGTGCGCATAAAATTTTCATACAATTATTAATAAATTATTAATCTCGTATAGCTGATATGAAGTTACTCAACAATAACTGATGCATCTAAAAGTACCTATTTTTTAAAAAAAATTAGATGCAAATTAATTTTTACGCAATTAATCTCTTAGTATGTAATATGCAATTCATTATGAATATCCCTCTGTCCATAAACGTTAATACCAATTACAAAAATGTCAGCTTTTGCCCTCAAACTGAATGCGTGTGAAACTCTTGCTTGTGTCATTGATTTGCATATTAAAATTTAAACACTTACCTTTGCATATCAAATCATTGGTTCAGTTTGGTTGTGATAATTATCTCTGCTTATCAAATATGGGGAAAAATGTAATACAGGCTATATTTTTTTATAATTCACTGCCAATGAACCTTAAAGCATCGTTAAACAATAAAAAGCCTTTTCATAGATAGTCAACATGAAAAATTAAATGCCACGGCCGGGAGAGCCCCTAGTGGTCTACCGGAGAAATATACGAGTCAAATGGAGAATTTAATGTCGTGACGGCAGGGTTAGAGCGACTGCACGGAAACCAGGAGATCCGTGGTTCAAATCCCGTGGCATTTAATTTTTCATGTTCACTCTATCTATGAAAAACCATAGCCTATAGACGGCTAGTGTGAAGAAATGTTTAATTTCCATCAATTAACTAAAATAAAAGTACACATGACTTGCATGAAAGAACAATTTATTACCATTGATCGACGCAACCCTTTGGTTGAACTATACTGCAGATATTCAAGTCCTTTAACATTGTGATGTCATTTCAGAAAGAATTTATCTTTTTGAGGTCCACCAAAGAAAACTGGGAGTCAGTTCCAATGCAGCTCAATTATTTAGAGCAACCGGAGGGAATCCAGAAGATGCTTGGTTCGAATCTCAGATTTAAGTAAAAAATTAGTTGTATGTTAAAATTAATAACGCATTATTGATGATATATTTTAAGTGTGCACTTATCTAGAAATCTAGACAACAAATAGGATGACTCTAAATCGTGTTTAATTTCCAGCTATAATAATAGCAGTTTTTCGGCCGCCGCTATAGGTAAGGCAATGAATCTTCTGCTGGAAGTATTACCCTCAAGAGAACTACCACTACACCTTCAAGTCAGAAGATGCTTAATTTGATAAACGCACTCATGAAGAGAGTCCAAGATTTGTTTCTGGAGGAGCTGCTGAAGGAGGTGCATCCGTGGAAGTGGCAGTCAAATGAGGTGGAAAAGATATAGCACAAGACGGTGTGGTGCACCCTCAGTAAAGTCCAGGTCATTAACACCGCTGCTCGCTTCCTAATGGCAGACGCAATTAGAGTTGGGACTCATTAATTGGAAACTTGGAGGGCGAACAGAGCAGGCAAGGAAGGAAGTCGTAAAGAGAGATGGGGGTCGCCTGCTCCATAGCAAACAATACTCAAGTGGTTCCTCTGCAGCATCTGATGTAGGGGAAAATAATCAAACGAAGCAGAGTTATTGGAATTACAACTGTATCAAGAGAGGGTTGGCATTCCTATAGCTCCAAGCTTGATAATGACGTTCTTCAGACACTTCGCTGGTATTGACGATAATCAATGGCACCGCATCGGATAATGATGACAGCAGGTGTCTTGTGTTGTTTTATCTTATTGTAACTTTTGATCGTCAGATTCCTCGTTAGCGTGAAAATAGCAATAGACACCTTGCAATCTGTGGCTTGAGAAACAAAGCCGGCAAACTCGAGTATACTGCACAAACAACGCAGCAAGAAGTGATCACGTAAAGAGAATTGATCGAATACTAAGGGTCCTTACCATTTGAAGGCCATGAAGCAAGTTGAAAATGAATTGCGTATGTTGGCACCAATGATTGCGTGAGAGATGCGGTGCATCTGTGGGACATAACATGTGTGAACCATTCCATCAAAACATTTGATGTGTTGCACTCGCATGACTTTTTATACTCCTTTTACGAACTATTCTTACAGACTCTCTTTACTTTGTTATAGAATTAAAAATTTAAAATAAATATTTTGTTATGTAACGTCACTGCCAATCGTCACGATCACATCAGCGCCGTCGGTGTAACGGAATTTTGCTCCACGATTCTCCTACATGGCAGTAAATCTACTGACATTGGGCTACCAGCCTCGGTAGCGTAGATGGTAGCGTGTCTGCCTGACGTTCAAGAGGTCCCGAGTTCGAATCTAGGTCAGGGTGAGCTACCTGGATAAGGTTTTTTCCGGGGTTTTCCCTTATCCATAAAGACGAATGTCGGGTAGATCTAAGCTCCATGGACCCTGAACACATTTGAGCATCATTTCAGCATTTTCATTCCCCGTCCGATATGACTTAACGTTAGAGGACTTAAAATTAAAAAAAAAAAAAAAAAAAAAAAAAAAAAGATCATTAGTAAGCGTGTAACCAAGATAAATATTTGCAGAAATTACCATATTGCTAATTTTCTTGTCGTTGCCAGGGAATAAGAAGCCTTTAAGGTGATAGTAAAATATTTTAAGAACTGCGCTCTGTGCGATAACTTTAAAATTGTGTTCTCTTTGCAGGGCCAAGAGATAAAAAGTTTGATGTATTGCTTTGATAAAATCTCTTCTTACAAACCGTATTTCTCTATCTACTTCTGACAGTAGAGATAAACATCTTATTGCTAATTTTCTTGTATGTGCAAGCGGAATTTGGAAGTGCAGTAGGCTTTAAGTGATAGTCAAATCTTTATAAAGTTAGTCGCTTTGTGATGAGTTTGAAATTCTACTCTCTTTGCACGACCAAGAAATAAAAAGAATAACGACTTTCCATTCGAGAAAAGTAAAAGTACTTATTGGAAAATTCAGACAAACAGGTAGCAAGGAATATATCCGAAATATGCTCAATTTATTCTCGGGCAGCAAGCCAGGTGAGCAGACAATTAGAAATCGACGTTTCTGGAGTGTGCATCTCTCCCATCATCAGGATATTTATTAAATGTTATAACCAAAAATGAAACACTGGATATAACGCAAATATAAACATATAAATATAAGATAAAATAAAAATATAAATATATCATTTGTGGTTATAACATTTAATAAATATCCTGATGATGGGAGCGATGCACACTCCCGAAACGTCGATTTCTAATCGTCGGTTCACCTCGCTTGCTTTCCGAGAAGAAATTGAGCATATTCGTCGCCAGGATAGCTTCAGGTCTTATCTCAGAAATTGTTTACTGTACATAAAGAAAGCGTTTGTCTTAACTTGTGAGCTTAAACGAGATTTAACTTTTTGTGTAGTAAAATGTCTCCCCTGCGTTTACGAGTCATGCAAAAATCGTTCAGAGTGAAAAGAACTTTTGAGGGAATTCTCAGAAGATCCAAGATTTCCTTTGGTAAGAAAATATCTCAAGTATACGGTATTTTAATGAAAATCGTTTTTCGAAAAATATTTCATATACCTATATAGGACAGTCTGGAGCGGAAGGATTTTCTTGAAAGTATACCTTTATATGAAAATACCTTTTCTTACGGATTCAGATTTTCTCAAAACGTGTATTTTCTGTGAAATCTTGGTAGTGAATTTTTGGGTTGAGTGCAATACCTCCCCCTACGAATTGTAATTTGGTAGTTAGAGAAATTAAAAAAAAAAATCAAGAAAACAATACGAAATAACATGAGTTTCTTCAACGGGTACAAGGTAAGAAACATGTAAGGTACAAATAAATTAAATTAAAACACAATATTTTGTATTTTATTACAATTATAATAAAATACATTATTCTATAAATTATAGTGAAAATGTCTGCTGCCATATTTTGAAGATGAAGCCAAATTATGGGTATTTTGAACATTGTAGGCAAATTACTCTAAATCAAATTGTGCTTCAGTATCTAAGAACAATAAAGACATTTGTAAATAGTATAAACTAATAGCGTTTTTGAGACAGATATCTGGAAGTTACCACTCGAATTATTCTCATAACCTTCTTGATGATACACAATTTTTTTTTCTAAATCGTGTTAGCCTTGATGCTTAAAAAAAGCTCCATTACTGTCGCGCAGAGTATCATCATGTGAAGTAGATAAAAAGAATCTTAATTCATAATCTATGATATATCTGTTAAGTATTGATGACTGTATATGAATAGTATTCAATATTCAAAACAATTTTGTGCTGCTCGTGGAATAAAATTCGCTTTTAAGTCTTGTATATAAATGACTACTTATGTCTGTGTTGCAACATAATAGGAGATGCCTATTAATTGTAAGCAAAGCCTCGTCGGTTTTTAACATTGCTTTTTTTTTATTGTAAATTGGTTTACGTTCGTTTACTGGATACAACAGCTGTTTCCCCACTTTAATTTTCGTGTGAAGTTGGTCGGATGCAACTCATTTCTTAGTCGAGGGTGTTGGAAGGATTAGTGCAGGCGAGGTGTGAAGCTCCGTCCCATCTTGGTCGGCAGGAAACAATGGCTATCCCCTGCTCCCCGGAGATAGACAGAGCGGCTTATCTGAAATTAGTGTGAACTAGCTCTCTCACTTGTGGGACCTCGGCGTGCACAGGGCAGGGACGCACGGGGGGATCCCTATCACGACTTCCCCGCGGGGAAATGACTCTCAACTTTTTTGTTTCACATCAAAGGAAACGAAAAATGGTTTTCACGAATTAGTTCCTGTTTTCTTCGTTTGATTACGGAGATTGCCGTCCGCCCGCCGCTAGCAAATACTACATCGATCTGCAGCAAGTCCATTGGTCACTGCTAAGTAAATTTGTACTTTCTCTACCCATAACTTAGGGCAGAAGTACATAGTATTGCAGTCGAACGAAAGACTGGTCCACAGATTCCGGTAAAGCAAAACCAAAACGAGAGCGGAAAGCAAAAAATACAAATGTTTTAGGTTAACCACATGGTAACATATGTGAATTGGAGTTTGCATATTGAGGTGTAACTGAAAAATGATATTTGTACATCTGCTCGCTATTCGACCAACATAATGCAGATTAATCAACGTCAGAATACAATACAGTTAAGATTTACTAAAACTAACGTCAACCTCTTGCTAGTTATTTTAATGTATGTATATATATTGAGAAATGACAATAAATGGTATCCGTTGCAAAAAGGTTGAGACATACTGGCAGAAGCTAAGTGAAAGTTGATTAAAAGTGTTATGTTCTGTATCATGTATGTATAAATCCCTGCCTCGTTTTCCATATTGCTTTTCATATTGCCTGTATATGAAGGACACTATTTATATTTGGAGCCTAATAAAACAAAATTTCTGAATGAAAACTGCTTTATTATTTTTAAAAATATTCTTCTTTATGATTAATACACTTTTGAATCCGTTTGAACCATTTATCAAAGCATTTATTCCAGTCTTCTTGAGTTAAGTTTGTAGTTACCTCCAAACATGGTTTTTGAAGGCATCCACGGCTTCTTCTGCCGACGTAAATCGTTGTCCACGCAATTTATTCTTGATCTTCGAGGACAAATCAGGACTGTCCGGTGGATGACCCATCAATTCGATTTTTTGAGCCTTCAAAGACTCTGTTAGACAAGATGTGTGTGCGCTTGCATTGCCTTGATGAATTAGTAGGCTCCTTAGGACCCCTCTAGGGGAAACCGGGAAAAGCACGACCCGATAGTATAGGCTCGAAGGCCCACTCTCGCCAGAGCCCTGAACAAGTTACAAAGCAATAAAATAAACAAGAATATTGAATATAAAAAATAAACAATATTGAGCTTGTATAACGTTAGACTACATTTATGTAATTCCCAGATGGAATTTCTCGACATTAACTAAAAAAAATAAATAGGCTTCAGACAAAATACGAGTGTAAATCCTGCCTTGTTAGCGTGGATGGTAGCGTGTGTGCATCACGTTCAAGAGCTCCTGAGTTCAAATGTCGGTCAGGGTGAGTTACCTGGATAAGGCTTTTTCCGAGGTTTTCCCTTATCCTGAAAGACGAATGTCTAGTAACTCTTAAGCTCTGTGGACCTTGGGCTCATTTGAGCATCATTTCACCAATTACTTTTATAGTCCGATATGACTTTACGTTGTAGGACTTAAATTAAAATAAAAAAGAATGTAAACCCCAAGCGCCCACTTAAAAGTCTTGGGTGTTGTAAGACCTCCATAGGGTAAACTGAGAAATAATAAAGTAAAGGAACTTAAATATCAGCGGCAACAGTACATTGAAGGAATGCGTGACACAAGATTCAGGAAGCAAACAATGAGATGTAATTCTGAAGAAAGCAGATCTGAGGGTAACCCAGTTAACGATCGCTAGAGGATCATGAATGCAGAACAGCACTAGATTACGGGTGCCATGAAGATACGAAATAAACCTGTGCATGTTCAATAATACTAAAGTAAATGTAATAAATCACTATTACTTTATGGTCTTTCAGCATCATTAAACTTCACACTGAAGTAGCAAAATTAATCCGCATATCTGGCTAAATTTAGTGCTAGTTTTAATACTTATCAGTACAAAAGAGGTGTTTTTTTTTTCGTTTCTTTTTTTCAGAAGTTACGTATAGTGATACTTCGTACAACGAATTAGTAACCTTCCAAATATTGTACCCACTTGGTCGCAAGTAAATTAAATTTGGTAATAGGTAACTGCTTTTCTAAATGTTCACAAATTTAAGTCAATTTTCTCCTCCGTTATACTGGAGCGCTGTACGTAGTGTTCCTGGAAAACAGTTTTGACACAGTATCTGAAAAACGTGGTTCTTGTCTAATGTAAATGTTGGCAGGAGAGGATAATGTTTGAAAAATCTGAACGTAATATATATTTTAATAGTGATAAACTACAAATCTCTCAAAACTTGAAAAAATAAGTTGTTTTCCATGAAGTATTAATGTTTTTACAAAAATATTTAGACAACTTCTAGCATGAGAATGGTATTCTATACTTTGCAATTCTCTAGTAACGCTAGCAAGTTATTTTGTCTTTCCCTATTTCCAGAAAAATATTTTTTGTCATATCTTTTTAAATGTCTTGTTTATGGTAAACATAGATTTATGAAAGCTTTGAATATGTTCCAGTTGATCCAGGGATACACAAACTATCGGAACCAGAGCACAGGTCAGCTGTCAGCTGTGACCTGTTTTCTGTTGTTTGGAGGTTCTTTGGCGAGGGTGTTCACTACCATCCAGGAGACAGGAGACTCCATTCTCCTGCTTACATTCCTCTGCACAACCGTACTGAACGGCCTCATAGCCGGCCAGGTGCTGTGGTACTGGAATGTCAGCAAAACCAAAAAGGAGTAATTGGGCAATCAAGCTTCTCTACCCCTCAGGATGCCTTCACTTGCTGTGACAACTATTGGTCAAAAGTAGTTGAGGTTGTGATTCCATAATGTCTTATCGTGACCGATATAAAGACAAATGGACTCTAATTTATGGTATTTTTGTGATATTTTAAATGTATTTCTCCTAGCCTTGTTTTATGCTGATGTTCAAAAATACATAAATCGTATTTTATTGTTCAGCGAGATAGTCTGGTGCAAGTGAAGACATTTAGCACTCGTCAACAAAATCCAGATCACGTTTTTGCAGAGAGTCAATAATGAAGCAGCGCTTATAAACACTAATATTGGCCTATTCACAGCAATAAGAAGGATTTGTACTGTTAAAATGACAACGAAACTGCACAGCAGCATCTTTGCATGTAAAACTTGCCTTAATGAGTCCAATAAGCAATACATTTGTACTGTCTGCTCATGAAATATATTAAGAGCTTGACTTATTTTTTGAAAAGAATTCATCAATGTATTTTGATGATATGATCCTTTCATAATTTATACTACTTGATGCAGATATATAGTTTTTATCGTCCTGACGCAGAACATGGTCTGGATTTCATGTGCTACAAAGCATTTTAAAAAGGTGGAGTTGATAATGTGTATATATTGTTATTTGGTGCTGGGGTGTATCAGGTAAAATGTTTAAAGTTCCTCTTTGGAATTAAAATAATATTAATAATAAAAGCGAGTCTTACATATCCTTGACAAAGAAACATGCTTTAGGATCAAATTTGTAATTAAAATTAAAATACTCCGATAAAAACATCTTATAAATGTAATGCTATGTTTTATATTGAGCTGTGATCTCATTCTGTTACATGTACAGAGCGAAGAACAAATACGGAGCCTGAATAGGTCTTTGTGTTTGTTATACAGTACCTTCAAACTGACGTTCATCTGTTTGAGAGCCATCGGGCGTAGCGGCTGGAGGCACGTTGTTTGATGACAGAAAACATATATAACTTAATTCAGACAGTTGAATCTTTGCTTTTTCATTGATATGTTGGAGAGTATCGTCATCTATCACCTTACATCTCTCATATCGTTTAAGAAAGTTTTCATTAGCATGCAAATGGGCTGCTGAATTGAAGTTTGATCGTGAACCCATTCCATATTAGCGATTAGGACATCCCAAAGCTCAGCATGAGATAATGACAAAAAGTCCTATCTGGTTCGTGAGGGGTTACTCGTCGAGTTTGCCCTAGCGATTTAATTCTTCAGTTTGTTGTATTAAGTTAATTCTAATGAAGATAATGAATGAACTAGTTGAAAATCATGGTGGATATGACTTTTACATCTGGATATGAAATTTTGTTCCTATAACTGGACTCTAAATAATGGCTTCGGTTAGAGAAAATGAGCATCTGAGAGAGAGAAATGTGTAAAGGGAAATCATTTTCTGCAGTAAATTGGAAACTAAGATTTGCAGGTCTATAAAAGAGTGCAAAAGTATTAGGAATACAAGTAAGCTAATTAATCACGTTACGTTGAAAACGAAAGAAAATATTTTAGAACATCACTATAATGATTGTACACCTTGCTTCTTTAAAGAAAAAACGGAGCACTAAATTTAGCTTCTACCCCGATGCAATAAATTTGTAACTAGTGCATACTGTTTTATTTTCGAGATATATTTCTGTTTTACAACAGAATGCTTTCTTGAGAAGAATACATTATCTTCGTGCGATGTATGATTAAGTTAGCCAGAAAATATAGTAGCTTGTATAACATTCCAGTTCAATTAGATGAATATAAGCATCCATAAATATAATTACATCTCATATTCACAAGACCGCGTTCATTCTTCACCAATTCATTTTTTTAAGTTAATCATTGTTTCAGTCGCTGACTAACTCGCAAACGCGATTGACCTACAGGACTGAACATTTCTCTCTCCACTTAGAAGAAATATTGTAAGTTAAAATAAGATCAGTACATATTTAGGCAGTAGTCTCCCATTACGTAGCAGAATCCAAAATGAAGACACAATTACTTGAGGTACGAACATTTGAAATATGTAAATACTACATTTAATAGAGAATTTATTTATAGCTCATCTTACCCAAATCATATCGACAGTTGTGACTTAGGAATAATTAGTTTGCATGTAATATCACGTTAGGTTGTATTAAGTTTTGATTTTAAACTTGTTGTTTTACAAGTAGGCGCATTTCCTCATGTTGACTCTTAAGGACTTGAAAAGGATAAATAAAAATCCTAAAAACTGCCACCCTGTAGGCAGGAACTGATCCAAAAATATTATAGCTGAAGTTCTAGAGATACATAGCGGAGGAATCGGTTATACCGACAGCTGTCTCTCTGTATACACTACGTCTACTCCAGCGGATGAACGTCCTACTGAAAGGTCGTAACTCTTTGTGCCTATATCCGCCTGTCATAGGATTTTAAGGATACGCATGGAACATTTTCTCGGAAAGGAAGAAAACTAACGTTAGTAATACTAGTTGTTTTCCGTCTCTGTAGCATACCTGGTCTACCTCACGTTTAAGAGGTCCCGAGTTCTAATCTCGGTCAGGGTAGGTTATCTGGATAAGGTATTTTTCCGGGGGTTTCTCTTATGCTGTAAGTTAATGGCGGGTAACTCTAAGTTCTATTGACCCTCATCATTTCTCCCATTTCATGTCTCCCATCATCAGATATGACAACGTGAAGGACTTCAACTGAAAAAAAAAATGTTCGTAAAGTTCAAGATCATGCTGTACCTAGATCTACTTAAATAATCGTGTAGAAACACAAGATTTCACCAAATATGTCGAACAAATTATGAAAATATTTTTACTTTTTAAGTATTTTGCTAATCATATTCCATTTGAACACCGATCAACTGAGCAGCAAATGAGCTAAGAGTTAATCTGGCACTTCATATCTTAAAAGAAGCGATGTGTTATAAGGAAGCGGTTGACGGAGTTTTCGAACACATTGGTCATGCAATAGACTCCATTTAGTATTAGGGTCCCATTTCTCTCAGAATGGAAATTCTTCGTGTAATTAATATACCCCATAATATTATCATCTTAGCATTTTTTGGTTTCTTTTTGCAAACAGTGGATGCTCTAGTTAAATGTGAGATAAATCGGTTTCAACATTCTATCCAAGAGCCATTTCTCATATTCCTCCCTCTTTTCATTTTTATTTTCGTTTCTGCTAATGCAAATAAACTGCTTATCATTTACTGTCTTCTTCATGCACTATTCCCTCGGGCACATGTATTATTAGGTACTTTTTCGCGGCTTTCTCAGGTTGGTAGGCGACTGACATGATGGTTTCTCGTCTACCTCTTCACTCCGTTTCCTAGTGATTTTTCAGGTACCTATGGCGGTGCCGGACAGATGACACGGATACTTACACAAAGTAATGACTACCCCCAACCCACCCCGCCCCGTGGAGGGTAGCTTGGTCTCCCGGCTGTTCATCACTATCTAGAGAGCTTCAGCAGTTGAAGCCCAGAACGGTTTGAGACTTCCATAGTCTCTGGTGCTTGTCTATTTACAACCTTTAGCCTCCTGTAGTTATTCATTTCGCCGTCCCTCCTGGAAGGTGGTAATCGCAACAGATTATCACCTATTATCACAGGGACAAACACTTAAATTCATTGAAAAGGCAAATATTTTCAGGTAAACTCCACCCACCCAAAACTACTTTTTAAATAAAAAAATATAACTTTGTATACCCATGAAAATATAGAAGTGGCTATGTTAACTTAAAGTTAACCACTGGCGCGACAGCCCTTAGAGGGCCAAGGCCAACCAACCCGTCTGCCGGCCTCACGCCCACATACGCACGGCAGAGGTGGACGATCATCCAACCGATACGGGAAAGAGATGTGGCATCCCCCAGCCGGAATTGTTGGTTTCCGTGACCAGGGCCGCTTACCCAGCGTAAGCTCCTCACTTTTCTCACGATGCTGAGTGGGCACCGGTCCTATACCTGCGATCTAAAATCCCCACCACATGGGTGGGATCGAACCCGGGCCACTTTCCGTGACCAGGGACCAAGGCATGCTGCCTTAGCCCGCTACGCCACGGCGCAGGATACTAGCAACTATAGTTCCCGTTAAAACACACAATGTATATCCAATAACCTTTTATTACATTAAGCATTCCCGTATATTTCTTAATTTGAATTTTCCAATAGTTTAATTTTTAAAGACACCATTATATTTTTTATTTTCCATGCTATCATGATGATGATAATGATGATGATGATGATGATGATGATGATGATGATGATGATGATGATGTGTATATACGGTCGTTCAACTAAATTGGTCATCGGCGCCCTTTAAAAAACTAAATCATGGCAAAAGCATGTTATTAGACAAAATGGGCTATTCCAAAGGTAGCATTTAGCTGCAAAGATAGTTTTAAAGAGTTGATTATCGATTCAGCCTTCTATATCCCCTTGTATCTACAACAAAATGTTTTTGTAAGGGAAGTATGGCCAGTGGTCTCATGTCATAGATTTATGGCACGTAAATGAATCACAAGCCTTATAAACAGGACTCTAAGCAAACTTAAGCAGTCTTTCAAGCCCAATATAGATTAGAAGGCTGAGAACCATGGCAGTTAACATGGGTTCATAAAAATAAATAAAAAACAAAATGTGCAATGAAACTATTTCTGCAAAGTTTGTCTTTATTAAATGTTTTTGGTACTAAAATTGCTAATTCATACACATTTCAACCTATTTAGCTCTATGCAGCTAAATTTCAAAGAAAATAATTTTAAAAATATGAAACTCGATCCTCATGTAAAGAACTCCAAAAGATAAAAATGTCTTAAGATTAAACTTTTAATGTTTGCTATTCTGGAAAAATAGTTAATTAAAATCAAATATCGAGTTTTGTGTAATATTGTAGTTTTTGTAGTAAAAACAGTATGTAATAGATAACATATAAATAATATATACGTTGATCTTTACCAAAACATGAATGATGAATGAAGAGAAAATTTAAGAAAATTGTAAGTATTGAAAAATTCAAATTAATAACAAGGTATACCTCCACATGGACGTTTTTCTAAGAATCCAAATTTTTTCTAAAGTTCAGTGTTGAATGTCTTCAGTATGTTTTTAATAAAACATAAGGCATTATAGGGATAATTTGTGCAAGAGTTGTAAAATAAATAATAAAGGGCATATAGTCATAGGAGTATAACATTACATCCGCCCCCCCCCCCCCCCCACCGCCCAAAAGTTCTAATGGAACATGTCAAATGCTTTCTCTCAATCCACTGTGGAAAATATCTGAATTTATGAGTCATTCCATTTTTTATATTTGATGTTATTCTCTTTTCTACCTCCAGCTTCATTATTTTGGGTTGGTCAAGTGTACTAAAGAAGCTCCTTGGATGGTAGACAAACTGAAAATCAAAATGGTGATAATTGAAACCTCTAGTAGCTACTCTGTTTTAAGTTGAAAGCCTTCTTCTCCATTCTAGTGAGATATTCATTTTGCTTTTCTTTGTTAACGACCACCATAATATGAAGATTATGATGATGTAGTGAAGTGTTAATGTAGCCCCTTGATTTCTGAAGACTTTAAATTGATATTGTTGCTAACCTTCATTGATAACTCCTTCTGTCAGCACAGTCTGTAATAAAAATTACCTTAAAACCATAGACAGGCGGTGACTTAGGTCAACAAATCATGCTTCAAAGAAATAGATGTGTAGTATATACTATATTAGAGCAATAATATAGCACATGACAATTGCTATTAGTTCCTTGTGAAACATTTCATTTTTCAAGAGGTAGTATTTTTGTAGATTACTGTAAAATGTAGTATCCAAATGCAATTTAGAAGCATTCTTTGATATTTAGGCGTAACTTGCATTACATTCCAAAGATACAGATGACATTTGTCGTTTCACTGCCCTCAACTAAAAATCATAAGCAATAAAGAAACATTCAGTCCTTAATACACAGTAAAGTAGTCTGTGTTTTACTACTTATCTGTGCAATAAAAATAAGAAATCAATCAAAATATTAATTTAAGGTAGAGTGGGGATTTTTTGCTAAGTTTAAACTAACTTTACTTTGAAGAATTTATTTTTTTAAAAGGTAAGTGAAGTTTTCAAGAAATTATCATATTTTATTGTAATATTTGTATTGCTTCAATGTTCTTAGCTTCAGTTTTTTATGTATTACAAGCACAATAAAGAAGTTGATTGCCCTCAGTACTGTGAGTAGCATAATATATTATTTTGAGCAAAAAATCTCTGCTGTACCCTATTGTGCTTTGCATTACTTATTTTAATATTGCATATGAAATAAAGATGATGAGCCTGAATTTATAATATTATAAAGTTAATTGTAAAGTGAACACACATATTTTTAAGCTCATTTCTAAGCTGTTAAAAATGAATCTATTTATAATAAAAAGTCATCTTGTTGGTGAGTGACATGTTTTTATTTGAATGAAGCTCACAACTGTCTGCACCCAACTGTGCAAGTAAATTAGCTGCTAAGAAGGATAGAAGATGTTCTTTTGAAATCATAAATCAGAGTGTGTATTAAAGAAATGTAAAACTGCAGGTTGAACCCAAAATTGGGATGCAAATAAGTTCCTGTTTTCGAGTACATCAACCTCAATAGTGATTCATGCATTCATACTTCCCTGCTCAAATACTGCAACTAATCTCTGCATCACTGCATTAGAAGCTAATTTTTACCCTGTGTTTCTTGGCAGATATAAATGAAGAGCTATAAAAATGTGGTGCTTATTTCAAGAAATGTTAATGTTTTGCAGTAAGTAAAAATAAGTACAAAAGTGCTCAAAATCACTTTCTCTTTATTTTATGTATGCTCATAGCTTGCAAGAAATTACTGTTCTTTAACGTATGAACATTACAATTCAATTAGATGAGTTTTAATATGCATAACATTAATATAGTTTACTAAGAGGACATTGGAGCCTTTTCTGGCAGTCCATTATTGAGAAAGAAATGAATGGTTCATGCTGAGCTTAGAGCATACAGTATACAGTCATTTTATGATGCATTTAATAACACAAAAGCTAAACTTTCTCTATCCATTTGAGATAAGCCTTTAAGTCTCAAATATGATTGCATTTAAAATTCGAACTTTCCAAGTCTTTCACAGCAATACTCTAAATATATGTACTCTTGACCGGAAGTATGAAAACGTGAGCGCAAATCTCTGTTATGATTATTTCATATATTTTGTGATTCAGTGCAAGATACATATGTCTGTGTATTCTTACTTATTTTGGTTGGTTAGAATACAACTTAAAAGCCATTACAGTGTACTGGGGTCTTAAGGTGATCTGGCTTTCTTGTGAATAAGATTTCAGCTGGTTATCTCTGTTATTAAAGGCACATTATACTTGTTAATGACTGGGATACAAAGGTTCTAAAAATTACCTTTCTGAACTGCCATACATGTTCGTTTTTATATCATACATTCAATTTGGAACTGTATAAAACTGCGAAGAGAAAATTGACATTTCTTGCAACTAGTTATGTGTTATTGTATATCAAAGGCTTGCCACTGATTACAAAATAGTGATAATTATTTAAGTGTTCTAAGATAATTTATTATGATTTTGGAAGCACTTGAAAATACTAAAATTTGTTAAAAGGAAAGATCTGCATACTTTTATATTAATCATTGTTAACCTAACAGCTTCAACTGAGTTTCTCCGAAGAGCAGTAGAATCTGATCTAAAAATTGGATATTTTCTATTCTTAACATAACTTAAAAAGAGCAGACATATAATAGAAAACATGCAGTGGTTAGCCCTGGCCTCTGTAATATATATCCAGAAAGTGGCAAACATTCTTGTACCAATGTAGAAACACCACATTTATGCTGATAATTTGGTTGAAATTCTCAGACTATATTAAAATATTCAAGAATATAAATATTATCTTTGGAGAGAGATGATCTTCGTTGTAACTAGCCAAACTCCTGGGGCTTTGCTGGAGGCTTTTGCGAGTTCCATTTAGTTTTCTCCAGTGATGATGCTGGTTTATTCAATCAAGTTCTGCTGAAATTGTGAACACATGATAGGTTTCAACAATCTTCAGGTTACCAGTATGTATAATTTGGAAGTTATTATTTATTTATGTAAATGTATATTGACAATTCTGGAAAATTTTCAACACATCAAATTGTTCAAATTGTTACAGTAAATGCTTTCCTGACATTAGCAGTGCTAAGATACTCAGACTTTTTCGCAATAATATTTAACCTGAAACAAAATTTATTTTCACCCAATTTTACACTGAAAAAAATTCTCAAAATGTATGCATCTATTTTCATTAAAATTAGTGAGAAGGTGGCCAAAATACCTCGAAATGTGTTTATATAGATTCTAAATTATTATAAAATAGCAAATACAAAACCTCAACAACTCATGTGGGACAGTATCCAGTTATGCAGATAAAGCGTTTTCTGAAGTCCCTTTTCCTAAAATGATGAATGTCAGGTTACCTAGAGCTCTATTGACCCCAGGCTGATATAATCTTCTTTTCACTCATTTAATTTATTTGTCGTCCAATATCTCACATACTCAGTTAACGTTTCATAAATGAATTAAATCTCCATGCAGGGTGGCCTTAAATTCCACTTTTTCCTCTTTTTAAATATTATATCTAATTTTGGAGCAGGTGATTCTAATCCTTGCTAGTGGGTGTAAACAGTTTGTGTAGTTGGCGTGCTTTTCTAATGTGTATTATAGTCTGATTTTTAAAAGAAATACGTGAAGGTCATCAAGAAAGGGTGGTGAAGGGTAAGAGGGGAAGGTCGTTGCTACGATAACATAAACAAAGGTGCGGGATTGGTTACACTGGTGAATCACATACTCTGATAGCTCGAACCCTTGTTTATGTTTCAAGTGTTGAGAGAATAATGAAAGAGAATCTGCATTACTTCCTGTCTGCTGTTGGGCAACATTGCGGAACCTCACGTGGAGAAACAGATGACCTTCACATATCTTCTTTTACAAATCAGACTGAGCTGCAGTCCTCCCCCCCCCCCCCCCACTTTCTCAGTGTTTAGCAGCAGCCATTAGTTATGTATAAAAATATTGCTGGTTTCCCTTGTTTACAATTCCATAATTGTAGAATTGTATAAAAGTTGACCCCTTCAACCATTAGGATTCCTTTTCAGGCTAATTTGAGGTGAATCGTGGGAAAGGAACGTCGGATAATATTAGGGAACTAAGAAATAGCACAGTAAGTTTCCTAAAATAGGATGTCAATCTTGTGAAACCCTAATTGCTTGATCATACTTGTTTTAATCAAACAAGAAATTGGAATGAAATAGAAGGGGGAGACCTACTGAAACCATCCCACTTGGTAAGCCAGTTTCTTTTGTATGTGACTGTATGCATCTTATAGTATCACTTTTAAAATACTGTTAGTAAAACGCATTGTAGATCCATTAAAATAATGTCTGTGGTCCCAAAGAATAAATCCTAGAATTGCCTGAAGCTCTGCTTATATAATTACTAGAAAGGAATGCAAATCTGTAACCCAGAAATTGTTAATTTTTAATACTATAATTCTTCTTTTTCAGCACCACAGACAGTGAAAAATTGCTATAAGAAAATATATTCTAGTCAAGTATAGGAAAATGGTATTTTAAAGACAGTAGTGGTTATAGAATAATTGTTTTCCTTAATCTGCAAAGCTGTGTTAACTATAGTTTAGAAGTTAAAACAAGTTAACTGTAGTTAAAAATAGTTAACTTGTTCCTTTTGGCTCTGGTAAGCAAAATTTGGCTTGTAATTGTCTTCATTTTCATAAAATATTGTGCTCTCTTAGAAATACAGTTTTGATGTGGTGCAAAGTTGTATCAGAATATTGTATCATATATAAAAGTTGGATGTTAATAAATTATTTTGGAATTAGTATGGACGTTTTGTGTGTTATACCTTGAATGGAATAAGTTTCACCAAAGAGTATTTTCAGTTTAAGTTTGTATGATTGAAAATAAATCTAACTAAATTAGCAGATGTGAAACCACATTTCATCTTGGAGATATTGCTGTTAACTCTTTAATCTTGGAAGAGATTACCATACGACAAAGTAACACCAATAAGAAATTGTGACGGAAGTTCTTAATGTTATGCTTCTCTTCATAGCTTTCCCAAGATCGCGGGTTTTAAACAGGTGGAGGGTGAATGATCTTTTTATGTAAAAATCCCGTTCTTGACTTTCTTGAATGTTGATTTTAAATTTTAAAGGCATGTGTTGGTGTGTACACTTTCTCTTTTAATACTCCCCATAGATAAAAATCCCAAGGGAGTTAGATCGAAAGAACAAGGTATCCATTATATTTAGTAATAATTTTCTTGAAATATTTCATGAATTTGCTACAATAAGTTAGCTGTATATGCCGTCGCAGAGTTCTGCAGAGAAGCCGCGAAAGTACGTTCTCTCAGTTAACTGGTCATAAAAAAAGTCGCTATATATTTTATACATACCTCTCATTGTTAATCGTTTCCTGAAAAAAAGGGGGGATTTATTATTCTCTCACCACTGATAGCACACCACACTCCAATCTTTTGGCAATGCAGGAACCCCTGCATTGCAAGGGTTATTAAAGTAACTTTTCAGAACTCCAATAAGGGTTATTTTGTGAACTTACTTGCCCACTTCGATAAAACCATGATTAATTGGAGAAAAAAAGTAAATTGGGAACAATTGCTCTGTTATGCACCCTATTCAAAATCCATAGCTAAAATCACAACCATTTTGCAGGGTTGCCATTTTGCAATAATTTTACAGGATTTTTTAACATTATTCTATAGCTGTTTGGACAGAGCCGTAGGAAATTTCAGTTTTATGAGAAAGATGTCAAACTGATTTTCTAGCAGAACTTTTCCCCGGACATGTACAGTATTATTCAGAGTTTCTTTTCTATGCAATGACATGCTTGCCTATCTTTGTCAAGAACCTTTCCTGTATCATGAAATATATTTACTTATTAATAAACAATTCAAAGAAAATAAAAGATAATTAGAATTCCTGAACTTTAGGAAACTTCTCTTGAAGTAATCCCTTATCGGATACGCTGATTCCGCATACATGTGTCTCATTTCACTTGATACACTTTCATTCATTATGCTATATTGCGATGCCTAACAAACACGTGCTACTTGGGCAAGATTTCAACTCCCACTGAAGCATCGCGCAGCGGAGGGGAAATTACTGCCTGCCTCCGCCGACATAGCGGCTGGTGCCATGGTTGCATGGAGCATTGCTCATTCAGCCGTTGGCAGAGCCACTGTAGTTCAGTACCGCACCTAAGCCATCTCAATAGGACATCGTGTCTTAGGCAATCCCTTAGAGAAAGAACGACCAGATATGGATGATGTTCCAATAAAGACGGGGACCCTAACGTTCCAGAGTTACAAAAATCCTGCATCTTCTACCCAGAGGGTGCTCGACAGGGAGGGCCATCCAAGCGAAATCTTTCACACGGCATAAACTTCATCGCACAGCCTCCAGTCACCAGTTATCTGAAACAAACGAAAGAAAATGAGCAGAAAATGTATAATGGAAAAGAACCATCCTATCATCCGTTCAGACCTACGAAAAGAACGAAAATAAGGTAAAGGTGGCCAGCCTAGAGGGTTTAGAAACCTCCTGTATGCATGCTTCGCACGTTATCGCAAAGCCAAAAGCCAGTGTAACATTTATACCATATTTTCAGCCAACTCATATTGTTGCCCGAATGACAATTTTCTAATGTAAGAGATAGCACCTTTTAGGACATTACAGAAATAGTACATCATTTTTGTTGTTTCATTCGTCGGCAACACAACCGTGCATCGTTTGTTATTTGCAGCTTCTTTGTAAGCGTCCATCAATCAATAATGATTATAATATAAAATGATTAAGTGCGGGAATTAATAAATCTATAACTGTAAGCCTAAAGAAGAAAGGGATGCCCTTTTTGGTCAAAGGACACCGTTTTCTTATTAGAAAACAAGTGACAGAAAACTAGATATGGCTTATTTTCCTGGTTCATACATATTACCTATTATACGTAGGTCATCAACTGAAAATAATTTTTGGTATAACCTTAAAACACTAAAATAGCGTAGGGAATAACTACTATTTATAGTATTTTACCCATTCTTAACCAAGTTGTATCTAATAATAATAATAATAATAATAATAATAATAATAATAATAATAATAATAATAATAATAATAATAATAATAATAATAATAATAATAATAATTAATAATAAAGCACCAGCCCTAAATATTGAAAATATTCCTGGTAGCCATAATGTAATTTATAAAGATTTCTATCCCCGCAAAGAGAAAATAAGTTTTTGTGATTAATGTATATCATCATCAGTACTATCTTAAGTGCCCTGAATAGTTTCATATTACCTTGAGACTCCTGTAAGTACGAATGTAATTGTGTTTAATGATAAAAATCATCCTTGTGAAACCCTATAGTTCAGTTAGCAACGACAGCAAGATTTATTTCTCAAGTCAGAGCTCCTGATAATGACCAAATAAGTTAAATGAGGCCACAAAAACGAAGCAATTAAAAATACTATGTAAATAATATATCTGTAAGAGGTCCCGAATTCGAATCTCGATCAGGGTGAGTTACCTGGATAAGGTTTTTGCCGGGGTTTTCCCTTATCCTAAAAGACGAATGTCGGGTTATTCTGAGCTCCATGGACCCTGGGCCCATTTGAGCATCATTTCACCCATTCCGTTCATCGTCCTATATAACTTAAAAAGTTAAAGGACTTAAATAACAAATTATATATATATATATATATATATATATATATATATGTGTGTGTGTGTGTGTGTGTGTGTAATCTGAGTTTGAATTATGATACTGGTATTATAAATACCGACATGTGTAGACATAAGCATTATTTTAATATTAACGTGTTTGTTTCACTTGTGCGTTGTTATATTAAACTACATAATTGGAGTAATTTGAAGGGACAGTGTCAGTGTAATAAGAAAATTCAGATTTATATTATCTTAGGTCTTAGAAAACGTATACGAAGTGGGTTTATACTGATGTATTGTTTAGTAGAGAAATATTTCGTCAGCATTAACAGCATCCTAATTCCAATACTACCTTAAATTAGAAAATATGCTTGGGGAGCAGATTCTTCACAAATAGATATACGTACATGTAATACAAATATATAGTAAAACAAATTATCAGAGGCATCGAATCTCGGTCAGAGTGAGTTACCTGGATAAGGTTTTTTTTTTTCCCCGGGCGATTTGCCAAATCCTGAAAGAGGAATATCGGATAACTCAAAGCTCTATGGTCCCCGGGCTTATTTCAGCATCATTTCAACGTTGGAGGCCGTAAATTAAATGAATGGCATAAAAGTAAGTTTTAACTTATAAAAATGCCTTTAGTTATACCTATACCATGATTTTTGATATTAAACTTTAAAAGAAAATTACTAAAGTAATAAATCACTAATAGAATGCATTTAACTAAAGAAAACAATCCTTTGCCAATTATTTCCAAATTATGTTTTTGTGTGTCTTTGTTTCTTTATTTAAAGATACAATAACTGCAAATTCCGACGATTAGCATTACACTAATTAACAAGCCCGTAGTTGAACATCTAGTTCAAACAAGCGCGCGCATAATGTCAAAACGTTTCGTTTTATGTTTATGGTAATATGTCGATTTTTGTATGTATAATTTAAAGCATATTAAAATATATTGTCTCGAATCCGTTATCTCGATAGCGCGGCTTGTGTACACAAAGAGCCGGCAAGTAAAGATAGCGGAGATAAGAAGACTTGATGCCACAGATAAATGAGGTGAATGGAAATTTCGTGACTTTTTGATTGATAGAGATTATTCGGTTTCTGGTTTGTTTTAGAACAGTCTAGCAATTATCAATGGAGGTATACATAAGTGATTGTGACACGCCAGAGCAGTTGTAAAACAGAGAGACGTAACAGGAGTGTTGTATACAGTGAAACAGTTATTTTATGTTGTCCCCAAAGAGTTTCAAATATTGTATTATGTGAGGTTAAGTAGAGTGAGTCATGCACAGAGAAGCTATGTAAGTGGAAATGACGTCACAAAAGTGTTGAATATCAAACTTATTTGTGATTGGTGTGACGCGTATATCGTAAAACGTGGACCAATCAGATATAGAAGATTTTACGTTGCCATGGAGGATATTCAATATTCCTCTAGAGGGATTGAACTATTAGCGAAATGCTAATGTGTAGAAGAAGCGGAACCGGTCATTCTTCTCCTAACAGTTGCCGTGAACGGATGTAAGGTTCTCTTCTTAAACGACGTTGTGTGCGGAAGAGTATAAGTTTATTCTTGTAACCATCATCGAGTATAACTAGATAATCTTTATATTAAATATCATCGCTAGAAGACACACAATTTAATTATTATACACGGTAGTGAAAAAACGTATAAAACTTTTGATTCTTGCACGCATCCAGATAAACGCGTCACATCAAGTGAATCTTGTGTAAGAATAGTGTTATAAATGTTGTATCATACATCTTGTTCGAACTGGTGTTAATTGAAGTAAGGAAATAAAGGTTTCTACATTATTTAATACAGAGGAAAATGATTACTCATTTTACGTAAAATTTCCTTCCGCCGTACCACCCCTGTAAAAGAAGATATCTAGCTCAACCGACTGAAGCCACGCCGAGGTAAGCTGGGACTTCAAGAATCATCAATTCCAACCCTGTTCCAAATGATCACCTCAACGAGGGGCATAATTCACCATCCATCTATACGATTCGACCACAACCCAGTTCCAAAATGGCGCCCAACGTGGGGCTCGAATAGGCAGAAGGAGGATTACACCACAGGAGAATAAATAGTGTAATGGACAGGTAACTTCGAATCAAGAAAGAAGAAAAGTGAGTACGGAAAATCTTAATAGATAATTAATAGAAAAAGTGACAAAATTATAATTTTCATTTTTTTATGTTATTAAGAAAGGGAAAAATATTACCTAAAATGGAAGGTAAAAAATTAACAGACAATAAGAATAAAAATGTTGGGGAAGGAGTGGAAAGACTCGTTAGTGATAAGAGAGCAGAAATACAAGAAGTCAGGGAAGTAGTGGAAGGAATGAGTAGTGATGATGCAGGAACAAGTAGAACAGAAATTATGCAGAGTAAAGGTAATGAAATGATAATAGACAGGTTAGAGAAAATGATGAGTAATTTTGATGCTAAAATGGATAGTTTTAGACAGGAAATAAGACAGGAAATAAGACAGAATTCAGATCAAAATTCAGAAAATTTAAATAGTTTTAGACAGGAAATAAGACAGGAAATAAGACAGAATTCAGATCAAAATTCAGAAAATTTAAATAGTTTTAGACAGGAAATAAGACAGGAAATAAAACAGAATTCAGAAAAGGCAGATCAAAATTTAAGGCAGGAAATGAGTAATTTAAATGCTAAAGTAGATCAAAGTTCAGAGAAATTAGAAGCTAGGATAGATCAAGGTTTAGGTAACCTAAGAAATGAAATTGAGAAAGGAAGAGAAGAGTGTAGAGAAGGCATAAAATCTTTAAAACAGAAAATAGAATCTCATGATGGAGAAATGTCTAAGTTAAAAGAGATGTTTCAGGAAATGAAAATAAGTCAGGAAAATGTAGTAAAAGATATAAGAAGTGAATTGGCTAAGGAGTCAGAAATCCTTAAGCAACAACAAATAGAATTTGTAGAAAAACAAAAAGTAGAAATAGGGGAATTAGAGAATAGAATAAGACAAGAAATAGATGTAGTCTTATTAGATAATTCACGGAAATTCCATGAGGAAAATATTGAAATACAGAATAATTTTGTAAGAGAGGTAAATAGTATCAGAAATGATGTTAAACTAATTGCTACTGAGGTGCAAACACAACAAGATGAACTAAAAGTTAAATATGATGAAGTCAGTAAGTTGAATAGTGAAATGATTACAAGAATAGATTTGGCACAGGAAAGTTTTGAGAGAGAGAAAGAAAACATTAGCAAGCTGAATCAAGTTGTGATTGCATTACAGGCAAGCAAAATTTCTGAGAACCAGAGGGTAATAAAATCTAAGAATATTACATGTATTGACTCACCTGGTAATTCAGGTAATATTGTACAAAACTTAGAGAATTATTTGGAGAGTGACGATACAGAATCTTTGTCACCTGATTGTGAAGTAAATGGTAATGGACAAATACAAAACATGCACACACATACACAGTTACACAGTCAAGGTAACACAAATTGTACAAATTATTTGTTGCATGACATAAGTCCACCTACTTTCGAAGAAGAATCGGGAGACAATCCCAAAATATTTCTAAAGGAATTAGAAGAATATTTTAAAATTAAAAAGATTCCAAATGAATTTAGGATGATGATTGTTAAAAGGTGTTTGAAGAAAAATGCTTTAGAATGGCTGAGGTTAACACTAGCATCACATGAAACGTATAGTATGTTTAGGAATGTGTTTATAAATAGGTTCTGGGGTCCAGAAAGACAGAGAAGAATTAAAGTCGAACTGGCCACTGGTAAATTCGAGTTCAAGAAGGGTGTGTCCATGACTGAATATTTCCTAAAACTTGCTAACAAAAGTAAACTTGTGAATCCAGATATGTCAGAAACCGAGATCGTGAATATGCTAATACGACATTATCCACCGCACATTAGAAACCACCTAATTGTGGCTAAGCCCGTCGACTTTACTGATATGATTGAGTTATTATCAGAATTTGAGGCTCATAACCTTAATTCTGATTCTACTCATAGTCAAGTTGATCCTGACAAGACTCATATAGAACAAAAGCAAGTAAATAGACAGGAAGTAAGACCAACATTCAGGGAAAATCACAACCATACTAACCAAAACCAAAATAGTTTTAACCAAAATTGGGGCGGGGCACGTTCAAGAGACAACTATGAACGAAGAGAGTACAACCCCAGAAAGACATATGAATCGGTAGTGCCAGGTATAGGAAGGAGAATTCCAAATACTCCTAGGAGGAATTATAATAATGACCAACCTGTGGGAAATGTGAGGAGTAATCAGGTGAATCAACTGAGGTTTTACAGGGGAAATAACTTAAGAACGGGTTATCAAAGTAGAGGAAGGGGAACTAGCATCGAAGACTCTTCATTAAGAGATTTTGGGGGTGCTAGGTTTGAAAGGGCAGACAATAACCTAGAAAGGACACGGACTCAGGGAATAGAAGGAGAAATAAATAACGGTAGTACCAACCCAACTGCTAGTGTAACTACCGACCGCACTAATGCGGAAAACTGAGTATCAAATCATTTTGTGCCTTGGAAAGTGGTTCGGTAAAAATGACACAGGGCAAAATCAAAATTCAAAATTTACCAGAAGATAAGCTCACTCTCTCCAGAAGTAAAGATCGGGAATTAGTAAATCCACCTCAGATTAACCTTCGTATAGGCGATAGCGAATATAAAGTATTGATAGACACAGGAGCTAGTTCATCAGTAATAAGTGAGAACTTATTCAAGGAATTACTATCCAAGTTTAGGATTGAATATTTAAACGTGTGTAATGTATACTGTAGCACAGCTATTGGGAAAAAGAAAGATAAAGTTAAATATCAAGCGTTAATTCCTGCGCGAATAGATGATTTGAATTTCAATTTTATCGTATTGGTAATACCAAACTTAGCTCGTGATATTATTATTGGCAATGATGTATTGTATGGTTGGCAAAGTGTGATAGATTTCGAAAAACATGAAATGAAGGTCAAAGGAGATAATGAAGTAATCAAAATAAATTTGTTAGAAGAAATTATATTAAAAGAAGATGAGAAGGATAGTATAAATAATGATAGGTTTTTTGTAGAAAATATAATATTATACGAAGAAGATATAATAAATAATGAAGAAGATGATAGTGGTAAAGAGAATTTACTTTTAAATAATAAAGAAAATGAGACGTTTGACCTTGGAGATCATTGTTGCCAAATAAACACATTAAATACCGACACCGAGCGAAAACAAGAAGAGGAAGAAATGATATTCCAAAGAACTTTGAAAGAAAAGTTAGGGAAAACATACAATTTAAATCACGCGCAAAGAGAACAATTGAGGTTATGTATACTAAAGAACAGGAACGTTTTTAGTACGAAACCTGGATTGTGTAATAAGTACATACATACATTTAAGGTGAACGACATTGCTCCTTATACTCATAAAAGTAGACCTGTGCCTATCACTATTAGACAACAAGCATCTGAAGTAATAAACGATATGCTAGAAAATGGAAATAAAATTTTAAAAGATTGGATACCAAAGTATGGGCCAATAAAGGCAATATTATCAGACAACGCAACGGTTCACCGGAGTAAATTGTTTACTTCAGAGATGAAGAACAATAATATTAAGATGTATTACTCTTCAGCATATTTTCCCCAAGGAAATCCTTGCGAGAGAGTGATGCGTGATTTAGGCTTGTATTTCAGAATTCTGTGTCATTCTAACCACCGAGGCTGGTACAAATACTGCCATATTATTGAGAAAATCATTAACAATACCCCAAACTCTACTACCAAATTTTCACCAATCGAATTAATGACTCGACTACAACCTGAACCTCTAGTAATAAAAGCACCAACAACCTTAAAAGTAGATGAAATGGAATTGAATGAAGAAGAAAAGTGTGCTGAAGCATTTCGAAGAATAAAAGAAAAAGCAGAGAAAAGATTATCAAAGATACAAAGAAAAGGAGCGAAATGGAATCCTGAAATAAATGATAAAGTTCTCGTAAAGACATTTAATATCTCCAGTTCTAAAATCAAATCCTATTGGAGAATGAATTTGTTATATAAAGGTCCATATAAAATAGTAAGAAAATTTGGGGATCATACGTACGAATTAAGAGACGATGATAATAAAATGATAGGAAAATATCACAAAACACTTTTAAAACCATTCAAAAGCCTTGACACTCACAAGAATAAATGATTTAAAAAAAAAAAATAATAATATGTTTATGAATTACTGAAAAATGTTTTGTTTATTATTATTGTGTTCGAATAATTTCTGATTTTATATTGTTATTTTAAATTGTATTGATTGTTCATTGTTGTAATAATGTTTAATTATTGGGGCATTCTTCAGAATATATGGAACAATATTATTGGGAGATTTAAGTTAATTTTCCATATATTCTGAAGAGGGGCATCTGAAACAGTTATTTTATGTTGTCCCCAAAGAGTTTCAAATATTGTATTATGTGAGGTTAAGTAGAGTGAGTCATGCACAGAGAAGCTATGTAAGTGGAAATGACGTCACAAAAGTGTTGAATATCAAACTTATTTGTGATTGGTGTGACGCGTATATCGTAAAACGTGGACCAATCAGATATAGAAGATTTTACGTTGCCATGGAGGATATTCAATATTCCTCTAGAGGGATTGAACTATTAGCGAAATGCTAATGTGTAGAAGAAGCGGAACCGGTCATTCTTCTCCTAACAGTTGCCGTGAACGGATGTAAAGTTCTCTTCTTAAACGACGTTGTGTGCGGAAGAGTATAAGTTTATTCTTGTAACCATCATCGAGTATAACTAGATAATCTTTATATTAAATATCATCGCTAGAAGACACACAATTTAATTATTATACACGGTAGTGAAAAAACGTATAAAACTTTTGATTCTTGCACGCATCCAGATAAACGCGTCACATCAAGTGAATCTTGTGTAAGAATAGTGTTATAAATGTTGTATCATACATCTTGTTCGAACTGGTGTTAATTGAAGTAAGGAAATAAAGGTTTCTACATTATTTAATACAGAGGAAAATGATTACTCATTTTACGTAAAATTTCCTTCCGCCGTACCACCCCTGTAAAAGAAGATATCTAGCTCAACCGACTGAAGCCACGCCGAGGTAAGCTGGGACTTCAAGAATCATCAATTCCAACCCTGTTCCAAATGATCACCTCAACGAGGGGCATAATTCACCATCCATCTATACGATTCGACCACAACCCAGTTCCAACAGATGTAATCAGAACGCTGTTTATGTGGTCATCGACCTTGGTAGATTGTGTTGTGTATGTGACGTAATGTTGTTACGTGAGAATTTAACAAGTGTATTTCTACGTAAATAAAGAACATTTGGAATTTCTGCAAATTGGACTTTTAATTCTACGAAACCACAAAGTCACAATATGAAGTTTTGACAAATAGATTTTTTCATATATATTATCTTCTGCAATAATTTTAAATATAGTAGCAATAAATGTAATTTCTATTAATTGTCGTCATAATAAGTTTTTCACGAATATTAATTATATATTTCATCACATTCTTTAATATTTTACTGGAAAATTGACTGAACTAAAGAGAACTATACAAGAGCAGAATATCACTACGTAGATATTTAATTTGAATTGAGTTGAGAAAGTTATTGGATACAGTGAGTTGCATATGCTGGTATATTATAATTTCTAATAATTTTTAGGTGATTCGTATGTAACAGGATATTTTCAGTGTTAACACGACACAGTCACACTTTATAAATGGCAAATTAAGAAGAAAATATTTTATTTTGTATATTTAAGGTATTACTGGGAATTATAGAGCATTCTGATACTAGGAGCAATTAGTTATGTTTCGTTTTTTAAAGGTACTTAATTTGTTATAAAACCCAATTTATAATACGCTAATTCATTAGTGAAGAAAACATCTTTTGCTAAATTGTTTCGGAACAAGTTGCATAACAAGCGTATTCTAAAGAAAACAAAGTAACATGAATATACGTAAATCATGTTAAAAGGAACTGCTTGAACAAGAATTCTTGAACATTAATTCTTAATTCAGACGTCCTACCTGACATTGGACCGGAAAATAAATATTAAATATATACCTGAGAGGGATACTATTTACTCTCTCTCTCTTTCGGTATGTGACTTTCTGCTCATTTATTTTACTCTTCCACATCTGTTTCGTCTTGTACGTCCAAAATTACCCTTATCTCTCATGGGAACAAAAGTTTTTCTGAAGCATTTTTTACTTTTTCTGCAATTTTGAGATAACGCCACAATAACAGTATTCACAAAAGCATGTGTAAAGTGCATGAATGACCTTAGCCTGGATAAATAAAAATAAACTGGCTTATTATTTTAAGTAACAGATTTGTACTACAATATTTATTGCAAAATCCTTCGCCTGTCCCCTCCCCCCTTTCCAATGGAAGAATTGTCGCCAAAACGTTGTTTAAATTTTACGCAGCATCGTGTAACACGGAACGAGAGCCATAAATCTGTCTAGAGGGAAACAAGTTAGATTTAACCACCCAAAACCCATTGTCACACAACACTGCTGAACTGTGACGTCATACATATTCGATATCGGCCCGCATTACTGGTTAAACACAATTTTGATTTTTTTGGGATTAGGCAATGAATATGACCACACTTTCTGTTTCGTTTGTGTTCGTAATTTCGTACATATTTGCAACTGTCCCATAACTCATTGCCACTGTTTTTGGTTTGGAATTCCAAAGTTCTTTCAATAGACTTTTGGATTGTAATGTGTAACATCCCGGCTTTTATACTTCATATAGGGCTTGTGGAAACGAATGGCGAGGCTAATCACATAAATGGAATATCACATGCCTGTATTTTTGAAAATTACAAGCAATATCTCCACATTAAAAAATATTTGGTGTTTCACAGTGAATTTGAACTTTTTCAGTAGGTTCATATTTTATTCGCAAGAGTTAAGCTTCCAGTATTTGCCTATATACTTATGTTATTTGACTTAAAAATTGACATACGACACAGGATAAAACTAATCTAAACGTGCTGAAAAGTTCTAACGCGTGCACTCACAGCTCTTTCTCTATGCAATGCTGTCCAGATTATTCTTATATATTCTATCTACTTCATTTTAATCCAGATCGACTTTTAATATTTGCTTAAAAGCAGATTGAAATTGGAAAATACAGTAGCTATTCAGAATAAATAGGATATCAAAGCTATTTCCGGTAAAATTATAATTATACTTTTCTTTTGTCACGAATACATCGTTGACATATGGCATTTTTAATCAAAATCTTAGAGCCATTTTTGAGAATATAATATTTTTTTAATTGTACCACGTAAGTGTAGTTTTAGAAAGGAAGACTTTCTTGAAATCTATCTGTCGCATTGTTGTAAGGTGATGAACTTAAATACCTGCTAAATGTCATATTTAACAGAGCTTTCCCTTTTGTTATGCTATGCACACGCACACGGTTAGTGAACTTTAAACATGTTGCATGATTTGTTTTTTTCAAACACTTAAGACGCATATTTGCGGTGAAATCTCGGTTTCGAATTTTTTAAATGAAATGTAACACCTTTATGCACTATTTTTTTTTTTTTAATTGACGCCCTCCAACATTTTAGTCATATCGGACGATGAATGAAATGGGTGAAATGACGCTCAATGCGTCCGGGGTCCATGGAGCTTAGAGTTACCCGACATTCGTCTATCAGGATAAGGGAAAACCCCGGAAAAAACCTTATCCAGGTAACTCACCCTGACCGAGATTCGAACTCGGGACCTCTTGAAGGTGAGGCAGACATGCTACCATCTACGCTACCGAGGCGGGCCCTTTATGTACTATGTACGTAATAAAGAAATAATTGAAACATAGGACTTAAGTGGAATATATTTTTCATAGCATTAGCGTTTCCGATATATTCATACCGTACGTCTATTAGATTCAACTTTGGTGCAGTGCAACTTGTTTAAATCGTATGATTTATTCTCATGTGCATAAGCCGAACTGAGGTATAGAACGTTGTTGAGATGGTCCATTGTGTGCACTTTTATTAGTTATTTATCGAAAAATTCAAAATTTTGAGAGAGAACTGTTTATATTTTCTTAGGTACATATGTACACTGGTCAGTCACCTAATTATTAGCTGCTTAAATGAGTTATAGTGAGTGAGTGTGTGGTGTTTTAGGGCCCGTCGACAACAAGGTCATTTGGGCCCGTAAATGAGTTATAAGCGGAAATTTGAAGATGCTTTTGAAATCATTGTATTCCTTAACCGTCTTGGAAACAATTCTCAAACATCGTAAAATTAGGATACAATTGTGTTGTCCTAAGCTGCAAATACCTGACTTCTAAATGGACGTATACTATGTGTGCAAATCCTAACGTATGAAATGTTAAAAGAAGTTTAGAGCAATCGTATTTTTCTTATATCTATATTGATTTAGGGGTTTCCCATTTTGAAATTTTTGTTTTAAATCTTTCAGATTTTCAGTATTCTTTGAAATTTGATGAAATTGCATCTAAAGAGACTTTTCTTGATACCAAGTTACTCTTTTGAATTTAGGATCTTGATAAATTGCTGATTTCTGGAACGCAAATTCTTTATTAAAAAGTTTGCTTTTGTTCATCATTCATTCATCTACAAACACCTGACTTTCAAATGCTCGTGTACTCTGTGCACAAATCCTAGTATGAAATTTTAAAACAATTTTAGAGCAATCCTTTTCCTAATGTTTTTATCAATTTAACGCTTTTCTGCATGAATTATTTTGCTACTTATGCCGCTCTTGGTTTAATTGCTAAACCGGTTCTTATACCTCAAGTTTTTCTCGGGAAGCAAGCCAGGTGAAAAGACGATTAGAAATTGACGTCTCGGGAGTGTGCATCTCTCCCATCATCAGAATATTTATTAAATGTTATAACCACAAATGAATCACTGGATATTATACAACATAAAACGATTTCTAATCGTCTTTTCAGCCGACTTGCTTCCCGAGAAGAACTTGAGCATATTCATCGCCAGGAAAGCTTCAGGTCTTATTTTCGGCTCTCATACCGTTTCCTGCGGTACCTTAACGCAATCGATTCGAATAGCCATGGTCATTAAGGCGATAGTGATGGACTAGCCATCCATTCAAAGCTAAACGTCGTGATTTCGAATCTTGGCAACTGCAGTCAAATGCACCTGTGATAAAGGACGGGAAAGGCCCTAGTAAAATAATCGATGTGATGGCACTCTTGGACGTTGATGAGGTATCATTTGACTGCAGTTGCTTGGATTTTGTAATAGTAAAAATAATATAGTATTTATAATTCAAAAGTCTCAAAATGTTGTGTGTATAATAGACAAAAGCCAGTAAAATATTATAATAACAAAAGAACTGCACTAAAACATTGTTCAAGCTGAATACAGCCTAATGTTGTCCTAGGTCATCACCATGCAGTAAAGGGCTACGGGGCTCCCCATGATGGAATTATTGTTTCAGAACTTTCAGATTTTCAGTATTCTTTGAAATTTGATGAAATGAGATCTAAAGAGGCTTTTCTTAATAAAAAGCTACACTTTTAGTACTTTAATGATTAACTACTTATTTCTGGAATGCAAATGTTTATTTCGTTATTAACATATTTGCTTTTACACAAGAATTTAATGTTTAATTCGAGATATAGTGAAAAGCTTAAAAGTTTTAGCTTTCCATAGATATCTCTCAAAGGATTCAATTTTTTTTTATTTTTAAGATTATTTTTATGGGTTGAGCGAATTATGTTTCAACTTGCTTGGATTGTGCTTCGCACCACTCTTACATTCTGTGGGTAACTAGCTGTACCTGTCTAAGTGACACTAACGACATGCACAGTGCTGTTGATCCACTTACAAAAGCGCAGTCGCTCTGTAATTGGACACTACTGAGGCCTTTGGTCCGTTGTCAGATATGACGTACATCCCTCACGGTCCAATTAGCCCGGTTAACCAATACGCTACAGATTTATTACCTACTTCGGGTTCCAGCCCGCGGGGGATTGGCTCACACGCGCGTGCAGGGTGCCCTCGTCTTCCACTTGCAAAGTGAAACTAACAAGCTGCAATCTCCCCACCCCCACCTCACTTGCGAAATGTTGAAAAAAAGTACTACCCCATTAACAACAGAGAAACTGAAATAACCAACATTATATGCAAGTACTTATTTGAATCGTAATACACTTCGTCATTTTAGCACTAAAACTTTTATTGTCAGTGCCGACTGAATCAACCAAGTATTCATTAGTAGCCTTCATTATTTTATTTTCGTTTGAATGTTTGCTGATTACCATCGCCTATGTAAGACGCCGAAAATCTAGATACCTTGTGCATGGTGCAGTGTGTTTACCAGTGAAATAAAGTAGACGGAAACAAATCGATTTGTATCACTGCGTGGCCACATGCCTACAGTGACGGAACACAGCTATCGCTACGTTTCATAAACGGTTTTCCCCATTAAACGGATATATTTATTCGAAATAAATATAAATAACACGCAGCACAGTATTCACGGAAATATTGCTACTTACGTGAACTGCAGCCCTCTAATCTAAGCTGAAAATTGGTCCCTTCTTGCTGGGAGTTCTAACCTCACTCACATACGCTGTAAATACAAACCTGACATACCCTTAAGCTCAATATTTTCACCACTTCATTGGTAGCAACTTCTGGATATCTCTCGCAAAACTTGTTAAACACGTTCAATATTGTGGAAACGTAGAGTCAGACTGAAAAATCCAATGCCATAGGCGGGGTTTGAACCACGGATCTTCTGGTCTCCGTCCAGCCGCTCTAACCTTTCAGCTACTATGGCCAACGTGCCTATATGACATTAAATTCTCCAAATGACTCGTTTTTTTTTCCGCTAAACCACTTAGGAGTTCTCATAACACATGAGACAGCTACCTTAATGGCGACTTACAACGTGTAAGTACTTTAATATGAGAACTCCTAAGTGGTTTACCGGGAAAAACACGAGTCAGTTGGAGAATTTAATGTCATATTGGCACGTTCGACACAGTAGCTCAAGGGTTAGAGTAGTTGGACGGCAACCAGAAGGTCCGTGGTTCAGAACCCGGCTATAGCATTGAAATTTTCAGTCTGACTCTATCTTTCCAAATTATATATAATATATATATTATATAATATGTATTTATAATATATAAGGAAAGTTGTTGAACAACAATGGATATTGTCCAGTTACCGGTCTATTTGTGGGTTCAACTTCGACGATCCTAATGAAGGTACGTTACCTGGAGACCAACAAGGGAAAGAGGAAACGTTAATAAAGCTGTCGATATATGAACATTTGTTATACGCTTGCCTTTGGCCGCGATAAATCAGAAATTTTGGCGGCCTGGCAACACTCATTATAAATACAGCTTGTTTGTTTCCAGTCTTGATTTCGGTGCATGGGTCAAACCTTATTAAAAATTGCTCCCATGTTACGGGCTCATACACAAAAGGGGAGACGAGTGGCGTGGGCGAAGGGGAAACATGTTCTCTCTCTTTCCCTGACACATGCATATAGAAACCCCAGTCTGAATATTCCCATATTTTTAACTAAACTACCATAACCGTAGGTTACCGGAGAATAGCATGTTTTCGTAGGCTCTTCGTTCATTGAATCATATTAATTTAGATACCCCAGTGCTAAGAAATTTAATTCTGAGGCTCCGCTTTAACACTGAGAGGCCCCATAGTAAAGCTTTCAGCTACAGTCATTTTTAATAAAAGATATAAAACAATATTCATATATATATTATGCATATTGCTTTACAGATTTTGATTCAAAATTATGTCACTGCCGTAGGTTTGAATTGTTTATCAAAATATTTCTTGAAATCATATTTAAAACACAATTGAAAAACATGTATATGAAATTTAGGGATTCTGATAGCACTCAGTTACGTGTAGGTGTTGTGGTGAGCCTGTATGATGTGGAAGTGGTTGCGAAGAATCATAGGGATGCATTCTGAACGCGAGCTCACGCTAAATGCGTCAGCTTTTTATGGTTACATAGGTTCAAATTCTCTCTGTATTATCTATCATGTCCCTCATTAAGTTCCTCTATGAGTCAATAGCTACAAAGCTTTTCTTTAACACCTGTGGTTAACATTGATTTTGCTGGTTTCCAGGAAAGTAATGAATCGGAGTACTAGGTTTACAAGTTTCTTAAGTCATATTTATTTGTAAAATGCTTAATTGTTCTGTAGTATATTGTCACATCGGCGATCACAAAGTCTGCCTTAAGAAATTAATAGTGTTCAAGGTCGGCTATTGGCTGACGTCACGAAGGAGAAAGCAAGTTGCCTTGAGAAATAAACGCGCGTTCGAGGCAGCTGACGTCAAGAAGTATCATTTTTCTTCTTCTTCTTCTTCTTCTTCTTCTTCTTCTTCTTCTTCTTCTTCTTCTTCTTCTTCTTCTTCTTCTTCTTCTTCTTCTTCTTCTTCTTCTTCTTCTTCTTCTTCTTCTTCTTCTTCTTCTTCTTCTTCTTCTTCTTCTTCTTCTTCTTCTTCTTCTTCTTCTTCTTCTTCTTCTTCTTCTTCTTCTTCTTCTTCTTCTTCTTCTTCTTCTTCTTCTTCTTCTTCTTCTTCTTCTTCTTCTTCTTCTTCTTCTTCTTCTTCTTCTTCTTCTTCTTCTTCTTCTTCTTCTTCTTCTTCTTCTTCTTCTTCTTCTTCTTCTTCTTCTTCTTCTTCTTCTTCTTCTTCTTCTTCTTCTTCTTCTTCTTCTTCTTCTTCTTCTTCTTCTTCTTCTTCTTCTTCTTCTTCTTCTTCTTCTTCTTCTTCTTCTTCTTCTTCTTCTTCTTCTTCTTCTTCTTCTTCTTCTTCTTCTTCTTCTTCTTCTTCTTCTTCTTCTTCTTCACTTCACGGCATGGGCAGAGTGCCCGTTCCGTCTTACAATATTTGCTCCTTCCATCTCTTTTTAGGTCTACCAACATCTCTCTTTCCTTGTGGCTGATATTGGAATGCAATCTTAGGCAGTCTTGTTTCGGACATTCTTTGTATATGCTGCATCCATTCCTTTTGATATTTTTCAAGTTTGCTACTTATCGAGTCTACGTTGAGTTCCTTTCTTATGTCTTCATTCCTTATTCTATCCAACCTTGTGCATCCCTTTGTTTTCCTTAAAACGTTCATCTCTGCACTTTGAATTTGGCTTTTCATTTTCTTCGTGAGTACCCATGCCTCACTTCCATAAAGTAGTGCAGGGACTGCCATTGTTTTGCACAACTTTAATCTTGTATCTCTTCTTGTTTTATTTCTCAACGTTCTATGCACTGTTCCACAAATCATTTGGAATGTTGCAAGCTTTTTGCTCACATCTCTATCTGTTTTCATCATATAATTAAGATTACATCCTAAATAGCTGAATTATTTTAGTTGTTCTAGTGGTTTGTTGTCTAAAATTATTTTTGATCTTATATGTTGTTTTCCCCGAGTAGCATTTTTACTGCACAAAAACCTTTCGCTACTGTAGTTCCAGAAGCCTTTAGTAGTCCCAAAAAGATTTCCCGCAGCCCTCAGAGCTCGATCGGTCAAATACCTGGGAATTCAATTGGACTGCGGCCTCACCTTCACTCCACACCCGGCCACACTACGTTAAGGCAGTTGTATCCTATATTCCGTTTCGTAATGCCCATTCACCTCAAACTACTGTTGCATAATGTGATCATCCCGCCACTGATCTTGTACGGATGTGAGGCATGGGGCTCTTCTGCAGACTGCAGGCCGTGTAGAACGGGGCACCCAGGGAATATCTGTGATACCGACCTTAGGTTCCCGTTTTATATCCTATACACCCAGTCCGACATATCTTACGTTTCTGACGTTGTACGTGAACGTACGCGTACCTTGTAAGCCAAAATCACACCTCACGCCACTCAGCTGGTTAATACACTGGGTCAATACGACCACTGGGTCCCCAGAAAACGAAAGAGCTACCACCTCCCTAAGTACGTCCTTGGATGATAACTTCAGACTCTCTTCCCTTCGTTCCAAACTCCACCAGGTTAAGCCACCTTGGGCTCGGACCCTCTTGGAAGCATGACACCGCCAGTACTGCCCGAAAACGTGCGACAGAAGCTTGGCCACGTCCATACATCCTACACCCAATTCTCATTCGGGCTCTCGCTATTGGTCTCGCCCCCACTGGGCGGACCGCAAACGGCCGCACTAAGTTAAGCGTTATCGGACACTATCTTACATCATTTAGATGCACATCCTGTTACCAGCATCAGCAGAGACCAACCACCACCGTCATCTTTGCATCCGCATAGCGGATAGGTACCGAGGCGTCCTACCCATTGCCTGGGATCACCGTACTCGCTCTTGGCTCGGAGCAGTCAGTAGCGAGTCATTAATGGGTACTACTGGTGTGAGAGGTACACTGCGAGTCAGAGCAGTGTGTTTGGTGCTTAGAGCTTCGAGATGAGTGCGGCTCCATGGTGAAGGAATCGGCGCCATGGAGCAGTTCACGAATTACTCGGTCAGTCACAACATAGAAGTGTGGTACGTTTGAAACTCCTTGGTGAGGAGTTGGCAGGCCGTGCAAAAGTGCAAGAAATAGTTGACGGGTCAGTAAGTGCGTCTCCGGTTGAGGAATCGTCGAGCTCTGGAGGCGTAGGGAAGCAGTTCGCGTGGGAACATCGGACCTGTGTTCTGTGTGGCTTCGTATTATTTAAAAAGTGATATAGGCTATTTTTGTCTTGTATATCTGCAGTAATCTTTAGATCTAGATTTGTCGTAATTTCATAAATATTAATGCTGCAGTCGTAATAATGACTTCATCTGCTTTGCTCTATTTCAGAGCCTTTACTTTCCCAATTTTCCATCTTTGTTACATTTTGTATCTTCCCGCCGTTTTTCCAGTTCCTGGGGACCAAGAATGTTGAGAATCATCCTTCTGTCTCTTTCCAGAACGGACCTGTTTTGGATCTTGCTAAGAATTATACCCCCTGCCTATTGAATTGTTTTCAGTTCGGCCATTTTTGAAATGCTCTGTTTTAATTTGTATATATTTCTAATATCTGTACTATAAAGATCTCTTAGAAAATTGCTCGCCTCAGTAGCGTAGATGGTAGCATGTGTGCATCACGTTCAAGAGATCCCGGGTTCAAATCTCGGCCAGGGTGAGTTATATGGTTAAGATTTTTTCCGGGGTTTCCCTTACCCTGAAAGACAAATGTCGGGTAACTCTAAGCTCAATGCACCCTGGGCTCATTCGAGCATCATTTCTTCCATCTCATTCATCCTCCGATATGACAATGTTGGAGAACGTAAATTAAAAAAGAGAATCTCTTAGAAAATTGGCCAAGGGTTAGCCATCAAACCACTGTTGTCGAGGTGTAGTATGTCACTAAATCGACTTTCTTCTCGTTCATTTAGCTGCATCACATCGTAGCGCTACTCCTATTACTTTGCATGTTATCATTTAGATACGTTTATGGAATGTTACACTTATTCACTCACAGAAAACGTAGTCAAGGCCTTAAAGAACCCCAATCTAGGTGCTCTTTGGGATATGTGCGACATAACAAAGTAATCTTGACTACTTTCATTCATTTTCTCGCATAGAAATAAACTCAAAAGTTTTCAATAATGCAAAATTTACAAATGTTAAAGTATCGAAGAATAATCGAAGATTTTTATCAAAGTATTAAACATAATTCGATACATCGACTATCAAGAGTATCGAGATATCGAGGTCCCTGCCCTATATATTGAGAAAGTACTTGGTTGATTTATTTTTCTGTTTAATCACATCCATTATTTAGGCAATGTCATATCTGTGCACGGGCTATAGAATTCCCGTGCGTGTGTTTAGTGTGTAATCGGCTGGATATAATTTCACCTAGGAATGGTCAAGAAATTACTAGTAAAGAAATAATGTATCTCATTTAGGACTACTCGTCTGTATTATAGAATGCTATTGTTATTTGATTCTTCAATTAATCAACTGTAATGTCAGATGTCTAGGTTCGGTTTCTTTATGCCCAGGAACCATTCATGCAAACTTTGATATAACCGTGGCAGCTATCTGCGCAGTGAGAATTCTCTAATGGTCGTTACATCTGGATTAGTTTATCTTATAGCATTCTTTTAACATAATTTGCAACCCAATTATCACAGTGCAAAACAAAGCGTGTAATGAACTCGTAGATTTCCTTATAACTGTTACTGTAACAATAAATAAGAGATAGTATACTGTTTTAAGTAATAAGGTATATAGAATGAGCAGCAACGATAAAAGATTCAGTCTGAATGCGATGACAGACTAGTATACTTTCTAAAGAAGCAAAGATAGACATTTTGAATCTCAATTTGAGTAATCTCGGATTTCATTACTCTACCCTCACAATCATTGTTTCACATAGCCAGAATTATTTACCGTTAAGGCAATAGGTGGCCCCATACCTTATTATTACTAAGTTAACATTTATTTCAAACCGTTAATTTAAATTATTGCATCTTTCAACTTTGACACTAAATACCTATATTGTAATGTCTCTTTGTTCATTTTCGTCTGATACTTTCTTTCAGTTTTGACTGTCTTCACTTTTCTTTGCGGCATAATTTTGGAATGAAACATTTACGAAGGAGCTTCTTCCTTGCGCTTCGAACGCAAGACCTCTCTAATCTCTTGCAAGAGTAAATAGTGCAAGAAGTTCTTTGGGAAAGTGGACAAAGAAGTTTCCAGAAAATAAAATCTCTTCGCCTGGCCAATCGGTCTCCATCATCCATGTCATAACCTCACCACACTCACAACAGCTGCATCATACTATTTTAAATGCTATTTGCTATAAATCATTAGCTAGTTTGTATTGCATCACTAGAGAACCCTACGCTTTGTTCCCGTTATTGTGGTATTTAGTGTCTCTCTCTAGTTCTTTCTAATAATTTCTCGGTTTTCCCTCCTTCCTACATCTCCATTTCATTTATTCTATTTCATCCTCTAACGTATGTGTCATGTAATTTTTTGAAAACTGACATTAAAACTGCAATTTCTGGAACTTTAATAATCATGAAAACTTAAGCAAAGAATTTAACAACACAGATTTTGACTTTTCGTTGAATTTGCAGTTTCTTTTGGCAACGGGTGTATACAGGAATAACAATAAGTAAAAATACAATTGTTATAATTACGTTAATATTCATTACCAGACATCGGATTGCATACACCTTAGCAATCAATGTACGCACACATGTACCTACTATACAAGGCCAAGCGTGACATAAACAGACCTTCGTGTCAACAACTATACCGATGCACTGTGTGTGCACACTGATGCGGATACAAAATGTAGACTATATTACAATATGTCATCCTCCTCATTGCTTTCGATGCGGGAATTACAGTGAACAACTATTTATACCTATTCGTAAATTGCCGAATGTGAATTTCACCCTCTCTCTGAAACAATATAAAATATTGGGAGAAAGTTCTTTCATGTCACATGATATTAATGGTGCATATGAATAGTACAAATCATTTTCATGTATTTGTTCGAGATTCACGTTTATTTCTTATATTACGCAGCACTGAAAATCTAGTATTTTTGTTTAGAATACTGGAAAATTTATTTTTTGCTCGTTTGGTAGGTGGTGCATCCTGTATATTGTTAATTTTTGCAGACACCTCGTCTGCTTTTAGACAGCTCAAAATTGCATTCCTAAAGCCGTTCAATGACTTCAATACGCAAAACTTTTGATTTATAAAATGGTGATTGTCCAAAAATTGTTGTTTAATTAATGTTATTAACACAATATGCCAAAACCTTGCACTCGCTGGAAGGCAGATCTACCTGCGTGGGTCAGCCGTAGTTGTAATGAAACTAAAGCTACGCGTTGCGAAACGGACTATCCTTGGGCATTGTCCCCGGGACTGACGTCAGCAGTTATGTACTGTGAGACTCGTAAACTTCATATCCCTTTAAAGGTGTATGGGATCCGATGCCTGTTCATTACGAAGGTCAGCTGATAAGCCCCGGACCTCACAATAAAAAGAAACGTTGATTTTTTTCCTTTATTTCTCAACATGATCTCCAGAAAGACTAATACATTTGTCACATCCATGTTCTTATTTAATTAAACCATCTCTGTAGTCCGATTTATTAAGTTCCTCAAAATAGCTGTTTACCGCATTAATGATTTTCTCGTTAGTCCTCCAAGATATCTTTTGAGGTTCGGGAACAGGTGATAGTCATTGGGTGCTAGATCTGGCGAATAGAGTGATGTTCAAGCAGTTGAACTTTTTTCTTTATGATTGAGGTCATTTTCTTTTCACCTCAGCACTCAAACGTTGCAATAAGCTTGCGTAGTAATTACCAGTGATAGTTTTACCATTTACGAAGTAATCAATAAAAATAATTTCCTATCTATACCTATAAAACACTCGCCATAACCTTATTTGCTGACAAAATTGACTTTGCCTATTTTGGAGTTGGTTCACCTAGTGCTATCCACTGTTTTGACTGTGATTTACTTTCTGGAGTGTGGTGATGCACCCAAGTTTCATCTATTGTAATAAGCCGTCTCAAAAGAGCAAGTGTCAATAAACGTGGCACCCATCTTGCACAGTCCTTGCGAAAGCCCAAAACATTACTTAAAATATTATCTACGCGTTCTTTTTATATGTTTACAGCTTCTTCTATCTCAAACAACTTTAATATGCGGTATTCCAGTACCAAACGATGATTTTTTTCAATGATCTCTGGAGTTTTGACTCCCATAGGACGTCCAGAGCGAGGCTCATCACTAGTGCACGTCATATTTTAAATTCTGTAACCCACCCTTTAATCATTGTATATGAAGGGACAGAGTTTCTCAATGTAATTTACATTTCCTCCTTGATTTCTTCAGGCGTTAAGCCTTTCAAATGGAATCACTTAATCACTGCTTGTTTTTGCAAATCCTCCATTTTCGCGAAGCCTCTGCACTTGTTTAAAATGCTGTCATTCAAAAACTAAACAAGCTATTTACTTGTAACTATAGGTGCAAGCTAGTCTATAGTTAAGCTATATGATACTATCCGTCAAAGTGGCCCAGTTAGGCCATCTTTATGTGAGGCTCGGGACTTCTCAGCCGACCCTCGTATATCGAAACCTTATGAATAACAAAAGCTATGAGCTTATGTATATAGGTTTTGGTTATTAAGAATTTGTTTAAACACCTAAATAATTAGTGAATCATCGGGAAGTTTTGATCCCCAAAGCTATTAAAATGATACATAGGCTCTTTCGGAGATAAATGACCGGTGGACCAAGGAACTCTCTTGTATCTATGGGAAGTGCCTTCTCTTTCATTGAAAACTAACATCAGCGCCATCTGTCCGACATTGCCATACGCCATGAATGCTAAAAGTACACCTAAAAGATAAGAAGGAAATGGAATTCAGGAAATTGATGGAAAGGAAATCTTTAAGTGGAAAACCCTAAAATTCGCCTGCCGATCAGAGTAAACATTACCAAGACTAAGATTAGAGTGTATAACTAAGATTAGAGTCTCGAACCCGAGACTTTCCGAATGCAAGGCTCTCATGTCTAACGGAGTCATTTCGCTCAGTCACATTATTCCTATAGTAAACTTTTATGTTGTGGGATTAGCAGCTAAAATAAATTACCTATGTATAATGAATTAGAAAAGTAATTTTATGAACTAGTGTACCTAATTTTCCAAGAAAATATTTAAAAAAAAATATAAATCGATTAATGAATAAAATACACGTGGTGAAAATCTGAGTCCTTTAAACTTTATATACCATTCCTCAAGTATAGTTCGCGACAATCTAAGATTAAATTTTGTGCGTTAATATATATATATATATATAAAGGTTATAAAGTATATACCCAGCACTTAATTTTCCAAAGAGCAAGTATGCAATACATTTTAAAGTGTAGTAATGTCAGAAAGGCTCTTCAAGTCTCTTGACTCGTCTTCAAAGAATATATGATGCCCGATTTCACCAACAGATGTTAAGACTTAACACGAGTTTAGCAATAGTTATAACAAAAATTGCACTTCACCAAGAAGTGTTAGCTTAACACACCTGTTAAATCTCTTGTTAAACTAAGAAGCCAAATTTCTGTTGTTAAGTTTTTAACAAATGTAAATAGTCAAGGTGGCGGGTATGAACGCAGCTGTTGATGTCGATTTGCTATATTTAAGACCGTCTAAATGGCATTCGTAATAGAGTACGGCCTGTGAGGAGAAATTATTTTGAGGAGTTATCAGGAGAAACTTTTCTAGAGGTAGAAACTGTCGAAACAAGTTGCTATGAAGGTTACTGTGGAAGTACAAAAGAGATTAGAACATGCATGGAAAGGAATATGCCGATCTCGCCTTTGATTCAAGTATTAATAACTTTGCCATTTTATAATTCACTGAATTATGTGGATAACACACTGTCCACCTCCCGTCTTGAAACGTTCAAGTCACTTGCCCTTCTTCGCCCCTCGTTTTAAATTTACGTAATACTGAGTTAGAACATGCATCGAAAGTAATATGCTGATCTCGCTTTGGCCTCAAGTATTAATAGCTTTGCGATTTAATAATTCACTGAATTATGTGGATAATACACTGTCCACCTCCCATCTTGAAACGTTCAAGTCACTCGTCACTTGTCCTTCGCACTTTGTGTTTAATTTACGTAATACTGACGAAGTTGTTTCCTGCTTCTACTAGTGACATATGCATTTGTATTAAATTCGTTTCCAATGTTTTCCCGTGTAATATCTTTCTCCTTTACATTCACTACATCATCCTCTTGTTTTCCACGATATCCTTATACTTCGTCACCAGTTCAATTAACAATTCTTTCTCCATCGATGAGAAATTTGTCTCACAGCTTTTGCTTACGATTCTGTTCACCTGCCATATTTTCAGCTGTGAGCAGACGAAACTGAAAACAAAAGCACATCGCAGTACGTTCAGAAAATAATACGACTCATATTTACTCATATTTACAAGTCTCTTGGCGTTAACACGTGTTTATTAACATTTTCAGAAAAATGAAAAGAGATTTGGTGAAATGTAAGAAATTTAACTGCTTTGTTAGCGCTGTGACAATTGTTCCGTTACATTTGTTAACGTCGATTTTAACATCTGTTGGTGAAATCGGGCATGAAAGGAGTAGATTCTGACAATAAGAAGGCAATTGAACTAACTTAAGACATCGAAGAGTAAATCAAATTTTCAGAAGTCGCTGGTGTATGCACACCTTTGCACCTGTCCTTAAGGCTTATTCTTGGACAGTTAAATAGTCAGAAGATCAAAATTCCAATTGGACAATGACTTTTAAAACATTAGTGTCGCTACTTTGGAAAAAGCTGAACTTAAGTTCCAACATTTTGATACGAGTATTTGTTCAAAATATAGTTTTTGAATAATGCTAAACACACACACACACACACACACACACACACACACACACACACACACACACACACACACACACACACACACACACACACACACACACGTACACACGCACACACGCGCGAGCCCATTCACTGGTGCGCACGCGTTTTAAAATGTTATTTCTGCCTTCAGGTGTATAACTAATTATATACATTAGCATTAATTATACATTCAAAATAGAAAACTACCAATAATTTTTCAGTTACAACATTGTTATTATCTTAAATGATGCGTTTCTCTCGTCATAGCTTATTGTTTTGCAGTAATGACGTCACAGCCCGTCTTCGTAACTTCTGCTTGGAGTTGCCTCCAGAAATAGCCGCGAACTGGCTTGTTAGCACGTCAATGTAAAGAGAAATATACAGGCTGTTTCGCGATGACCTCTTATGGAGGGGGAGGTGTAACGGGGCCACCCACGTGACATTACGAGCTAGTTGGTATAGACAACACGCCTGTTTCATAAATGAGGATACAGCCTGCTCAGAAAGTTGCTTCACAGCTCTAGCATTTTCGATTTCTATGCCGAAACGAAGTGACTTCAATTGTCTCTTTCATTAATTCTGTGTATAATGCTCCTAAGAAATACACGTGGGTAGAGCCTCAAAATCAAGAGGTCTCAAGTTGGAATCTCGAGTTGGGTTACTTGAATAAGAGCTTACAGTGTCTTCCTTTATCTTCAGAGAACGAAAGTTCAACTAAATTCTAGCATAATCTCAATTATTTCACTCACTCTTCGTGAGATATGACCTAACTGGCATAAAATGCCATAGAACTAATATATGAAAAACCAGAACAAGTCCTTCCTTTCTGAATTCTAAAATCGAAAATTTTATGTCCATTAATTTGATTCCTATAACATTTTAAAATGAAAAGTGGTGCTTTGTGGAGCCACAAAGTATAATATACGTTGGATTCCATTTAAAAATAGGTTATATGGCTTCATAATTAGTTTCTCTAAAAGTAGGGTTAAAATGTTCGAAATACTTCTCCGTTCACTATTAATTCGTTTTAAAGAATTTTATAAAGAAGTTTATACGTATATTTCTGCTACATACGTGTTTGTAAGAGATTTGCATAGTCTTTAACTTTAATAACTATATTTTGCATATCACTGAAGTTGTTCACTGCATAGAGTATTTTTTATTTGAATTTTAGTTATTACATCGCTCACACATATTTGTAGTTACTGACTCTGGGGAAAATTGGAAATTATCTTGGCTAGACGAGCCCTAATGACCCGCACTCGACGGTCTTTGAACCCCACATAAACACTCACTCGTGGCTACACAAAAACTTCACCCCAGCAAGGAATCGAACCCTGGAACCCACCAGGAGGTACTCTTAACGACTGAGCTACTTGTCCAGCCATGATTTAAGAAATTGTAATAGTTTACTTTTACAGTTATTATTCGTCTACTAAGCCTGCTACTACATTAGAATTGTGAACTCAAGGAAGAAACACTGTTAAACCTTTAATTTACAGTGGTGTTTTTGTTAACTTCCCAGAAAAGTTTTTATTTCCGGTTTTAAAAAAATGGAACGACATTTAAGTTGCATGGAGAGGCACTTAACGCGTGTTGAGCTACTTTTCGTTCTTATTTTATAATATTTTAAACAATACATGTAAAATGAATAGTTCTCTTGTTAATCAGCAGCTTTTGTAAAGAGTATATAACATAAAGGCTCGCATAATATAGGTCTCCTTGTTAATTAACTCTCGTTTCAGCCTCCTTTATGCTATTGTATACCTCCAACAAATAAGTATTGACACATTTTGGCCGATATTTACAGTGCTTAGCAAGAGTTAGAAAGAAAAACAAGCTTTTTTTGTTAATACCTTCTAGAATAAATATAGCAAGAAAGAGTCTTATGATTATTGCAATCAGATTTTTCCAAATTACTCGGATGCGTCTCGTGCGATTCTGAAAACAATGGGATGCACAACGTGCACAGCATCTCTCATCTGGAACGGGTCAGTTGCTTCTTCACCCCTTGCCCAATACCCAAAGGAATGTTTGCTTGTCGCGGACCGAAGGGTGTAAAAGTTTTGGGGAGATTTAGTGTTATTCCTAGAAGTGCAGGCAGAAGGTTGTGAACTCAAGCGGGTAGTCCCCTCTCTTAACCTGTCCCTTGCCCGAAACTCCATAAATGTTCCTTGCAAATGAAATATAGCGAGTTGTTTGGCACAGACAACCTCTGGTATAGCACCTCGGTGTTTTGGTACAGTCAGAGAGCGCAGATTCACTTCCTCTTCTCGACCGCTATTAGCAAAGAATGTTCGTCCTGCTGGCTCTAATGGGAAATAGAGATACGTTTGTTACTGTTGTTTGGGGTTCATTTAGTATGTTAAGTTCGGCATCTTTCAAATTGAGGCATGAAGTTTTTCTTTTAAAAGTCTCCCACCTCTAACTCCATTTCTATGAGAAATGCTTCGTTATGCTTGATTTCTAAAAAATGGAATTAACGATTTTGCTTAAAATATCATATTCAAGATATTTACAACCAGGGGCGGCCGGTGAGGCATTGTATTGGCGGTGCCATAATAAATGAATGAATGAGTAAATGAATGAGTGAATGAATGAGTAAATGAATAAATAAATAAATAAATAAGGGTTGTTAAAATATAAATATGTGTACCAATTTCGAACGATTTAGGTAATCTTAACAATAATCCATCCTATTTTATAATATACTGTAACAAACAGAAAATACAGGAAAACGGAAATAGATATTTGTTGCATCTGTACTCTTGTTACGCACAGGTGTAACGGGCATAGTAAAAGTTTGATTATATAATTCATGGAGAATGTGATACGAAGCGTTCGTGCACGATTTCGCGATAGTGAGACCGCTATCTTAAGTCCCGTGCTTTACTGCACTCTAGCGGATAAAGCCTAAGATATGCGCCAAAGAAATCTCGGCACTACCTGCTCCCATAAGAAGCCATGTATAAGCAACGTCCTAGCCCTTAACACAGGCGCTTATGAGCGTAGACGGTGCCGTTCTGGAATTGGCACTAAGCCACGGAATACAATTAGGACATAGCGCTTGCGTTTATCGCGCTTATTCAAACGAGGGAGCAGATCCTCATAAACAATCTTTTTTGCGTAATTCCTACATATTTCTCTTTCTTTCGTTTTCATACAGATGGTGCCATGGCACAGCGGCACTACCTCAGAAGCCGCCCCTGTTTACAACTAAAATAAAATCATTTTAGGAATTTTGGGGAAATTTTGTGAATTTATCGTCATTCGGAAGGTATTTTGTTTAATTCAGATGCAAACTTACAACATAAAAAATGTAAATATTTTTAAAATACACAATTTATTTAATATAACTTATTTAATATAACTTTTTTCATATAATCACAACTTGATATAACGTTACATCTCCCAAAGTATTTCGTTATAATTTATTAAAACCTTTAAGTATTGTAAATTTCTCATTTTTGAGGTTACCTGTTGTGATATCATGGGAACAGTATGGAATATACCAGCACATAGCGACCCGTTATTAAACATTTAACTAACATGTTCATTTTCTGCGTTTCCCCTGTAACTAAAAGTACATGACTGATAGAACTATTTCCTAAACTGTTATCGGTGAATATAAATACTTTGAAGAAAATATTTAAAAATGAACGATATTGGATGAAAAAATTGATGTAAATGTAATAATAATATTATTTTGTATAAGAGTAAATGTATGTGTTCATTCGTAGTATAAAGCTCCTACATTGGAAATGTAAGAAAGCGGGTTGGAAGGAATCAAGCAAGCACGTCCTTAAAATGATCTTGGGTAAGATCTAAACTTAGAATATAGAAAATATCTATAATACAAAAATGTTTGATACTTTTCGTACAATATGTTTTTGTCTATTTTAAGAATCCTATTTCTATAAGATTCTAAAATTTGCACCAAATATAGTCATGTAAATATCATAAAAAGAGTTATTTTAATAAAAGTGAGTATTGCATTCCAATTACTTTCTACAAAGAGTTCTTACAGTTAAAGCTATTTCTTGTTAATATAGATAAACCTCCATTTTATTTACTCGCTACATTAATCACCATCAAGGTGTAAGAAGAATACCTACAATACCTAAGCTAAACTCAGTTCAAATCTTCTCAAAGCCGATCGCTAGGTGAGGAATTTTAAATACACAGAAAAATAAAGAAAGGTGTATATTGATTTGTGTTAGAAAAGCAGAAAGTGTGTAAAAATTCAAATCAATAATAATAAAAAGAAACATTTCAGAAACAACATAAATTGTGAGCTTTAAAGGTAGTATCTATACATTTTGCCAAAACATGACAAAATCCAAAGGGAACCTCTCTCCTTTACTGCTGGGTTGCAATCATTGGCCAGCCAAAGACGTCCCTCATAAATAGAGCGAGAGGCACTGTAGCCTGTCTTATGGTTGCTTTATTTCCTGTAGATACATAGCTTGCAGTCTCAAAATACCGCCCTTGAGAGAGGAGTGGTGCAGTGGTATTATGTTTTGGAAAGAGAAAACTCTACATGCTCTTTGTGGTCCAATTTTTTGTCTATCTCTTATAGTTATGCCAAAATCTTTCAGAAGAAGAAAACCTAATAGACTATTACCAGAAAATTCAAGATTTCGTCATCATAGTACCTGAAACATGTAATTTAAGCAACATCTGTAGGATCCACTTTTTATAAAATTATTTTTGAAAAGCTTTACATGCAAAGAGTAGTTTGGGTGGAGTATTCCCTTGAAAGTGTTCGTGTTGCATCTTTCGTAGATCTTGAGCGTAACTTATGCTTAGGATTTATAGGAGTTGTCGCCTTTTAGTTATGCTGTTTTCAGGCACACATGTACCCAACAACGGTTTTGTAATTTTTTTTTCCTCAAAGCGCCCCGAAATATGTATCTTTTAGGTGAAGTCTCGACATGGAATTGTTTGGTGGTACGAAAGTAGTAGTGAAAATACAAAAATTAATTAGAGGTATGTAAGTTTGGAAATAAGAAGACAAATAACGAAACGCTTTCCAATTAAAATGGATGAGTTGTGGATATAATACCTTTAGATGCCTTCGTGTCACATATTTGGAAGATATTAAACTTAAATATCAAGTTTTGGATTTATTGGACTTCTCGTTTTGCAGTTTACTGTTCGCACACACACACACACACAGTACTTTTCACCACAAATGCTTTTTGGGGGGATTCAAGGCGTCGGAAAACATTACTTCCGGTGAAATCCTATATCGAACTTCACGTGGAATACAACGCATCCTCTACAGAGGTAAGTAGTAGGGCAAACAAAAATGACGAGATTCGCTGATCTGGGAAGTCAAAATAAGAAAGAACTCTAGAAAATCTTACACCGCACAATACGAGATGAGAGATAGGTTAAGCCAATTCTGTGATTTTTCTCTGTGATTATCTATATGTGTGTGAACACATAAATCAAATAACCAAAAGTAGCATAAACTCGAAACTTGATACTTAACTTCAACGTCTCTCAAAAATATCCAGTACTGCCCTTTAGAAATACTTTTATAAAATTAGGATTTTCTAAAAAAAATGACCCCATCTATTTTTATTAAATTCCCATTATATTTAATATATTTTTGTAACAAAGGAGGTCTTTAGACTCTTCTTCATTCTGGATGACGTTTACAAAATTGTAAACAGGGTAAATGTAAACTTAAAATTAAGTTATAGGTACCAGTTTATTTTCTAGATACTCCTTTCGATGCACCTACTTAGAGACAGTTTTTCTCCTTTCAGTAACAAGAGTGGTGGGCGATGTGTATTACAAAGCTATAAACAATTTCATAAAGGATACGGAATATGTTATTGCAGAAAAGATGTACATCGTTAAGAAACCAATTTGAGTCAAAGAATTCTTTTGTGAGTTAAACATTTCCAAGGCATTTCTTTCATTGGTTTGAATTTTTAAATGCCTATAATTTTCTGAAATGAGAATTGTTTGTTTTTCTCTAGTGGCCATACAAAGGCAAGAGAATTATTGTCATTGTTTCTGCAAAGAAATATTTAATAACATGATTTTATAAATGCTTGTCCTGATTAACAGAAAGTATACCTATAGGAGAACAAGTTATCCAAAATGAGTAGAGAAACTCATGTGAAAGTAACATACCTAATTTTCCGTTTGTAACAACCGCTGGCATTGAACAGAAAAATATATAAATAAGCTTCCTAGCTCCCTAATCGAAAAAAATAAAGATTATAGGATAAAAAGTAAATATGGAACAAAGTATCCGCGTTTACTTTTGAACACCATTCTTTAAAATATCAATTTAGTTCGATTCTGAGATCATGCATTAATTCAAAAGCTCTGACACTTGTAAATTAGTTATATTTTAAGATAAAAAAACTCGATTGATAATCATTATGACTATTTCACTTAGAAAATGTTTATAATGATGATTTTGTTATTATTTTAACGTATACACATCTTAAGTAATTTCTGCTTAAATATAATTTAGTGTAAGAACTTATTACTCCATCAATGCGTATTAATACTTACCAAGAGCAAAATTATGAAGCAATCTCCGACCAGAGGTCCAACTTTAAAAACAAAGACAAAATGCGTGTCTGCCTCACGTTCAAGAGGCCCCGAGTTCGAATCTCGGTCAGGGTGAGTTACTGGATACGGGTTTTTTCCGAGGTTTTTCCTTAGCCTAAAAGACGAATTTCGGGTAACTCTAAGCTCTACGGACCCTGGGCTCATCGTGCGATATGAGTTGGAGGACGGAAATTATATATAAAGACAAAATGTTAAACTAACAAAGTATAAACGCAAAATACCGTAAAAGCATTGGTTTTTATTACAAACTGACCAACTATATTATGCTTAAATGTGCCTCAAACAGAGAGGAAAAGACGGTGCATGCTTAATATCAGATGGCGATTGTCATCTCCTATCCAAGAAATAAAAATAAACATCTGACCTTAGTTATCTATCCTATCATCTATGAATTATTTTTCTTAATAAAGCTTATAAGGATCCACATATCTGTCTGATGATAACCAAGTTAAATGCTTCAGAAAACCATTTGACTAGTCTTTTGAGAGGGAAACGTTAGATAAATTTTTAAAAAGCGGATCATATAGGTTTGAAATTTTGCTTTTTTATAACAATGCAGAACAAACATAATAGTTAGGAAAAGTACCTTTTAGAATTAAATGAAAAGGTATGTCTCGAAAATGTTTAGTGACCTCCTCAAAAAAAGACATAATTGTGAGCTTTAATTGAACCTGCAAGTTCTGTGTACTATGCTATTTAGTACCGAGGGGGGTGGCAGGCGGTTTCGTCTGTGACCCGCATTCGGAGGTCCGGGTTCCATTCCCATGGTCGGCTTACCTGTTCCACGAGATTTGTCGGAAGTTTTCCTAGGTCGCCAGGAGAATGCTGGGTAAGTTAATTACATCCCCCTATTTCCTGTCCCTCCGTTTCACATCCTTTATCTTTTCCCATCATATCTCATCTGATGGTCGCTTTCAGGGTAGAAGTGTCGGTGAGTGTTTCGGTGTTGCATGGCAGAATGACATGACCCTAGTAAACACTTTCTGCTCCGGTAGGATGGTCTCCGGTCTCAGCCGGCCTAGTGGGTTATTTCAGGACCACAACTGTACTGCCCTGCCAGGGAATTTCCAACTGGTCAATTCTAGGGACCATGACCTCTCCACTCTCGTGACTCCTTGGGTTGGCCGCCCTATGTCTCCTCTTACCTCATCCTTTCTCTCGGGGATGTCCCACTTTGGGGCATATATGCAATAGATCAAATCTGCTCGCAGTTCCAAATACGATTCTATCGTACATCGTTTGTGGAGAAGATATAGGATATTCTCCCTAAAAATTTAAAATATGGCATTTTAATCCAAATGTTAATGAAGTTTGAGGGAAGAAACAAAGTGAAAAGTTCTTCCATGCAGGGATTAAGTAGATGTGCAGAATTTAAGATATTACGCACACACACACACACACACACACACACACACACACACACACACACACACACACACACACACACAACACACACACACACACACCCTTTGTTTCTAAAATTACCTTTTCGAGTGAAGGGATGAAAAATCCATATTGAATTTTTGTTGCCCTGTGAATAAATGGTAGAGAAATTAAAACAGAAAATGCGACGTTGAAATACTGTAAAAGTTTAAAAGAATCCACCAGAAGAAACTGCAGTGCTAGCCCATGGTGAGGTTTACTGGCAAGAGTAGCAGTCTTTGTGCTATCATGTTGCTATTGTCGAAAGGGTGCACTATTAATCCCACCCCTGTAGCTGTCGCGAAGCCCTCAAATTAAAATGGGGGGAGCAGGATAAAAAAGATGCAGTGCGGTGGTTTCGGTTGCCGAGATAAGTGGCCATCGAGGAGGCGGACGACAAGCTATATTGGGTACGGTGGCTGCGGTCGTCTTGGACCGCGCCACGCGTCAGGACTACGTTTAATTGTCCATCACAAGTAGGGGAAGGGGTTCTATGCTGAGGGGCGAACTGCATATGCTCTGACCTTTCACTTGTTTCTCTTGTAACATTGATTACAATGGAAGCAGACAACACACGTCTTTGCTTTTCTCTGTCTTGACGAGGAAAGGTGTGTATGCCTTTCTAAATCAGAATGGTAATATAAACCAAAGGTTCTCAGTCTGTGGTACGTGATCTACTGTCTTGTGGCGCACGTAAAATGCTTAACTAAAAATGGTAAATTAACACTTGCGATAGCTCGATACTTGCATGGTATCGAGATCGATCGATACGTCTGAAAATTCGTAGTGATTCTGAAATTTTTATTTAATTTTAAAATCACAAAATATTATTTCTGCAAGTAGAACATTGCAAAGCCCTAGAAATCGTCAACTGCACAGTAATATTATACAAGAAAATGATCGGCTTTTCACCTGCTCTTTCTACTAAAAATAGAAGTTTCCAAAACTAAACTAAACTAAACTAAAAAAAAAAAAGTGCTAAATATTTGTGTAATCCACCTGCAACAGTTTTCTCTAAAGGACTATCTAGTACAGCAGGACTCATATGTGACAGGAAAAGAAGTAGACTTGACACCGAAAGAATGAGAATGCTAGTATTTTGCAACAAAACTTATAAACGTGGACTATTTCAAAACTGTATTTTGCTTTCACATATTTTATGTGGAGTTCAAAGATAAGTAAGTACACAGATGGTTTTAAATTTTGTCTCATTAAATGTGCGTACGTAATTAATTTCATTGGCATTAAACATTCTCCCAACATTCTATTTTGTATTGCAACTGGAAGTAGAAATAACGGTATCGAATATCGAAGATTCAGGTATCGTGGAAAATATCTTGCATCGGTATCGAGAACAGTTGTCCCGATCCAATTCTATTTTGTTTTTAACAAAAATTGTTTAACAGTTTTAACATAATCGAACAGCAACAACAGATTTTTAGTCAAGTTTTATCTTTTCAGTTCTGAAAGACGCACTTAAGTAGCATTTTAAAACTTGTCACTTAGTGTTTCAATGCGCACAACATATGACATTCGCATAACCTCAATATACATGGTTGATGCACATCCCGTTGCCTCGTTGTGAGCGAGACAGTTGAGTCGGTGGAGTCATTTTTGGAAATAGCGCCGCTTTTGATTTTTCATTGTGGTTTGTACTTTCACAAACCCAGGCTTTCATCATGTACGGATACGAAGCATTTTGTTGATGAAATTCATATTAGGAGTTCAATTTGGGATGTCGCCTCAGAGAATCATAAGATTCGTAACGAGAAGAAGCAATTTCCCAAAGAGGTTTCTGAACCCACTGTCCAGAAACTTTGGATGTACACTCCAACTTGACTTCGTTCTTTTTTGGGGGAGAGTTGGCCTTTGTAGCAGTACTACAAGACAACACAGAATCCACACCAGCTGTTGAAACAAAATCATGTGAAAATAGGCCGGTAGAACTTGTTTCCCAATAACATACAACACAAGACCATTGTTACAGAAATTAATGGTTGGTAAGATTAGAAAATTTATAAGGAAATGATAGTACATTGCGTACTAAGAACTGTAAGTGGTACTTATCAGGTCGAGAACAAATACGTAATCACAATGATTAACTTACAAATCAAGTATTTCAAACAATAATTGTAGTAAATAATGTCCATATTTTAAAAACAATATAAAATGTAAGAAGCCTAAATGGTAGCTGTTACAGTGCTTAGGAGGTGGTTAATACGACAATTATGTGTAGAGCAAAAAAAAAAAAAAAAAAAAAAAAAAGATTACTTGTAAGTCATAGTAGCTAAGGCAATTAGAGATTTGGATGAGCTTAACCATTAAGAAATCCATTTAAGTTTGAGTGTTAGAACTAATACTTAAAAAAAAAAAACTATCAGCAAATATACAGGAAATTTAGATTTTAAAAACTCTGCAGTATAGCAATTCTGAAACTTAGAAAGGGAAATAAGTTATCAGAATTTAGGGAATTACGGAGTGAAAATTGAGATGCGAATAACCAGTTTAAAATTTGGCAGCACACATTTTAGGTAATTTGGTGAGTTAGTTCATGAAATGCATTGGATTTACGTTAATAATAAAAAAAAAAACTTTAATTTCTAAAATTCCGATCTTTAATGTTGTCTTTCTTATCTTTCGCGTCTTCAGAAATATTGTACTTCGATTGATTATCAGCAGACCATAGTACCTGCAGACCGCTCTCGTTTATATGTTTTTGGCGGCAGTCACTGAGGAATTCTCCGCTTACTATTTCAGTGACTTACGGCAACTTATGCTTTTCATCGTTGTTATGGAAGCATTTCAAACCGTAAAATTATTGATACTTCAGAAGTTAGCAGATATCGTACTTCAGCGATTGATATTTACAGTGTTGATTCAGAAATTGTTTAATTGACATCATCAGTCGGCTGCTCGTTTCGTATAGTTAATGTATTACTCTCTATTAAATGTATCGTGCATTGGGAAAGATATTATTACCTCTAAAAAGTTATTTCGCCCCTGTAATGTAGGTGGTAGATTATGTGTCTCCCGTTTAAGAGGTTCCGAATTCGAATCTCGGTCAGGGTGAGTTACCTGGATAAGTATTGTATTTTCCGGGGTTCTCTCTTATCTTGAAAGGAAAATGTTGGGAAACTCTTAAGTTGTATGGACCCTGGGCTCATTTGATTATCATTTCACCCATTCAGTCAGCGTCCGATATGACTTAACGTTGGAGGACGCAAACTTTTTTTTTAAAAAAAAAAAACTCTATCTCGTCGTCTCATTCCTTTCGTGCGATAAGAAATCGTATGGATATATGAGGCCTTGCAGTTAAAAAGCTGTAGACTTATATTATTGTCACTCAATGCGAAATTATATCTATGAAATTTATTTGTGGTTTGTGCTAGATTCAGAGACAAACCTGAACAATGGTAATTGGATAATTAAAGGACTCTACTAAAAAGTTTAGTGGATGAAATGATTGGAAGCCGAGTATAATTTCACTGTGGTAGAATTATTTCTTGATTATCATAAATATAAACAGGTATTTTGGCCACTTATATTACACCGTTACTTAAATTATTATTGGTGCCTACAATATCTCGCGTTGAATATAATGGTACGTCATTTGGGAAAGTGGAGAATCACTCAACCAAATCGTCATTGGTCGGATTTGTGTTCCTTTTGGAATATCTGTCTTTACGGCTACACGTAAGTTGAACTTTTAAATCCTTGTTTAATATCGTCCTCCGACATTGGATGACGAATGAAATTGGTGAAATAATGCTCAAACTCTAGGGTCCACAGAGCTTAGAGTTTCCAGACATTTATCTTTCAGCATAAGAGAAACCCCCGGAAAAGTCCTTATCCAGCTAACTTGCCCTGACCGAGATTCGAACTGGCACCTCTTGAACGTGAGGCATACACGCTAGAACTAATGCTACACAAGTGAGCCGTATTATCTGTCCGTTGATTCATCTCAATCAATGTGGGACATACTAATGTCATTACTGGCATAATCGCTATACTGTTGCCTCTATTTTTGCTTTCTCCATTATTCCTATAATAAGTAGGACATTTATTGTGCTCTGATCAAAAATGTGATGCTGATATTTTAATTGAAATACATGTTCTGAGACCTGACTAAAATAAGACATTTTAAGATGAAGAGGCAGTGGATAAGTAAGCTAAAATGGGAATTTAAGTTCCTTATCTGCCAAATCTGGACAGTAGGTGTCCCTGCGGGGTTGACGCGCGTAAGTGGCGGATCCACTTCCATCCCGTCTTGACAGAAAAAAGAAGACTCCAGCACCACACTATTCTTCATATGGAAATATATTAGATATTATTTATTTTAAACGATTTGTATTAACATGCCATATTATATTTAGCATATTTGATGACGTAAATTGAAATTCATAGGAGCATCCTCTCTATAAACCTCTTCGTTCAGAAGGAGTTTCGTATAAATTTGTACAGCAGCAGATTAGGTAAGAAAGGGAACAGCCGGCACCTTTATTCACATTTAAATCTTTCGTACATACAGCCCAGAGAGGAACGCATGAGATGAGGGGACTATGGGCTACAGGGGCGGGCGACTTAACTGGCAGAGACTTGCCGAATACCCTTTACTGGCCTCATTACCCGACTGGTAAAGCGTGACCAAACCGGAGAGGATGGCCTATAGAATCTCCTCTAGCGGTAACCAGGGGAAACTCGACCCATCTCTACCATCTGTCTCCGTCGACCGACAGAGACCCAGAGTCAAGGAGACAAAGGGGGGTTAGTAAAGGCGTGGTAGAAGACACTACTTCAGCGTTCGCTTTCTCATCCAGGGAAAACCTCTGATCAGAGTGTAAATAGATCTCAAATCGTGGACCTTTCGAGTAACCCTTCAGTTATCGCGCAATCATCTCGCACAATTTAATTTGTACGATTAATAAACCTTGAGAGAGACAAAAAGCCCGCCTCTATAGTGTGGATGGTAGTGTGTCTGCCTTACGTTCAAGAGGTTCCGAATTCAATCTCGGTCAGGGTGAGTTATCTGGATAAGGTTTCTTCCCTTATCCTAAAATATAGATGTCTAGTAAACCTAAGCTCTGTGTACCCTCTGTGGGTCATTTGAGCATCATTTCACCTATTTTCATTCATCGTATGATGACAGGACGTAAACAAAACAGCTTCTTCTTCTTCTTCTTCTTCTTCTTCTTCTTCTTCTTCTTCTTCTTCTTCTTCTTCTTCTTCTTCTTCTTCTTCTTCTTCTTCTTCTTCTTCTTCTTCTTCTTCTTCTCTTCTTCTTCTTCTTCTTCTCTTCTTCTTCTTCTTCTTCTTTCTTCTTCTTCTTCTTCTCTTCTTCTCTCTTCTTCTTCTTCTTCTTCTTCTTCTTCTTCTTCTTCTTCTTCTTCTTCTTCTTCTTCTTCTTCTTCTTCTTCTTCTTCTTCTTCTTCTTCTTCTTCTTCTTCTTCTTCTTCTTCTTCTTCTTCTTCTTCTTCTTCTTCTTTCTTCTTCTTCTTCTTCTTCTTCTTCTTCTTCTTCTTCTTCTTCTTCTTCTTCTTCTTCTTCTTCTTCTTCTTCTTCTTCTTCTTCTTCTTCTTCTTCTTCTTCTTCTTCTTCTTCTTCTTCTTCTTCTTCTTCTTCTTCTTCTTCTTCTTCTTCTTCTTCTTCTTCTTCTTCTTCTTCTTCTTCTTCTTCTTCTTCTTCTTCTTCTTCTTCTTCTTCTTCTTCTTCTTCTTCTTCTTCTTCTTCTTCTTCTTCTTCTTCTTCTTCTTCTCTTCTTCTTCTTCTTCTTCTTCTTCTCTCTTTCTTTCTTCTTCTTCTTCTTCCTTTCTTCTTCTTCTTCTTCTTCTTCTTCTTCTTCTTCTTCTTCTTCTTCTCTTCTTCTTCTTCTTCTTCTTCTTCTTCTTCTTCTTTCTAGTTGTACCACTATCGCGGTGTTAGGGATGCTTGTTCCTCTATCCTTTGTATTTTAGGCGTCGGGTTGAGGGACAGAAACTCTGGATCAGATGGAGAACCCAGGATGGGTAATCAGCCCGATGTCTGGCATGAGAGTGTGAGAAGTAGATGACAAAATGAGGAGAAATGAATTAAAATAAATATGATAGTGGAGCAATTGGTGGTATGATAGCGGGGGAAACCGAAGGTCCCAGAGAAAACATACCCCTGCACCTTGTTGTCCACCACAAATCTCATATGCGGTCGCCAGGATCAATCCCGGGCCGCCTTAGTGAGAGTGAAGCGGTCTAGCCGTTTGGCCACAGCGTAGCCTGACAAACAACTTGCCTAAACAAAATTCTACACAGATTTAAAACACAAAATGTACTTCAAAAACGTTTTGGAATATCCTCTAGTATTGGTTCTAAATTATCAATACATCTCATTTTTGGAAAAGCTGTCAGGTTAAGTTGTTTTCTGTAGGTCATGATATAGCGATCCCCTTTTAAAATGAAGTACGCAATGAATATGTTTTTGTAAGGATATTTTGTGGAATAGTGAGTGCAAAATTTCATGTAAATGCAACCGATTAGAAAATGTCACTGATCTGTAAGTTTTGTCCAAAATGCTTTCCAGCTTTTCTGAGGTTTTTACTTTGCCATTCCATTTGTTAAGCTCCTTGCCCTCCATGCATGAGAGTATTTAGGGTTCCCTCAGTTTCAATCAGAACGGCAGGCATCTTCTCTCCTTTTTTTACGTTTTCCGGCTACACATTATCTCCTTGGAAACAGGCACTTCACACCAGCCCTTCCCGCACAAGAGGATTTGTACAGTAATCCTCGTATCGCCTCTCTCTCAAACTTCTGCAGCCCTCCTTCTTCTGTCTCACTTACCATAAGCTTTTTATTTATTTAAATATTTGTTTGTTATTAGTAGTGCAACCCGCAGCTCTTTTGCCACTATTCAGTTATATACGAAGATGTTTCATTTCTCCCTCCCTCCCTCCTCTCTCTATTTTCTCTCCCTATCTTGTCTCTTCTTCTCTTTATTATCTCCATATTTTCCACTTTCTCTCTCGTTTTCCACCCATCCCTTTTCTCCCACTCTCTCTTCCTTTACACTTTTCCTCTCACATTCAAAGTTGTTAAGCTGCCGTATAGTTAAAGGGATAGAGTAGGATAGGACAGGATAGGATAGAAGGAAGTCTATGGAGGAGATTCGGCACGTCGACCAGACTGAAGTTTTGTACCTGTCCCAGGTGGGGCATCCTCGGGAGGAAGGATAAGGCGAGAGGAGACAGAGGGCGGTCGAGCCAAAGAGTCACGAAAGTTCAGAGGGCATGGTGCTAGCATTTATCAGCTTGAAACTCCCCGGCAGTCATCCTCCTACCGTGACTCCGGCTCATAGACGGGAGGCTGTCCCACCGGAGGAGGAAGGTGTTTACCACGAGCATCATCCTGCCATATAGCGTCAAGACACCCGCCGACATTTTACCCTGAAAGAGACCACCAGATGAGAGATGATATGAAATGACGATGGGAGGTGAAATGGAGGGACAGGAAATATTGGAGATGTAACTAACCTTCCCACCATTCGCCTGGCGAACCGGGGAAACCCAGAAAAACCAATGGATCAGAGAGCCCGGACCTCTCGAATGTGGGCCACAGACGAAACCGTATGAGCCATCCATCTCGGTTAGTTAAAGGGAAGTCTGTGGTACAAATCCTACCAGGAGGTAAAGGTAAATCTAGATAAACAATGGAGAAACTCTCGTATTATCGAGGCATGGCTGTAGGTGTTTCCTTAGGGCAGTAAGTCCTTTGTGCTACTACCTCCAATAGTAGGAAAATATGTGGGAGAGACCCGAACAGCGGTCAGATCAGGAAGACACTGTGTAGATCACCGCGAAGGAAGCTCTTCGACGCCCAGGGAGGAAACCTTTACAGAGCGCCTAGGCAGCTTCTAACCGCAGCGCTCCCAATACCCTTGCCTGGTTCTGCAATCCTGAAATGGATGATATGGGAATAATCGAACGGGGAAAAATGATGGACTAAAAGGTGATAATATGAGGAAGAACCTAAGTGATAAGGGGAAAACGTGTGATATATGATATACCTGTATCTTATGCGAGTGTGTTTTCGAATTGTTTACAACCGTTTTTAGGAAATAAATAATCCATGTAAAGGTTTGTTGAGATGGAAAACTTTTCTTGAAAGTCGTTGAGAAATGACTTTTTTTCCGCGCTTAAGGACAGCATAAACCTTCATTTTCGGTTAAATATTCGGGCAGATTCGAACGTGGGAACTTTCGAACATGAGGGAGACACTCGGACACCTATGCTACAGAGGTGAGCCTGTTTTAAACTACTTGCCATTTATAAACTTTCAAGTTATTCTTTATTTCCTTAAGTATAAGAGTACAATGTTAAATAAGCTAATAATTTTAAAATGTACATGATAAATAAAATGCGTGTGAAGAGCGTAACCCAAAAGCAAGAGGCCTTGATAAGAAGAAAATCTCTTACATTTTTATTTAACTGGTAAGCTATACTAGATAGAAAAAAATTGCTAAACAAAACGTTTGATCTCATGAAAATACATTTACTCACATGTTGTGGCATTAAATAATATGGGTATTTATTGTTAAAGGTTTTAAATATTCGAGAATTATTATTTTATTAAATCACAATTATTTATTTGTTATGATATGCAAAGACAAACCTTTGTAGGACTCGCCTGCCTTTTACGTTTTCCCGCTATTTCAAGTTCTTGTATGCCTTTGTATGTAAGGGATGATGTATTTAATGAAAGTGTTTCTGGGACGCTTTATCTCTTTAACAAGAAACAGATAGAAAAATAAACTTTTCTTAAGAGCAATTTATAGAATAACAACCTAGAGAGGTCAAAAAAGAGGGCTTTGAATGTTAAGCTTATGGTTTTTCTTTGTTTCTTTTCCTTCACAAGAACTCGTCACTGGTCAGATCTGGCTTGTAATATAAACAGTTAAGTTTTCACATCTTTCATGCATGCAATTCCTTATTTTCTAACCCAGAGGGATGGCTCAGGTGTCTTCGTCCGCATTCGGGAAGTCCGGATTCGATTTCCGTGGCTGACCTACCTGACCCATGGGCTTTTCTGGGGGTTTCCTCTGGTCACCAGGAGAATGCTGGTTATGTTAATTACAGCCTCGGAATTTCCTGTACCTCCATTTCATCTCAATTATCATTTCACATCATGTCTCATCTGGTGGTCTCTTTCAGGGTAAAAATGTAGGCAGGTGTCTCAGTGTTGCATGGCAGGACACTTCCACCTCCGGTGGAATGGTCTCCGGGATGGCCTGGTGGGCGGTTTCAGGACCACAGTAGGGTGGGATACTGGTTGTTCTGGCCTTCCGGGGAGTTTCCAACTGGTTAAGTGTAGGTACCCTGCCCTTTGCACTATCTGACTCTTTGGGACGGCCATCTTGTTTCCTCTTGCCTCATCCCAAGTTTGCCCCCCTTGAAGCATAGATACAACAGACCAAGTTTGGACCTCCGTGCCGAATCCCCTCCATAGCATAGTCCAGTCCAGTCCAATCCATGGCTTCTAAAGTAATAATATTTCTAAATAGATATTTGTATCCATTATTTGCCTAAAGTGAATAGAACAATAAGTTGTTATATGAGTAGCGAACTTAGGCAGATTTGTTTTACTACACCAGAACGGATAAGGGCAGATGAATTTCCGCTTTCACCAAAAGGGGCATTTAATATAGAACCTAGCATCGAGTGTGATAGTTCTTCAATAAACGTGAATCCTGCTTTCAGGAGCTCCTGGTTCAAATTCATCCCTGACCAACCATCCTGATCAGCATTCTTTACAGGTTTTCGTCAATCCTCATAACAACTGAGAAGATACTCCAAATTTAAACCTTGAGCGTTTACTTACCTTCTTCTCTTTCTCTTTCTTCTGATTTTCCAAGCGTTGGAAGTTTAACCCCGTTCTGCGCCAAAGAGTATTTATTTAAATTGGTCCAACCATCTGGCCGATGGTCATCCTGTAACTCGTCTTTTATTTGAGGTATTAATAAAGCTTGCTTCGATAGTCTGTTAGAGAAAATTCTATTAACATTCCTTGCCACTTCGTTTACTTTCTAACAATTATTTTAGTACATATATCATCAATGTCTACGCCTGTAGTGCCGTATGTAGTAAGAACGAGCGTTAAATACTTTTACAAAGCTATATGTACACTACAGTGAGTTCCTCTATTCTTTCTGTAAAATCTATTTTTATAAAAACTTGCTCTTCTATTTACTTCATGATAAACGAGATAAACGATTGTACAAGCTGTTTAATTATACATTTCCTTATTGATAAAATTAATTGTCAACTCCTTTAAGAGATAATCGCTATACGATGGCTTTGACATCGTTTTCTTTGAATAGCCAGGGCATAAGAAAAGGAACAACATAATGTTTTAGACAACTAAATGTATTAGAAATTCAAACTAATAAAAGAGAACATATAAAAATGGTTATATCTGCAACGAAAAATGCATTTGACATACATTGTGTGATGCAATGTGATGTACTTGTTTGTGTAGAAAAATATATAAGTTTGGAAATGTAGAGTCAGATTGAAAAATACAATGCCATAGCCGGGATTTGAACCACAGATCTCCCACTCTCCATTTATCAGTCTGACTCTACGCAGTATATAGTTTGTTTATTAATAACAATGTGAATTACGAGGATCACATCAGCGTCACCGGTGTGTCAGAGTTTCGTCCCACAGGAGTTCTTTTAATGTCAGTAAATTAATTGGCATGATACTGTCGCTTTTCAGCACAATTAAAACCTATCAAGGCCGGGCTTGAATCCGAGACTTTGGAATTAGTAAACCAGTGCCAATTGAGTCATAGACGGACAACTGAAATATTTAGTAGAGAAAGTAGTAAATACAAAAAAGAAAACAAAGTGGCTTATTTTACATCCAAAAAACTGAGCTTTAATTACAATTTTAAAATGACTGTACTTGATATACAATCTGAAGTCGAAAATGCTATGTGTTTAAAAACTATTGTGTAGAATATAATGGTAGAATTATTCTTTCATTGTTGTTTATTTTATCCTTAGTTGGAACACGTCCAAATGCAAGCGTGTAGAGGATTTAAAACACGACATGTGTAGTTTGTTAGCGGTTACTGGGCAAACCGTGGTACGTGGATTGATCCTGCTCTGTGTGTATGTGGGGGGAAGGGCGACACAGTTCGTTTTTAATCAACTCCCGAACACCTCCCCCTTCTTACATCTCCATGGTAACCATTCCTGCCCGGTGGCTCTGTGTACCGATCGGGGGCCTGGGTTCGAGTACGGGCGACGCATTTTCTCTTTTGTTCCTCGTCCCCTTTCTTCCGTTCTCCATTTTCTTCCTCTGCCCCTTTGGTATTACGCTAAGCCTCTTATGGACACAAATTTCTGTATCCCGATTTCGGTCTTGAATCCCACGAACCTTCGGCGTATATGTGATGTGTTAGAAGTTCACCATTCAGACAACGCGTTGAAGAAGACAATGATAATATTTTGCTTATATCTAGGGTTGCCAACCCTCCAAAAGTCTGCTAAAAATATATTTTCAAAAACATTTCCCTCATTTTGCCTAGTTTTGTTGAAAATATATATTCAACCGTTACTGAAAACACTGGAACGTCCTCATGTCCGTGTAAAGTCTGTCTACTGAACGCAAGTGCAGGGCGGCCGCTTTCTTTGAGGAACCCTCATAATCGTTTTACAACTTGGACCCTCCTCCTGACGGTCCTCTCTACAAGGTTGCAACATTTTAACATCACCGTCTTGCACCTAATGAAACAGAACAACTGGAAGTTGGAACTTTTGCAACTGAGACTCCACGCGGAGTAGACATGCAACTGTCATTTCAGAAAATCGGGGTTGCTATTGGTCTCCAACGTCAGTGTTCCATTTCTGAAGTGTGGAGATAGATTTATTACGGTCATTAGTGGGCGGAAAGGTCAGGTCCTTTGAGGTCCCTTTGAGTGGGAACTGCACACACGTTAAAAAAAGCAGACTTTAATCATTTCAAGGAATGGGAATTCCAACTGTACATAGATTGTACATTCATTGTTATTTGCAGATGATCAAGTTATCATTGCGCAACGTCGTGAAGATGCGAAATTTATGGTAAGGGAATTTCTTGAAGCCTTTGAGGCAAGTGAATTGAGAGTTAATATGAGTAATGTGAAATGTGTAGTGTTTAACGCCCGCTTTTATTACATACGGCACCGCAGGCGATGACACTGGTGATACATGAGATGAAGATGAAGCACCGGTGGAATGAGATGGCGGGGGAAACCGGAGATCCCGGAGAAAACCCGCCCCAGCGCCGTTTTGTCCACCACAAATCTCACTTTGCGGTTGCCTGGGATCGAACCCGGGACGCCTTGGTGAGGTTAATGTGAGTAAAGCTGCATATTTGGTATAGATGGAAATGGAAGAGACATCAAGTTCCTCAAGGAATAATTGAACTGGCAAAAGAATTTAAATATTTGGGATCAATAATTAATGAATCAGGAAATTGTAAGGCAGATGTAGATTATAAAATAAGACAGGGTAGAAGAGCAGTAAAAATTTTGAATGTTGAATGGCACTGCGACCAGTCTTGATCTATTATGCCTATGCCCCAAATGGAGCATCTCCGGGAGGAAGGATGAAGGGGGAGAAGACACAGGGTGGCCGTCCTAAGGAGTCACGAAGTGCAGAGGGCACGGTCCATACTGTTAAACTATTGAAAGCTCCTCGGCGGGCCAATACAGCCGGCATTCCACCCACTGTGGTCCTGAAACGGCCCACCAGGTTGGCCTGGAGATCGCAGAGCTTCCTGCCCAAGGAGGAAGTGTTTCCCAGGATCCTGCCATGCAGCGCCGAGACTCCATGCTGACAGTTTCTACCCAGAAACTGATGTGAAATGTTAAGGAGATGAAATGGAGGGACAAGAAATTCTGGGGATGTGTTCAACCTACCCAGCATTCGTTTGATGTCCCGGGAAAACCCCGAAAAAACCATGGATCAGGTACACCGGCCACGGGAACCGAACCCGGACCTTCCGAATGAGGGTCACAGACGAAACCACCTGAGTGCTTTAAGTACTAAGTGTTGATTATTCTTTAATTTTTTTTTCAATTTTATAAGCAATAATATAATTTGCTTTGCTTCCTCTATTTGATCAGAAGCTCAAAATGTTTGAGTCTCAAATGAACAAACTGTTGTATAACTAATAAAGAGTAAAACACTGTAGTTTTGTTTTAATGCATACCGTGCTTTAGCCGTTTGTAGAGTTTGAAACAATCGCATTGCAATAGAACAGTTACGTCATTGTAACGTTTAATAATAACAAATTGCATAACAAATGAAATATGTACCTTGAATATGCTGGGAATATCCTCTGAGGACGTTTCATTCTGTATGACTTTTGCATAACTGGCAAACCACTTATAACACAAAAAACGAAGTTATGTTAAAGTAAATAATTTATTTCATATGTACATTTTAGGCTGAACAACTTCTGCTTACTATGTTTGAATTTTTAAATCTTCCTCAAATTGGAAATGGTTAATCCTTCTTTTCTCTTCTTTCTTTCTTTGTTTATTTGTTTCTTTCTTTCTCTCTTTCTCTTTCTTTCTCTCTTTCCTTCTCTCTTTCTTTTCTTTCTTTCTTTCTCTCTGTCCTTTCCTTCCTTCCTTCCTTCTTTCTTTCTTTCTTCCTTTCTTTCTTTCTTTCTTTCTTTCTTTCTTTCTCTCTGTCTTTCTTTCTCTTTCTTTCTATGTCTGTCTTTCTTTGTTTCTTTCTTTTTTCCTTTTCTTCTTTCTTTCGGCCATGTAAAGATGATGGAATTTCAAAGCTATCAGATAGGTCCTTTAAAAGTGTATTACTTTATCTATGCATCGCGCAACGAAGTGTGGAACGGAAGTTTACCTCTATTATCAAGAAATAGATAGAATAGGAAGCGTTTGTAAAATTAGTTTTGTATAAGAGAAAGCAGTGAAAGTATTGAGAATGAAACACCGACCAATCTGTCTGCGCTCTATAATAACGCCGTACCTTTTGGGCAGAATGGGCATATGGCTTATATTCTTATTGAGACCTACAGTATATTAGAGTCCAAGAAGGTCTAGTAGAATCTGCATTCTCTATAAGGATCTGCAACCTGCATTCGGCGTCGGTATCAAAGCGTTTCTTCATCGCTGGGAAAGGATTGCAGTCTTTCGGCGCCAAATCAGGGCTGTCTAACACCTCCCATCCAAAACCATCCAAAAGTGTTAGGGTACAATTGGCCACGTGTATATAACAAGCCTCATAAGTCGTAACAAACCAAAATAAATGTGACTAAGACTCCCAGATTAGGATAAATGAGCAAACTATCAAGCATCTAACTTAACTATGCAGACCTAAGTTGGATTTATTCAAGAATTAGCAAAATTAACACAATAAAATTAGAAATGACAAAACAGGGGATTTGTGGTATCAACCCAATTTATAATCTCTGATCAACAAAATTTCAGATGTTTAATGTTAGAAACAGTATAAAGAGTGATTCTTACTGACCTTTATGTGCTGATTACAAATCTTGCAGAACTTTTCCATCGCCCATTGTTTTTAAGTAACTATATTAATACGGTTTCTGGTAATTATGCAGTTAGTATGTTTAACACCTTAACTTGAATACCTTTTACATACCTAAAATGAATGTGAAGTACATTTTCGACTGTATTTTATTTGAGGACATCTCTCTTGAGTGTCCAGCACTAGTCTGCCAACATATTTTGAGTCCATTTTCCCTGGTTGCATCTTTCAATTTCAGCGATGTCTTAATGAAAACGCTCGCCATATTCGTCGCTTACAGTGCTGAGGGTTCTCAGAAAAGATAATCCTTCTGTTTAGAAAATAAATGCTCAAATTCCGTTTGGCATTGGCAGGAGGTGCCAGCCTTTTAATCTTGAAGCAAGTAACTTGACTTGACTTTTAGATAACAGGAGATCATGAATCAAATGATTTAGACCATCCTTGGTTAATAAGTGCAGCTCATTTACATAACTCCTTCCACAAAATCTGTGTCACTTTGTTGTAATTTGCTAATAGCATCAACACTTTCAAAATCTTCAGTCACATTACTGTCGCTTGGTAGAGCAGGTATGGGAAGGCCTGGTCCATGAGGCACTGGTCGAATTGCTGATTCTAAAGATGGATATTTAACAGTATGATTGGACTTGGAACTTATACCAAATATATTTGTCAAGCAGAAGAAGCAGTCTGTTAAATGATTTTTAGGTTCCCGCCATATCATAAGAACTGCCAAAGGCATATGACGGGACACTTTTAACCAGCCAGTTACACATTTGGCACAACAGATTTGCGGAGCCCAAAACTTACTCTCGTCTGCTTTAATGTCAAAATAACATTAATTAGAGAATTTGAGAAGTCAAATTTCACCTCTACGCTTTTAAAGTGTTCTCGCCACAAATGTAACAAAAATGGTTCTTAACTTGCGAGACATTAGCTTCCTAATTCCCAATGCTTACGAAAACACACTATTGGAAACAATGTATACGTTAATTTACAACTGAGAACACACAAGATTAGCTCCTGTAAGCTTCTACTCCTTTGGAAACTATGCAGAAAAGTTTCTATCTGCAACACAAACCTTCTTGTCTGCTGTTGGAGTAAACATTCACCTGGGCAGGTAAAGCCGCTTTGTGAGGAGTAGCTCATTATTGAACGTTGACATTCCTGTAGTCAAAGACAACAATAGCATATAGCAAATGTGTTATTTGTTGACATATTTGTTGGCCTAATAAACTAAAACTACTTTTCAATCAGCACATTAACCATCTATGCTAATAATCTGATAAGTTTTTTTTTTTTAATTTTATAAAATAATTGGTGGATGATGCAATATTTCTAATTTCCATTTTTGGATTTGGCAGATGCAAAAACATAAGAATTAGCAGGAATTATTTATTTAACATTTTCATTGTTGACCAGTGTAATTTCGACATAGACTGTAACCTTTTCATTAATAAAAGAGAAACTCCTCCAGGCATGGCTAAGGTGTTAGCTTTAGAAACTTACACACAAATTACTCTTCTGTATACTGGATACATATTTATGCAGATGGCTCTCTTTTAGGTGAACATGAAGCTGGAGCTGGTGAACGTGCGAATTCTTCTTTTTCTACAAACATGCTGTAAGAAATACTATAAACTTTGATGGTTTTCTTTCGCTCCAAAACATTCTTACTTGGCTGCAAGGATGCAAGAACATTGTTATTTTTTCGGATTCTAAAGCAGCAACTCTGGCTGTAGCATCCACATCCTATCCAAAGATGGAAAACATTCTGGAAATCAAAAATATAATCCGGAACCCTGAAGAAAATTGGAAAACGTGTAGTTTTGCAATGGATTCCGACCCTTTGTGGAGTACCGGGGATGAAAGGGCTGATATATCAGTAAAAAAAAAGGATGTAAAATTAAACAGAAATAAACAAAAGCCTTTTCATATGAATCAATTAAAAATTAGAAAAAAATAATGATAATTTACAATATGGACTAACTGATAAAATTTGTTACAGAAATATGAAAATACTTCTAGAAGATCCCTCTGTAAATCCGGGATTGCCACGCAAATCTGCTGTTGCCATGATGAGGCTTACTACAGGACAGGATTGCCTAGGATATCATCTCTACAGAACTGGCATGCTAACTTCTCCAAACAATATATTGTGCTCTCAAGATATATAAATGGATAGAGAACATCTACAACACGTGCAGCTTTATAAAATTAACAAGATGTAACTTATAAGTACTGGGAAGCGAGAAGGAGAATAACTTCATGGTTGACTCCAGAGCATTAGCGATATAGATACATTTGAAAAGTACTTTGTTTAAAATATTCATAATTCACAGAATAATAAATTTTGAGAAATAAGCACAAAGACATTTGATTTTAAAGCATATTTCTGATGAATATTACAAGTAACCCAGTGAGGGGCTCCTTGGTAACGTGTGAAGCTCGTATTTGACAGATCTCAGGTTCAATTCCGGTCAAATGCCCACTGCAGTCTTTATTTTCATTGTTTTCCCTGGTAAATTGCTTAATTTTGAAATGATTCCTTATATATATATACTTTTCTTTTCCTTGTTTGTCTTTCAACCCGTTTGTTCCTATCAAACGTTCTTCTAAGTTAGTCATATAGGGGTGTCGAAAATGGCGTGGATGCTTGCTCAAAGTAAGGAATATTTCCGAGACTTCTTGTTTGCACAGTTTTGTTCTCCTTCTCCCTAAGCAGCCCCATAGTTGGACATGCCTTTAAGCCAACTATTAGGGACTTCAGTGCGTTCTTGTGGTATGTTTGCCTGTGAACTGTAGCCTCAGTTCATCATTTTCTCCTGTAGTTCGCAGTATGCGAGATGTTCCCGTGCATTGAATTCTCCTTGTCCTGTGCTATAGTTACGATTTAGAGAAAGTAAGAAAGAAAAGCTGGGAAAGAAAACTGAAGTATTTTGTACTGGTTTTACACTTAATTCTCTCTTCCTTCTGTGAAGGATAAACAGAGTGTAAACCTCCAAATCAAAAGCAAAATGTAAAACAAGCAACAAGCTGGGCCGCAGTTTACCGGAAATCCTGAAACAAGAAGAGTCCAGAGCCGCAGTTGAACTGTTCCATTCGATACTCGTTTTGTACTTTGCGCGGTACAGGGAAAGTGATTATATCTACACAACCCCCTTCTACGCTCTTTTCAGAGCTCTGCTATCTCCCATCCGCCCTTTTCTTACATTCAGGCAACAGTTCTGTGACACTTTGCCGTAGTACAACTTTATATATATACATATTCACCCACCCACCCCGCTATTCCGCCCCTACTAATTAATTACTGTGATTAATCAGAAAAGTTCCTAATTAGAAAGTTTCTTGAGCGAAAATTAAAATGGTATACTGCACCACCACAGTTTGTGGAGGCGGCACTGCCGCCGCTGCCGCCGCCGCCGCGGAGACGTCGCTGCTTTCCCCCACCCCTCCCGATAAACTCATTAATTAAGGTCGGGACTTGAGCAGAGGGAAGTTTTTGGCACGGCCCTTGAATAGCTCTCGCTCCGCCCCTCAGAAGAAGAACAACTTTGTCTCTCCCTCTCTTTTCCAAGTGAACATTCACCCAAAGTTTTGTGTCTAAGGGTAGAAAACTTGTGCCGTTACGAGAGTCCCGGTTCGCTAGCGGTGACAAAAATGTTAAGCAGCATTCATTGCAACCAATTCATCTAAAGGGTGCTGTACTAAATTGAAAGTAGATTCTTTTAGGTTTCCAGGAATTCATAGACGCCTAAACGGCTGTGGTTCCCTTGATACCGTCTTATTTTAAATGTGTCATATTACTTTTAACCAATAAAATGAATGGAAACTTCAGATGCCAACAGTTTTATCATTTTCAATTATTTATTCCTTAATCGAATGAAATGGCTCCACTATAACGTGTGAAGCTCGACCAGTTTCGACACAGTCCCACTTTGAGCTTGAATTTTTTCTGGTTTTTCCTGGTCCGTAGGAATTGGAATGATTCCTTATCTATGTCGATTTTCATTACATTATTTCCCTTTCATTTCCTTTCTATATATCTTTCAGGATACTCCGATTATTAATATACAGGTTGTTTCAAAACGACACTGAACGAATATAGGCATTTCGTTGTTTATAACTTAACTAGTCCAAATTTCGATGTCGCAGCTTCGAAATTGTCTTAGGTATAATTTTATGCAGCATTAAATATTACATTATTTTGTGATTAGGCAGCGCATGAATACTGATGTGAACTTCAAAGTTGTTATTGGGGTGCACCAAAACGAAAACAAAAGCATTGCGCCGTGCTTTTTATCAGTGACCCTACCCTCGCTTTCAGGTAATGGGGTAAAGGGCAGCTATTTGTGGAAAAGTCGATATGACTCGGACAGTTCCAAGATTTCTCATTTTGCTATGATCTTAATTATACAGTATTTCAACCATTTACTCTAAAATAAACAGTTCCTTTTCAGTTACTATGCCTTATTTAGTGTTATTAAACACGGTGAAATAAAATACTTGTATCATTGCATAAGGCATTTAGTTTTGGTTAACTTTATCTACAATTCTTTGATATTGTTCTTGGTTCTTTTTATCATTTAATGCTTCCATCCTTAATCATACTAACATTAACTTCCCTCTAAAAGGAATAAGTTGCATATGTCCACCAGCTTATTTGCCATCATCGACTGTTGTAACGAAATATTGGAACATGTTAAATACCCATAAATAAATAACAAGAGCAGCTTCTTTATTGCGGTTTCATAAGCTAAAGAAATTCTTAATAGTAGCAAGCTACCGTGCAGTATGTTGGTATGTTTACAAACAGCTACAGCATGCCACACGGTGTGTCACCTACCTGCGAAATTCGATAGCGGGAGGCACATGGCGCTGTTCCTGTAACTGCTTAATCCACACTTATTCTGGAGCGTTGTTTCATGCGGCTCTTTTGGCGGTAAAAACTATATATATGTGTCACATAGAAGCGGAGCAACTACTTCTATATATTCGCTCGGTGTCGTTTTGAAACACCCGTTATAGGTAGTGAAACATAACTATCGGCCTCACGATGCTTTGCCTATTTTGAAGCAAGATATATACCCCGACTATGTTGCTTCAATTTTAAAAGAGTAAAACTCTGTCTCACAATGATGCTGCAATTTCTAGTGGGCTGGCCCCGTAGCTCAGTCGGTAGAGCACCTGCCTGCTGTCCAAGGTGTCTCGGGTTTGATTCCCGGCTGGGGGAGAGGATTTTTCTCCAACCAAGAAGATTACCCATCTTCCCCAGAATCTGGAAGTATGAATGCAAGTATGAATGTGTGCGTTATCTGATGATTAAAATACAAAGTACAAGCAATCCAACGTATACGAGTTAACACAATCGATATGTTCGAAAAGGAGAACGGCCACCAATATGATGACCACTGCAGTTAAAGACGGTGTATAAAAAAAAGGATTGTACCGTGAACTTGCTTCAATCTTGAACTGAGTTCTATCTGGGGGTATGTGTGGGTGTGTAATAAAAGTAAGGATGACAGCAGAATCTAAGTTTGAAACGTTTAATAGCTTTCAAGTATTCAATTAAATCGAGAAGTTACCGAGCAAAGGAAATCAGTATATCTATCCGGAGTTAACGTATTGAATCTTATACTACGCGACAACTCGTGATTGTATCATTGAGGCTAGGAAAGACGCCTCATCTAGCTACGTCTCGCCCCATCGACCATTAGTCCAGAAGTGTTCAAGATCCTGCCCAGAGTGTGCTACTCAGCTACTAAAATTTCTCCTAATCACCTCCGCTTTTGCTAATGACGCTAAGACCGCCACTACTAGCGTCTAATACGAAGTTGCCACTTAACTTCTTCATTACTGAAATGTTTTGCTTTCCATCCTAAAGTCTCTAAATTTCTCAATAATCCTCTCACATATTCCACGAATGGCAAGCTAGACCGCAATACCTAATCTGGCAACTTTGGATAGTAAGTGCCTTCTCGTCGCCTAACCTACCTAACTTCTGCAAACTGGTTGACAAGCGGCCCTAGTTAATTACCTTACTTAATGAACCCTTACCCCGAGCCAAATGGACTCATAATTACAGCCAAACCTAAAACCCTTTAACATTTAACACAAATGCACAGATTATTTATATTTAATTTTATTATAATTCTTAATTTATTTAACTGATCATAATTTCTGTATCAATAGGTAGACATTAATTCCTGCAGACAAGTAATAAAATCATATTTGATAATTGAAATTTACCATTGAAATCAGACTTTCCTTCATTTGTTAAAATTTACCTGCGATTTAATTCATGCAATGCTTAAATATTCCCTTTGTGCAAGGGACCTTCGATTGTTGACTTGGTCAACACCACCAGGCGTGATTAATCGATTACTAGGTATACTCTACCAGACCTTAAAGTGTTTACTATTGTCAACAGTATGCCGTAGCACAACTTATAGAGCGAATGAAATAGTGAAGCGCGGGTGTGAATAGTTTGTTATATGTTTCATATATTACTTATTTCAGATATTCAAGTAGAAATTGAAAGGGGTGAATATATACCGTAATTCCCTTCCAAAACATCTGTACATGAGCTTCGGTGAGAAATATGACGTTTGCGTTAAGAGTAAGAGGTAAACAGCTGACCGCAGAGAACGTCAACACGTGTTTGTTACCCCCCAGGGGCCTACTTCGGTAGGTACGGCTTTGACGCACCCGGGGTCCCGAGCCAATAGTCTCCCTCGTGTGGGCTCCTCTTCGTGGTTGAGGGAGACGGTCAACATGCCCACCCACGTGTAGGCCGTGCGTGGAGACCCGTGGAGAAGGATTTTAGATTCTTTTCTAGTTTAGAGTTTAGGATTTAGTGAATGAAATTTTTAGTAGGTTTTGATTGATCTCTTTTATGTACCTGTATTTTTAATAGGTTTTGTTACACTTGTATAGTTTTTAGAAAGTTTTTTATCTGGCTTTTGCCATGATTAGTTTTTTAAAGGGCGCTGTTTATATGCGTTCCTACTCTAAGACCAGGACTGTAGTTCACAGAAGCTAGTGCGGTTTATCCTGCTACTGCTTTTGAACAGCTGACGGTGATTTACTTTATTTTTGGACGAGTATTTCCATTATTAACTATCGTGAAGAATATAACTTTTAATATTCATACGTAAATAAGGAAATTTGGAGGTACAAATACTCGACTTGTTATTATACCTATTTTTCAATCTCTTTCTCGTTTTGAAAAGACGTTTTTATAGCAAGATCACAATGTATAATTTGACATAACTACTCTGACTGTTTAATTCCATAGTCTTTCTGTGACATTGCGAGAACCAACTGAATGGAGACTTACAAATTATTATTATTTAATTATTTAAGCCAATAATGACTGATACCACGTAAATAGCCGATAGACTATGAAAGTTCTTTGAACTTGTCGTATAAAGAATCTTACAACTTTGTGCGGTACCTAAAGTTTTGTCTATTCCCCATGCTTCATCAGTTATACGGAATGATACAAAGTTCTTTCGGACGAAGTATATTTTATCGGCAATTCCCATACAATTTAAGGTATAAGTATATTTTGTAATGAACATTTTTAAAAATATTTGGCAATACAAGTAATAAAAATCATTATTATTGGTTTAAGCTGTTCAAAAGTTGCACCACTTGTTTACTATTCGTTGTTTTTCGTCATTTTGTGGAATACGGTGACCTACTTTTAAATATTTGATTATCGTTTCGTTTATTCCATCCTCCTCCCGAATACCTTCACAAAATGATGATAGAAACCATCTCTGCAAGGGCATAGCTTAATTCACATTAGTAGATCGAAAAATAAGTTTTAATAGAGAATAGTTTTCAGAGGTAATGTAACAATAAATGAAGGTGGATAATGAAAATGTTAATGTAGCTCATGAAGATTTCGTTTATTTCTACTTTCTATCAATATGTAACCACAAACGAGAGTAGTGTGACAGTCAAATATTAATAAGCAGGACTCTACATGCTGGACATACACGTTTACCGACATCGCTGTATTGCAGGTATGAAATCTATACTAATTTATATCATAGAAACAACTAGTTTATAGGTAAATTATTATTTATTTACGTTCACCAATTGGTGAAATGATGCTCAGATGAGTCCGGGGTCCACGGAGCTTAGAGCTACCCGACATTCGTTTCTAAGGATAAGGGAAAACCCCGGAAAAAACCTTATCCAGGTAACTCACCCTGACCGAGATTCGAACTCGGGACCTCTTGAACGTGAGGCAGACGCACTACCATCTACGCTACCGAGGCGGGCAGTTTATAGGTAAATTAGTCAACTGATTCAAATGATTCTTTCACCATTAAAGAAAACCATTTCGTTCTGGTGGACAAAACTAATCTAATTTCATTTCATAAATTACTAAAAGAGTAATAATGATTTACAAAGTGCTTGTAATTTTACATCAACACACTGGATCTATAAAATAACCTGTTTAGGCAGAAAACTTTGATTCTAATTTGAGAATACTGTGTAGTAGAACACTAATCTCGTAGGGCATAAAGCCAAAGACCAGTTAGATTTCATTACTTGGTATGTATTTAGATGGCGATGAAGCAACACTTCAACAAACAAAAGACATGAGTGAAAAAAGCGACGATCGATATTGATTACGTTTTTCTTGAACTGCTTTCATCAAATCTGCAGATGTGTAAGTATTGAAGCGGCTTATTAAACTCTTGTAGTTGATCACTGATGCCAAAATAAAATTTATTTTCCTCTTTTACAAAACCAGTTTTTGTTCTTTAATCAATGAGGTAAATGCACCGATGTCTTTCTTTATCTTCTGCTGAATATAACCGCCACTTCAGGACAGTGTTGATGCCTGACCTTTGCCCACTGTCTTCCAAACGTAAGATAAACAATCGAAGGCGACCCAATTAAAGTGTTTTTGTTTCTCTTGCCATTGTGTCCCTCCAGATTATTATTTTTCCTTCTTTCCTCTAGATTTCCCTGCAGTGCCTGGTCGACAGATACTCGTCAACTGCGCTCTTATCTCTTCATTAATAAAGAGTGGTTTTGAGGGAGGTGGAATTTGTATTTCACTCCCTCCCTCTGCCAACCCTACGCTCGCGGCTTCATTACCGCGACTCAATAGACAGAAACAGATGAATCGCGCAATCCGCTTTTCCGCCATTGTCAGTGTGGGAGGGGTGTATATACCGTACTGTAACCAGGAGCACGTTACAGGAGCACAACGAAATGAGACACACCTGTGTGTCTGCCATCAGTCTACCTGACTCGGAGATTCAAGAACTGTTTATCCGAGTCACTACACTGTGCTTTGCAATCTGTGTATTAGGCCTTCCAGTACTTCTAGTTCTTGACCTCCTTAGCTCTCTTTACTGTCCCTTGGTATTTCAATCCAATATTTTACATTTTCTACCACGTACTAGCTAAGTGGTGCTGTATACATTTTTGTCGATATTTTATTACAAATATATGTGCATATATATGTAAATCTGAAAGGTTTGGATCTTTGGATCTTGACAAGCATTTTAAGATGGCAAAATTTAAGTTTTATAAGTTCACACACAATTGCATACAGTTGTGCATGTCCATTAAAACATCATTTTTGTACATTTAAATGACCGAAAGGCAAAACTGCGATGGACTCCTGGTTCCTTGATGTTTGAGAAACCTTCCATGAAAATTAAAACCTTTCATTTTGTTGAAAATTCAGCATGGAATATGAGTTATGTTAAGCTTTCGAAAGGGAGACCAACAGCCTGACCTATGGTAAGAAATTTTATAGTATCTACCTATACTTCTGGAGGAGGGGTGAAATGACAGGAGACACGCCAATTGAGGGCAGGCACCTTAGGGTTTACAGACTGAGGCTTCGCGCTGATGGTTCGTACAATTGACTCCCGTCCTTCAGAGAATTACATATCCCATTGGTAGCACGGGGGAAACCCTCACCCCCGACCCGGGGAACGAAAACTCACATAGATAATCCTTTTTTCCTGCCATGCAGCGCAGCTGAAGCAGCCTAACAGGATGAACGCTAAAATGAAGTGGAGGAATGGAAAATTCGGGGTAAGTAATTAACACCCCCAGCGTTCGTCTAGCCATCCGGGGAAAATCCGCAAAAAAAAAAAAAAAAAAAAAAAAAAAAAAAAAAAAAAAGCCTCAGGAAGGTCCGGCCACGAGGATCGAAGCCACACATTACCGCGGTACCGCTTCGTTCGGTCAGCATTTTGGAAGATGAGCTACCGTGTGCAAGCTCAGAACAGATGGGAATGGTTCAATATAATACTGTAATTATATTTGGTTCTATATTGGTACAGGTGCGTGAATTGTATTTTCTTTTTTAATTTTTTGTCCTCCAACGTTGTCATATCGGACGATGAATGAAATGGGTGAAATGATACTCAAATGACCCCCAGGGTCCTTAGAATTTAGAGTGGAATGAGAGAAAATCCCTGACCGAGATTCGGACACGAGATTTCTTGAACGCGACGCAGACAGGCTGTCATCTACGCTACCGAGGCGGAGAATTGTTGTAAGATGTGTACCTAGGATTAGTATTTTACTACGGACGGGATTCGGTATGTAGGCCACCGTGCAGGGCCCATTGTGCCTATGCCCCCAAGGGGGTACCTGGGAGGAAGGACGAGGCGAGAGGAGACAGAGGGAGGCAGTCCCAAGGATTCATGACAGTGCAGAGGGCAGGGTATCTAAAGTTTACTTTGAGACTTCCCCCAACAAGCCAGGACAATGGACTCGCTCCGCTATCGCGGGACGGCAACGAGCTGAGCAGCAGAGCCCAAAGGCTGGCGGTCCCGAAATGGTCCCAGCAGAGGCGTGGAGATCAGCAGCCAACCTACCGGAGGAGGAAGTAGTTTAATTCAGATCATATCATCCTGCCATGCACCGCCTAGACACCCGCTGACACTTCTACCCTGAAAGAGAGCACCAGATGACAGATGATAATGGAGATGAAATGGAGGGACAGGAAATTCGGGGAATGTAATTACCCTACCCAGCATTCGTCTAGCGACCCGGGAAACCCCTGAAAAAACCCATGGGTTAGATAGATCGGCCACGGGAAGCGAACCCGGTACTCCCGAATGCGGGCCACAGACGAAAACGCCTGAACCATCCCATGTGTAACTATCTCATTGCCAAATTCTCAAAAGTGTGATATTTTTAACAAAATTTTATAAGTAGCTTTAAAAAAATTAAAGTAAAGAATTGTTTCCGACGTAAAGGAATAATAGATGGAGAATTTCTTTATTTTCCCGATTTGTACTTTTATTTTATTTTCCAGCTCTCAGACAGACCCAAGAAAAGAGAGATACATGTTTCTAAAATGCAATTTAGGTAGAGATTAATGAGTTTCCAAAACTCGTATTTCTGGGAAATACTATATCGGCTTTTTTCATGGAATGCAATTCTTTACCAGTTGCAAAAAAACTTTCATGCCTAATTTTTTTAAATGCTTAGATACTTTACGAAATTATTGCTAAAAATGATATATGCATCTTAATTTGAAATGTGTAAACTATTTTTTTTTAAATTCTGTAGGTGTGCTATATTACATAAGCAATAGATAATAGGCGTTTCCCCTCCCCTTACATACCTATGTATGACAGATCAACCAATGTTACCTATTTGCTGTACAAACTGCCATGCGTTTCATTTATAGCCGGGCTGTAAGCAAATCCATAGTTACACTAATAATAAATAAGTGAACATCGCGTATAATCGCAGTTCACTTTCGCTGCAGTGACATCTGAATGAATGAAGAATATTGATGCTCTGTTGGAAGGAGGAATACAAAAGTAGTCAGATGTAATTACATCTTTGGATGATCGGAAACTATTCAAGGAATATTTTTCACAAGTGAGAAAATGATTAAACTTTACATCTGTATGAGAAATCCGAAGTTGAAACATGGATGGATACGAGGGAAGGAATGTCATATTCTCCACTTTTCTTATTTCGGTAAAAATGATTACTTCTTCTTTTTCTGCTTCGATTATGCTCTTCTTTATATGACTTACATCCCAATATCTGTTGAGAGGCATAGGATCATAACGTACCCCTGGTATGGCGGTGAAGAAGGAAATGTAAGGATGAAAGAGATGACAGGAAAATTCGCGGGTCAAATTAACCAATCTGGCAATCACACAGCACAGATGAAAACCGCAAATAAAATTTGAGTCAGTTTAGTCGGCTTTGGGATTTCAAGTGCTTCCTTCATTCCTAACATGAACTGTTTGGGACGTTAATTTAAACATAGTGCTTTAAAATTTAGTTTATTAGATTTATCTAAAACTTTTCTCCGTAATATTTTGAATAATCCCTCATTATATGTCAGAGGGAACCATTTACATAACAAATGGAAAAATAGTGGGGGATTATTCTAACAGCTGTAAATTGACTAAAGTGGAAAAATAATTGAAAATAATTTATCTGTCTTCTAACCAATATTCTTCATAGCTTACACAACTGTAGTACTAACGAGTTAATTTTCAGAAATAGTTTTATTATACATTTTGATGTATGAACAAGAGAGACAAACGACATTGAGTCGATGGAATCAGATGTTTAAAAGCTAGCTGCTATATGCTGACCTACAAACTCCATACTCTTTCTATGGCATCACAAGAAACAACTGAATAACGTTGGCACTCCATTTATACCCCTCTTTAACATCAATTGTCATATCAGCTGCCTTTCTTTTGAAATAATTGCTCATCGGAAATGTTACTATTAACATACTATTAGTGAAACTGCGGGTTTGCTTTTTAAATATTAAATTCACGCATACACATTCACATTTATACTTTCATTCTAACTTCCAGACTATAGGTAGGAGGAAAGCAATCCTGTTCTAAAGAAGATTTTTCATCCTCCTGCCTGGAATAAAACCCGTGACCTCTGATTTTGGAATGTTTTAATAACAAGCTCTTGAAAAAAAAATCAAACCAATAATAACGTAGATATATTTCGAAAATGACAAGTGTCATAACATTTTTATTGGAAATAAATTGGATGTTTGAAAAATAATCTAGTCTTTTGTGTAGTATGGTTCTGCATATCAGTACACAAATTATACAAAATTCTTTCCGGATAAAGAAGAGAGCTTCACAGCTTATTCCCATAATGCTCAAGACAAAATTTTAAATTCTTTAATATCTTAAATATGTGGTATTAATCAAAATCATAAGAGCCATTTTGGAGGAAATAAAAAATTGGAAAAATCGTTGCATATAAAGGATATTTGGATAGATAGAATGTTATTGAAAAAATTCTTGTTTCATTTTTTTGAAAAGTCAGAGGAAATAAAACTGTCGCATTTGTGGGATGTGTCGTTATTCGTTATGCTTTTTTAAAGACGCACACTTTTTGTTTATTTTTAAGAGGCATATTTCCGACAAAACCTCGGCATAACATTTTTGGGTGCAATATAATATTTTATGTATTGTGAGTACATAACGAGAAAGCATTAAAGAGTACAACGTTTACTTTTAAGCATAAATTCTCTTTTGGAGCGTGGATCTGCAGTTAAAGTAACAAGCATTTTGTATCTTTAACCCTTGGTCTCTCATCCTTTGAAATGAATATACCAACCCTTCTGCGTAATTTTTTCTTCCCTTCTCAAATGCCGTGCTTTGCAGGTTAATCACATGCTTTTCTCGCAGGAGAAAGTGCCGGCATTACGGGTTACGCTTGTACTATAACCAATCCGAGGTTTGATGTTTTGTAGCCCTCCGGTTGCCATGGTAACGCCTGATGAACCGTCCTTCCCCCTGCACCTCTCATTAAACCCCGCTTTGCCCCCTCATGTGTGTTTTATCATCATCCCTTCCTCTCCTAACTAATGATTTTACCAGCTTCGATAAACATATTATACAGTATTTATTGCGAGATTTCGCTCGCTTTAATCTTCTCATTCGGTTGACACTTTCTCCATTCACAACGTACGGGAGACAAATTTTTTTCCTCTTTTTATGCTGGTGTGAGTTAATACACGTAGATTAATCATTTTGGACAACCCTTGCTTGCGACCTCTGTTTGTTGCTGTTGGCAACATAGCTTTCGGCTTATCGAGTAACGTACTTGCAACTTTCCTGTTTTGGGTAATTTATTGCCACGTGACGGCACCCGCTATACTGTCAGAAGCCTTGTTGAATTTTACATGGCATCCTTGTAAAACATGGTTTTATGTTACCCCTACGCAAATAGGTTACGTGTGAATATCGACAGCTTTATCCTCCTTTCCACTCCAGTTTTTACTTCCTCTATCACTTAGATAACATTTAAAACATAAAAATATGAGGAATGGGATTAAGTAAGTCAGATGCCTTATACTGTCAAAAGGTACGGGATTTGTGGTTTTGGGTTGTATCACCTTGATCTGTGGTAGCCTAACTCACGCGCACATGGTAGAAACAATACTTCAAGTTCAGTCTAACGGCTTTTCACATCTTTTTTTAGTAACGTTATAGTCCGTTCTAACTATATACAGCACCGCAGTTAATGGATGCTGGCAATACATGGAATTTGAGAAAGAAACGTTGCAGGGATAAATTTAGGCATGGAGTATAACCCGATGACATTTGAACAGCAAACCTCGAAGTGTGTCTTTATTATATTATGTTTGCTAAAAAGCATTCAGATGTGGATTTTAAACTTGAGTTTATTCAGAAATTCTTTGGTTTCACTGATAACAACACCACAGTTGAAAATTTAAATAGTCTGTGGGTACAAAATAAAACGAAACATAGACATCCAACCATTCTAACTATGAAAATACTAGATTAGATACGAACGAAGTCGTAAGATGTCAAAGAAAAGCGCTGCCTCATATTACAATGCGTTTTTGTTGACAGAATACTTGGCTGGTCTACCCACTTTCTACCAAAATCCATACGATTATCTCTGGGGAACACTTAAACAGTTAGAAGACAAACCTGTAATGTTTTGCAGAATTTCGTCAAGTATTGAGTAGGTGAGAGATTGGTATAGACAGAGGAGCGTCACTTAAAACACTCCTTAGAAAGACGAGTAAATGTGCATAATATTTGTTCGTATGAGATTATACAGGAGAGAAACGGCCTGCTTCTTTCGGGGTTCTGCCGGCTGCTAGTCTTGCCATTCAAGAAAAGCTCGCTACTAGCAATAACTTTTTTTTTTCCATCTTCAACAACATTTGTAATTGTAAGTAAAATTCATTTCTCTTTATGCCTATGGTAAAGATAATATAAATCGTTGTACCATTGTGTAGAATTGCAAATATTTGACACACTTTGCTGTATTTAATACTTTCTAAATCTGTCGAAAGCACTGCATTTTGAAAATGATTAAATAATTAACTTATAGCTAATAGTAGCTTATAGTAGAAAAAGGAAATATTACAGTAGCGACGATAGTTCTGTGCCGATGACCTACTTTCTTCGCACTCTAGAGAGAGTCTATGCCCAAGCGTCACTTGCATCTTCTGCTAGCGCTAGAAGATGGAAGACAATGCAGCAAGACCATATTTCACAGACTCGTCTTTACTAAAACGAATACCTTAATATATATGAGCACTTCGTCATCTTAGCCACAGAGAAACAACAGATCTTCCTTACTATTTTACTTCTTTGCTTTCACAAATATTTTTAATTTACAAGAAAATAAAAATCTGGGGTGATGCCTTTGTGGCTTGTTGTGCATGGAAGTGAGTTAGCCAGTTTTCCTATGAAGATATGTTTCATCTTCATAGATAATGACACGCGCCAATTTCTCATATACCTATAACAAGACCTTGTTGTTCCTTGTTTTCTTCCACTTGAAACCTATGCCACATAAGATAGTCTTTAAAGTAGTGCTTCCCCCTTTAAAGTTAATGGAATCTTGATGTTTCAGGAGTCCCAAATTTTGATAGTGGACACAGTTTTCTTCGGAATATACAAATTATAAATTGTTTGGCGAATTACACACCTATCAAAGTCATCAATGACAGTGATTGTTTCTGGTACACGATCTACTTTCCAGATGTTTCAAAGGAGGTCATTGTGCCTCACATTTCTCCCATTCTTTAATTATTTTACGAAATTTTCTCTCAGATACTTTTGTTGCTGCACTCATCCTCCCTTGCATTTTATTAGCATGTTGCCAGAAACTGCTTCCCGTTTCAGAATAGATTGACGTTATTAATAACTTTGCAGTTTGGCTCTGAAGTGTTTTTCCACCAAGCTTGCTTTGTATTGGAGGAATTTAGTCTAAATAAGAAAATATATAAAAGCACACACACATACACACAGACAAACGCTAATCACCAGTGCGATTAATAATCACAATTTCTAAAACTTTAAAATCTCAAAGTGACGGCACCGAAACGTTAGAAGTTACCCGGTCAAACCTCTCCACGATACTGGCCATTTCAGTGTACTGCGCATGACCGAGAGTGTAGGCTCGGCAACTGGATTCTGAACGACTGCGCACACGGTCTCTACCGGCACAGAACCATTGTCCGCACTATACATCCCTCTCCAAAGTATATATAAAGAAAACACTATTAGAGAAAGCTCCGCGTGCACCAATCTCTGTGACATGACACTAAAAGGAAAAGCCGGATAGGCAGCAAACTACGCATTTAAGTTGAGTATCTTGCAAGGATGCAACAGTAAGATATTCAATAAAATCTTGATCCACACAGCAAACTATCATGTGCATGGAACATTTTGGCAATATTTTATAATTTTCAAAAATTGTTGTATTTTATGAAAATACCTCAATCATAATATAGAGTACCTATCAAAAGTTTTCGATCACCTAAAGAAAACACTATTAGAGAAAGCTCCGCGTGCACCAATCTCTGTGACATGACACTAAAAGGAAAAGCCGGATAGACAGCAAACTACGCATTTAAGTTGAGTATCTTGCAAGGATGCAACAGTAAGATATTCAATAAAATCTAGATACACACAGCAAACTATCATGTGCATGGAACATTTTGGCAATATTTTATAATTTTCAAAAATTGTTGTCTTTTATGAAAATACCTCAATCATAATATACAGTACCTATCAAAAGTTTTCGATCACCTATCACAACTATGGATTTGTAGAAAAAACAGGGATTTCTTTTGAATATTCTATCATATCTCCATTCTGATAGTAAAATATGTGTAAACATGTAAATACTATGTGCTTCTGTTATGTATTTCACTGGTTTACCGCGTGGAGAAGGCTGATAAGTTCCCACAATTACTCTTATGAGCCTTTGCCTATAACATTTCTATTCGAATAGGTCTCATTCCTTCAGCAGTCTGTGTAGCAAACAGTTCGCATTGGTTTATAGTAAATTGTCTGCATCTAGCAGCGAGTTTGTATAGGTATCTGATTAGGTTCATACCATATTACCTCCTAATGGGACGAAAGAAGAAGATTGGAATGTAAAACGTGTTGTTTTTGTATCTCTGCGTCTTGATGGCTATTCTAATCACTGTTTCACATAAGTTTGGCTCGTATCTCTTAACGGTTACGTGACCTTATCACCTCTCATCAGCTGCTATTGCAGTATAGACTGTTGTGCTGTAAAAAATAGTTCTTTATTTAACATGGTGATATATCTTTATATGTTGGAAGAGAATTGTCAAATTTATATTTTCGTAACTGGTTTAATTAAATATATTACGCAACAGAGTTGATTGATCTGAAATGCATGTTAATTCATAAACGAAGTAAAGAGTAGGTTCCTTTGCTCTCAAGCACATGGCACGATAGCACGTGATTTAGCGGTAGTGATGACATATTTGTTTATATGACTTTTATCACTGACCTTGTTTTGAACTGGATTAGTCATATATCGCCATTCGAAGGTGTGTTGTGCCAAGTGCGAGAGCTAAATTATTTTATTGATCGTTTATTGCGCGTGTACTTATTATATGTATAATAGCAGAGTCTACCGCCAGATTTTCGCTGAAGCATCGCAAGGGAAAACCTTTACAAGTGGCGAAAAAAGAATTGTGTTGCATGTGTGTAATGCACTCACAGAGAAGATTCCATCTTTGTCAGTGAGAGAAGTCGAACAGCTGTGCTCTGAACTTAAAGGTGCGTTAGATGCGTAGGATCATAGAGACAACAGGAAAACTTACCACTCCAGGGGCGATGTTACTGTGTGGCGAAGACGTTATTTAAGGATAATTACACTGTAGCGGGATACAAGTCGTAAAATATACTACCTTGACGAGACTTGGGTGAATGAAAGATACATGACAAGTATGGCGTGATAGGACTCTTAAGACTGAAAGACAAGCATTTTTGCAAGGTATGTGTGCTGGTTTAAAAATTCCCAGTGGAAAAGCCCGCAGGCATTTCATTATAAACTTATTTCAGTTTCATTGCTCATTCATTCAGTTTCAACCTGCTCAGTTTCATTATAAACTTGTATTTTTGCATGCCTTCATATACTTATTTGTATGTTTTTATCTATCTTCCTGGCAATTATTATGACGTTTACTGCAGGTTTAAATGTGGCGGGAAGGCACCGCCTATGGCCTTTGGCGCGAAAGCATTAGCCAATTAGAGTGAGGAGTGATACATGTCAGCGGGGCAATGTTATATGAAACAGATTATAGTAGAACAATAGCAAGAAAAGTTGGGATAACCCAATCTAGAGTGGTGTTTACATTGCAGCGGATCAAACTAGTGCTAATGCAAGTGTTTCTCGATGTGGAAGACTCCGATAGTATAGGGAAGATCCATTCATATGTATATACAGAGTAAACGTCAGAGAATTCATACAGCACCTGAAATTCGTGAGGAAGTTAATAGTACGCTAACAGCTCCAAACTCTGTCTCAACCGTGCAACATCGCCTTCGTGAACAAGGTTTAAAGGGGTGCATAGCAGCTTTAACCTTTATTGCGCAAACCAATTAAGCTGAAAAGATTACAATGGACACAACAGCATAAAAACTGAATCGTGCAGCAATGGCCCAATGTGTTATTCACGGACGAGTTTCAGTTTCAAGTGTTTAGAAACCATCGTAGAACATTTGTTTGTCGACTTCGTGGAGAGCGTATGAAGAGTCAATATGTGATGCCACGCTGAAGCATAACGGAGGGATGGTTATGGTGTGGGGATATTTTACAGGTGATAAAGTTGGTGATTCAGTGAAAATAATGAAATATTTAAGAAGGAAGTATATTACAGGATACTGATCAATTCCTGCTGTTCCTTCAGGCAAGATGGCGATGCTTTATTCTGCAGCAGCACAATGATCCGAAAAGTTGCACAGAGGGTATGTTAATAGAAAAGACCAATGTGAGGAATTGGAAAATCTGATTTGGCCAGGTCAATCACCTGATTTAAATTCCATTGAATTCTTTTTGGACGAATTTGACAGGGAAGTGAGAAAACGGACGTCATCTAATATGGAAGACCTGTGGAATAATTTACAGACGTGTTGGACTGCTACATCTGCAAAAACACTACACAATCCTATCTCCAGAATGTCAAGAATTTGTGCAGCAGTTCTGAGGACAAAGGGTGTATACTACAAAGAGGTTAAAATATACGCTATATTGTATTGTGCTTCATAATAGAGAGAGAAAATATTCATTTTGCTGGTCTTTTTCATTTTTATGACGTGTTTGTACCTACATTAAAGTAAAGTATTTATTTTTCTCATTGGTGATCGGAGACTTTTGATTACTAGTGTGCATATATGTGGCTAATAATATGTATAAGTGTTATAATTGTGGGAAAAATATTTAACTATATTTTAAATATCATTTTGCAGGTAGCGCCACGGTAACTTGTGCAATTCGCATTCCGGCAGTCCTGGTGTCGATCTCCGAGGCCGACTTTCTTGAGCCATGGATGTTTGAGGGTTTGGGAGTCCTTAGGGGACGGTTAATTATATCTCCCGAATTTTATGTTTCAGAGTTGTAAGAGTTTGTGTGAGTTTGCGTTGCACGGTGGTCCGGATGCTATCTCCAAGATCCGGCCCCCCAGTGTTTGAGAGAAACTGCTTGTATGAGCTGTCATCGGGAAGTCTTAATTTTTAGGGTTCCTGCCCTCTGCTATCATGTCTCTTACATTCAACCACCCTTTGTTTTCTTTCATCTCACCCTTCCCTCCCGGAGATGCCCCGTCAGGGATTACGAATAAAATATCTTCCATGTCTCCCTCCTAACCTTGAATTTTCCGTGAATGGTTTGTAAAGCTTCTTTAAAGTGAATTACATTTGTACAATTTTTTTATATGTAACTGGCAAATATAAGGGACAGATAAAAAACTTACAACACACAAAGAAATATACATAACATTATATTTCTTTAAAACATAAAACTGAATTAATAAAACCTTTGTCTTGTTTTTGTTTGCACTGTTCTATCTACACCTCACCTTTAATATTAGTGGTCATATCGGCGATAAATTTCTACTGTAGGAACATATTGCCATGTCGGCTACTGATGTAGGTGCACTTATCATTGGTATTCTTTGAATTGTTATGCATCACACACACACACACACACACACACACACACACACACACACACACACACACACACACACACACACACACATTAACATTTCCCTATGTGGAGGACAGAGAATAATCTTGAAAAAGTTCAACCCTAGCCGACTATCCAACCCGGGACTCCTGTGGAGTAGGCTTTCCACTGACTAAGCGAGCCCTATAACAGAAGATCGGGAACGTCTAAAGTATATACTTATCTACCTTCTACAAAAATCTCACTGTGATTTCTCAAATAACAACACCGAACGGGATGGCTCAGGCGGTTTTGTCTGTGGCCCGCATTCGGGAGGACCGGGTTCGATTCCCGTGGCCAACCTACCTGACCCATGTTTTTTCGGGAGTTTTCCTGGGTCCCTAGGCGAATACTGGGTAGATTAATTACATCCTCCGAATTTCCTGTCCCTCCATTTCATTTCCATTATTATGTCACATCACATGTCATCTGGAGGTCTCTTTCACGCTAGAAGTGTTGGCAGTGCCTCGGCGGTGCATGGCAGGATGATATTCTCTGAGTAAAACTACTTGCTCCTCCGGTAGATCGGTTGCCGGTCTCCGCTCCTCTGCTAGGACGATTTCGGAACCGCCAGGCAGGGACCTTTGCGGCTCGGCTGCTGGGCTCGTTGCCTTCCCGCAGTGGGGGAGCATGTCCGTTATCCTAGCATGTCGGGGGAAGTCTCTATCCAAGTAAACTGTAGGGACCCTGCCCTCTGTACTGTCGTGGCTCTTTGGGTCGGCCGCCCTCTGTCTCCTTCGCCTCATCCATCCTCCCGGGGGCACCTCACTTGGGGGCATAGAAAAAATGGGTCCAGCAGGGTGGCCTACGTGGGTGGCCTCACTTTATAGTGAAACCCTAATCCTAATCCTCAAATAATAACTCTATGGTAGTTCGTTTTAGAAGTTGATAATAGAAATAGGCATTTTAGTTGACCAATAATCCACCCCTCAGAACAATGGAAAACTTTGAATTAATCTTTACATAATCAGGGTTCGAACGCGGCACCTTTGAGTGTTAAGAGACACGCTATTTCCATTGTTATGAGGAGATGTTAAACAATCTATAGCTAATATTCAGGTCTATGACTTTCAAAGGATGCTCGTGTGCGGTAATTCAGTTCTTTTGTTAAACTTGAAAATTATTTTTGCTAATTTATCTCATATGAGGCAAATATTAAGATAGTTTTTCTTTTTAAAGCGCGATATATAGTTCTAGCCATATAAACCTGAACCAATAATTTTGATCACACGTGCACCCTTGGGAGAATATAATACACAATTGGGAGATTTCTTTACACTATTTACATCTCAGAGAAAATGTTGGAAGTGTCCTCCACCAGCATCTATACATGTTTGCACTTCTCTCACCGTATTCTCTGAAGTTTTACGGAGATTATATCGAATTGAGAGAAGGTTATTTCCAGCAAGATGAAGCAACGTGCCATACATCTAATGACACCATGAAACTTGTTAACAGTTTCTTTGATAATCGAATAATCTCAAAAGGTCTGTGGTCCCCCAGATGCCCTGACCTAACCTCACCGCATTTTTTCTTGTTGGGATATCTAAAAATAGAAAGTACAAGAATAAAACACGGACGATTGATGTTCTCAAGGAATCCATTAGAATCGAAATAAGTAACATTGGCGAGGATACTCTCCGTAAAACTTCAGAGAATATGGTGAGACGAGTTCAAACATGTATAGATGCTGGTGGAGGACACTTCCAACATTTTCTGTTGTAAATAGTGTAATGTAATCTCCCAATTGTGTATTATATTCTCCCAAAATTGCACGTGTTTCCTATAATTGAGTTATGGCCTAATGAAATAGTTCAGGTTTATATGGATCGCACTATATTAACTAGGGTTAAATTTAGGAGAAAATGGGATACAATTGGAATACGTATTTATCTATTTCCGGAAGTACAAAGAATTAAAGGAAAATTAATTGTTTACCCTACAGTAGTTATAAATGTGTGCAACGTTTCACTTGTAATTATAACATTTGCAGCTGATCGAATATGTTAATAAAATGAGAAATTAATTATTTTGTACTGTAGAAGTTATTTCATTTTATAAACAATACTTACAAATTTAATATTTCACCTTAATGACTAAAAGTGGTAAAATTCGTAAAGTTCACCGTAGATTTTCCACTCTGAAAATCAGAGACCTTACTTCACTGATGTTGAAGTATGTTAGCTTGTTTTAGCGGTTTAAATATCTATGCATGTATATTATTATAAACTTTCAAGTAAGAGGATTTTCTCCAGTTCGGAAAATTCCATTAACGTTTTTCTCCATTTTTTTCTTAATTTTTAACTCATTATGCTACCTACCATAATAAATGTAATGTATTTATAAGTATCAAGCAGATATATTCAATACTTTTAAATACAAATATTTCGTTTCGTTTTATGCTAATTGAACAGGTGCTGCACACCAGAAATTTTAATTCTGACAAACTAAATACGAGGGGGTGTCGTTAAGTTTTAATTATCACCCGGTAGTTTTATGCTAGAGTGATGAAAATTTTTCAGTGTCATCATAGATCCCTTGGGACATAATGTTGGTAGTTTCAGTGATTTGAGTCCTTTTGTTTTTTTACAGTGAGTGCCAGAAGTGACTGAGGTGTAAGATGGAGAAATTGAGGCTCGTATGTGATCATGCTCCTGCATTTGAAGGGCAAAACTGCCCGGCAAATCCAGATGAGTTGACAGTTGTTTATGAAAATGATTGTCCATCGTATGACACTATTGTAAGGTGGAAAAGGAATTTTCAAACTGGTCACATGTAGCCGACAGTTGAGACAAGAGGTGATAGACCGTCAATGACAGACGATGCTGTCAAAATTAAGAAAGTGGAGTGTTTAATACTGGAAGACAGACGAGCAACCATCCAAATGATCATGAATGAGATACATCTTAATTATGGTAGTGTGTGGAAAATTATTCATGACGTACTGCACATGTCTAAGGTGTCTGCAGGGTGGGTTCCACGTTTGCTAACCCCTTTCCGAAAACAAACTCGGCGTGACCTTTCAAGACAGATTTTGCTGCTGTTGGAATAGGATGAAGGTAATTTTTTTGATCGTCTGGTAACCATGGATGAAATCTGGATCTACCAGCATGGTCCAGAGACAAAAACAATGAGCATGGAATGGAAACATGCCGATTCCGCCCCCATCCCTCACAAAAGGGCAAAGGTACAAAAGTCAGCTGGGAAGGTCATGCTTTCACTTTTCTGGGACTGTCGTGGAGTCATCCTTACAGATTATCTTGCCAAGGGTCAAACCATTACTGGCAGATACTACTGCAATCTTCTGTACAAGTTACTAACAGCTCTGATTAAGAAACGACGTGGTATGCTCTACAAAGGCGTTCGTCTTCTGGCTGACAGTGCACCAGCTAATTCATCTCAAGTTTCAGTTGACAAAACAAAGAATTTGCCTTTGAGACTTTACAGCATCCGCCTTATTCGCCCGATCTCGCACCAAGAGACCTTTTCTTGTTCCCGGAAATGAAGAATCCGTTGCATAGTCGCCGATATAACAACACAATGACGTCATTAACAAAGTGGAAGGGTGGTTTAAAGCGAATTCTGCAGACTTCTACAATCAAGGTGTTTGGAAGGTCAAGAAACGCTGGGAAAAATGTGTGAATCTGAATGGCGAAAACGTAGAGAAGAATTAACAAGCACATATCAACACAAAATCTCTATCACATATTTAAAGAGTGATAATTAAAACTTTACGACACCCCCTCGTGTAGCGCACATTGCATAATTACTAATAAACAAAATTGGCTTACAAACATGTTTTAATGTTCCAGAAGAAAATATAATCTTCAAATATAATTTTATAACAATTTATCTTTAGTAATGAAATTAATTTTGTCATATCTGGAGCAATTTTAAAGTATAGGATACAAAATACGGAAATTTTTGAACTGATTCTCTTTGAATTTGCTATTGCAATTAATGTCAACAAGAACAAAGTATGGGACATTTAAGTCCGCAAAAATGTAGAAAAAATAAAATTCAAGTAAAACACAATGAAGATAAATAAGGTCGTTAGGCCTGAGCTCTGAGCACTTAAACGATCCAGTGCTGAGGCTCTAAAGGACTCTGAAAAAAATCATAGTGTATAATTTAAATTAAATGTTTGAGGCATATTTTGGACATAAAAACAAGTTTTTAATTTACTTTTCTTCAAAACTCTGATTAAACTGCAGCTATCAAACGACTACAGAAAACCTTATGGAAACGTGGGGAAGCGACTTAGGGGCTAAGGGCGTGACTACATTCGATAAAAAATACTCGGCGGTCACCGTTATTCAGCACTCAGGTCGAGAGTGCGAAGAATGACGTGTTTTCTACCAGACCTACAGTGAGACTTTTGTTTCCCCAGGAAGCAATTTTCCGGGTGTTAAAGAAACATTAGACCAAAGCTACGTGTGGGTGTATGCTCTCGCTTTGTATTGGGGTAGGTCGCTGCTACATGCTGCGATACAAAGGTGCCGAAGAAATACACTAACAAAATCACACTTTAATATTTAAATAGCTGCTTCAAAATTATTTAGCAACAAATCTAAAATCTGCGAGTACTTATCCTGAAACACCATCAGGATGTCTTTGGAGTAGCATTTATGCTATTCCATGTGCTGTACTTACTAGTTTAAAGGACCGCTAAGGACTTAACATTAAAGAAAACAAAAGAGCATAAAAAACAATAGCAATTGAAACAGAAATTGTATTTTTGCGAAGGAACGATAACTATAATTGTACTATAAATTGGCCTAATTAAAATCAGAAAAATTATGGTTTTTGTTGCCTGTCTAATGTTAATAGTTAACAAATGTAACATTTTAAATATTACGAGGGGCATTCAAGTAATAACACATTTTTTTTTCAGGACTGGGGCCAGATAGGAACTTCCTTTCTTTTTAATACACATGGTCTCTTTGTGAGAGTGACAGAGATGGCAGCACTGTCAGTACATAGAACTCTAGTGGCAGTGACAAAAGTTAGGAGTGTTTTAGATACTTACAATGGCGACGTTTCCATTGCAAGAACAGCGTGTATCATTCGTTTTCTCCATTTTCGTAGTGTGACACCTATTGAAATTCATCGCCAGTTGAGTGAGGCATGTGGTGATGTTACCATGGATGTGCCTAATGTGCGTTCCTGCTTGCGACAGTTCAATGAAGGTAGAACATCGTGTGACTACAAACCAAGACCGTCACGGACTCGCACCAGCTGGTCTGACGACATAATCCAGCGAGTGGAGAACGTTGTTTTGGAGGATCGCCAATTGAGCGTTGCAGATATCGCCTCCAAAATTGGCATTTCCATGGTATCTGTGCACACAATCCTTTATGAAGATATGAAAATGCGAAAAGTTTCTTCGTGACGAGTTCGAAGTGATCACTCATGCTCCCTACTCTCCTGACCTGGCTCCTAGCAACTCTTGGCTGTTTGCCACGATGAAAGACACTCTCCGTGGTCGGATCACTAGTCGTACCGCTATTGCCTCAGCGATTTTCTGGTGGTCAAAGCACACTCCTAAAGAAGCGTTCGCAGCGCCATGGAATCATGGCGTCGCTGTTATGAAAAATGTGTATGACTAGAGGGAGATTACGTTGAGAAGTGACACTAGTTTCACATTTTTCTTGCGATTACTTTGTGAGAAAAAAATGGGAGGTGTTATAACTTGGACACACCTCGTAAATATATTGATGATTTCGTATATCCACTTTTTATTTTATTTTCCGTATGGGCAATGAAGTGAAGAAACGTATAATTCTTGTACAAATTTGACAAAACATTTAGCGCATTTACTTGCATTCCAGAATTTCTTATGGAAAATTAAAATTTACATTGAAGCTTTACAGAATCGTGCTCGTTTTCCTCTAATAAAAATGTTTATGACCTTATGCTTGCTCCAAGCGTGATTGAACTGGATACTCTATTTCATTGTTGCCACCCACGCTTTCTCGTCTGTGTGGTTTATGGTTACCAATGAACAACTCAATTAATATTATTAATTACATTAACAATTGTAACTATTCAGCAATCATTATAATATATTTTATTGCTGTTTAGCTTAAATTACTCGCCTGCCTCATAGAAGAAATATGTCGCTTTTGCGGTAACCTAGCTGATGCACTTAAGGAGAGCAACGGAATTTGCTGTTCTGTCTAACAATGTATATGGTAAATAATAACCTCATGTGAAGTGTGTACTGTTATCATGATGCATAAAATAGAACACGTGTATTTACTGTGTTAGGTTTGTTGAATGGACTGTCAGATATAAGATTGATATGCCAGCGTAAATCGACCACGGAGAAATGATAATGGATATAGAATTCGGTAGAAATATACAATAATCATCACAATTATAATCTATGTATACTGGCCACTTTTTAGTAGTTATTAGTTATTTTTACTATTAAAATACAATTTTACTGATTGTTTATATTGCGATGGTTTCCTACAATAAGTCGATTGATTTTACTTGTGTCACTACATACCGGAAAACTTCTGATGTGCACTAGCATGATTTTCTCTATTCACTCTTAATCAAACTATTTCTAAAAACGCCCATTTCTCTATATATTTTATACTAATAGAGATAAACATTTGTTCAAATTGCTCTATTACATATTTCCTTATAAACCTGATGAGAATTGTAGAATGCAGTAGGCTTAAGAGCTGGTAGCTTTCTATTCACTTAGAATATCATTCTCTTTGCGCAGCAAAGACAGGATAAAAACCAAAAAGACTTGCTTTGTACAAGTGTTTCAAAATTCAAACCAATAAAGGATACCTCGATGATGTTTTTCTCTACAAACAAATTTATTTGACATAAATTGTTCTTTAATGGAATCAATTACACTTTTGCTGTAGTAAGAATTTGTCTCTTACGGCAAGTCATCCAAAATGTAGAGAACTTTAGAAGTTATTCCCAAAAATTTAAGATTACTTTTAATTAGTCATAATAATGGTATTTTAGTCAAAATAGTTACCCCTTATTTTGAGACAATACAAATTTTCGAAATTTGTTTTATTCTATAGCAGAGGTTTCCTTGAAACTGAACTTAAGTACCAACTTTATTACTTAACCAAGTTTTTCAGTTATTCTGCTAACAGAGCGTGTGTGTAGTGTTTAATGCCCGCTTTTACTACACACGGCACCGCAGGTGGTGACACTGGTGATACATGAAATGAAGATGGAGCACCGATGGAATGAGTTACGGGGGAAACAGGAGATCGCAGAAAAAACTTGACTCAGCGCCTTGTTTTCCACCACAAATCTCACTTCGCGGTCGCCTGGAATCAAACGAGCGCCGCCGATAGTCGAGTGACCACTCAGCCACGACGCGGCCTATGCTGTTAACATACAGATAGATACATGGACTCGCACAGGCACACAAAGACCTTTTTTTTTTTTTTTTTTTTTTTTTTTTTTTTTTTTTTCCCCTAAAGTGGATATATTGTACTTTCACTCGCTTTGTCTACTCTTGTACAAACTGTTCTTACAAATATCAGATATTCTTATTTTTCATGTTAATCAGGATAAAAATTTGCAGAGGTTATCTTATTCCTAATTTTCTTACAGTTGCCAAGGGAATACGGGAATACAGTAGGCTTCGGGCGATATCCAAATCTTAAAATTTAAAAGCTTTTTTAAAATTGGTCGCACAGTCAAAAAATTAATAAAATCTTAAAGAATTTCCATTTAAGAAAAGTAAATAGTACTGGACAGCGCTACTTTCTAGTCACCAAGGGTAATTGAATAGTGGAGTAAATTAATACTGAAAAATTCATTCAGTTAAAAAGGAATATCTGGAAAGTGGCTTCACCCCCCCCCCCCCAAAAAAAATGTATTTTATATAAATTGTGTGTTTTAACCAAATCTGCATTTTGTATGTATAGATTTTGCCTGTATCTGGTGGTTCACCAGTTATGCAAAAGTTACTCAGAATTAGTACTTCTTAAGGCACACACGGAGAAGCACGTACACCGAACTTTTCCTTTGAGGTTTTATTCGGGTTGCCTCAAACATGCCCTTTCACTAATCTAGGTATTCAATTTTTAAGTGGACTGCAATTCCTCCTCGATGTATGTGGTAGAGAAGGTAAAAACACGCGGAACCTTCTTAAGGAAACTTGCTGATAAACGACTGTAGTTGCTTAGTCGCGTTCCTGTAAAACGTTTTTATTGAGTTTTTGAAACAGTGTGTAATTTCGGATTATGAGAGTGCTGGTTGTTTTCTGAAGCTAGATGTAGGTACTCTATTCTGTATGATGGCCTCAATTCTGCAGTCACCTTCTGCAGCATCAATTTTAACTTAATTTCTCTTGTTTTGTAGGTGGAGCTTTGATATATTTAGATTATACTTTCAATATCCATTCCGATATTTCCCTGACAACTAAGGGAATCAAAAAATCTTCGGTCGGATTGCTGGTACAGCATATTTGATGATCTCGTGACCTCCCGAATGATGATCTCGCATGCTACCTCCTCATTTATATGTTTCCGTTAGATTTTAAGAATTTATTCCCTACTTTGCATTCCAATTATTGTTCATAAATCATTATTGTTCATTCTCCTTAGCAAATACTCTCCTTAGTTTACATGTTTAGAAGTAATCAATTTTATGTACTTTTTCAATAAATAAATGTAATTTAGAAACGGTTACATTTGGAATTTATCAGTTTATTTCAGTACCCTATTGCACATTATTTCCTCGTTATTTGTTTTCTTTAATTATGTTACAGGTCTCCAGAGTGAATCCAAGAGCCACTGGAGAGTAAAACAGATTCCTACAAGTAAGTCTTATTGTTTATTTTAATAACTGGATAAAATGTATCCTACATGTAAGCAAAATAGAAATTTAGCTATTACGTATGGATGTTTTTTTAAATTGTTGTGACTCTAAGTGATCCATTCTATATTGGGCGTGAAAGACCGCTTAATTTTACTCAGAGGTCTTTTTATCAGACTTAAGTTTCTTTTAAATACCATAAATCTATGACACAGGATCAGGCCTCACTTCCCTTCTGAAGGAATTCATACTAAGAATTTTTATCCCCGAAAAAGTTTACATCCCTCCACCCGATTTGCACTCCTTATGTGTAAGAATACTCTATAAATCATTTTAACATTACACATATAACAATAAGTGCAATAATTAATTTAATAATTTGTTTTTAAAAATTAAATCACAAAGGAAGTTATTTCTCCTTGAGTAAAATGGAAGAATTATTACTTTTAGGTGTCTTACCGAAGGAGGCAAAGGATGGACCGCCATCCACCAACAAAGCTTATGAGATTAGAATTCTATATGCAGGGATATTATTCAAGGATTAATGTGTACAGTTTGTGAGGTTGCGCTTAAACAGATTCATTAGTTTCGATGCTGTAGGCGGAGTGCGAGCAAAATATTTTAAAATGAAGTGCACAATAATTAATGTATGATATATTACAATTAATGAAGTTGTGTGTAGATTATTGCAATTATATTTATTTATCCTGCTGTGAGGGAACACGCATTACCAGAAATAGATTTTAAGACAGGATTATACAGTTTGGTCAGTATTGTTATAAGGGAGGTTTATTCACCTTCAAGTTCGCATAATGACAAATAATGTGCAAATGCATTAGCTATAAAAGTTTATCAGTGCATTGTCTGAATAGTTTACATAAAAAGTGTACGTAACGTGATGAGATGAAAGGATTAAAACGAAAATGATAAACTGATCTCCACTAGCATCTCTGATTGACTAGATTACTTGTATTCTTTTAGTGAATGAAAGTTTATTGATTAGTATTCTCTGCAAACCAAAATTGGAGTGTAAATTATGAGAAAATAAATCTAATATAGCAGTAAACTGATATTAGGAATATTAAATAATAAGTGTTATCACAGACAGCTCCTACAGGAACATATATAATGTAAATATTGAAAGGGAATTTATTTACATTGCCAGCCAAGCTTCAGAACTGTTGAAAGATGCGAGGTCTGACCCGGAACCTTGTTGAGTTATTGTGTTATTGTTCACCCTATGGTCCTGGAATGAAATTTCAATCAAGTTGCCAATCGTTAGTTAAGTTTGAGGTAATGAAACTCGACAGGTAGCGCTGCTGGCACGATGAGTTGGTAACTTTTACCTCCTGCAGGTCCATCCAAAACCCAGATGTGCCTACCTACCTCATCCAGATGTAGGACTGTTCATATGCATTCAACTTCTTTCCTTTGCTTTTACTTCAGCCAGGAGTTTTACCCTTAATAGTGCACGAAATATTGCGTTCTTCGCAAAAATAGATTCGGAGTTTCATTTGAATTCAAAGATCAGTCGTTTGCGTATGTGACCAGAAATTTGAGAAAATGTGGAGTAAAATCTGTATTCTCACATGGAAATTTTTCTTAGCATGAAATATTGAATTAAATATACAATACGGTGACTAAAATTTCCACCCAAAGTAAACAAGAAATAGAAATAACCCAGGTACTACCAAGACTGTCAGCAAGTTGCTCAAGGAATAGGTGACTAGGCAATTATAGGTATACTCTACGCAGAAAAATTAGCACATTTCCATTGAAAGTAATTGTAGCTTATGGCGTTATTTTAATGTAAATTCTCCACACTTATCTAATTTATAGTAATTTTCAACCAATGACTTTTTATGTCTGGCTGAAAACAAAACCCAATAAACAAACATAACCTACATGTGGGCTGTGTTATACAGGCCACGATGTAAAGGAGGGATGAGAAATAAACATCTTAGTAAATTCTACTGTGATTCGTGCAGACAAATACAAATTGCTAGCCCAGTATTACATGATTATTGAGTCCACCTTTTGGAGGGAAGAGTGGCTGAGAAATGATTATCCGCAGTGCCGAAATGACAAAAGTGGTAATATGTATATTGATTTAAAGTGTGTATTTGTCATTACTATTTGTGCAAACACGATCTGCCAACATAGAGGACGATGAATGGAATGGGTGAAAAGATGCTCAGATGAGCCTGGGTCCATAGAGCTTAGAGTTACCCGACATTTGCTTTTCAGCATAAGGAAAAACGCCGGAAAAATCTTATCCAGGTAGTTCACCCTGACCGAGATTCGAACTCGGGATCTCTTGAACGTGAGGAGAAATGGTACCATCTACGGTGCCGAGGCGGGCAACTTATGTTATTATTACTACTATTGCGGTTACTATTTATTCAACAAGATGGCTCTAACCTGCAATTGTACCATGTAAACAAGATGAGCATATTATTTACATAAATGAATAGGGGCGCAAAACCTTTTAACATTTAAAGTAGGAATAGCATTAAAAATGACTGAAAAGTCAAATAAATGCCAAATTACCTTTAGTAAAAAGATTCTTAGATGCTCGAGTTTTCAATCATAGTTGTCAAATATTTTTCATGCGTTACAATTACAAAACAATGCACAATTTAAAAGCTTTGTTTTAATATGTTTCACTAAACATATAAAGAAAACATTGTTTTATATATAGTCATTATAGTCATTATATTATAGTCATTATAAAACAAAAACACTAACATTTTATTTAAAGATTGAAACAAGATTTCCAATCAAGAGGTCTAATATTTTAGAATAAATAATACAAATTTTAGATTTAATAGCATTAATTATTCTAATAATTTCCTTTATCGTCAAACAATTTTTTATTAAGTTAGATTGGCTTTAATTTTATTACCTTTTATTTTCCTACTAATCTAATTGATATCCAAAATATATGAAATGCTATTCCAATTCCTTTTAAATATTCAAAAACTCGTAATGAACCATATCCTCATATTAAGACTTGAAGTTAAACTAATATCCTTCAAAGTTATAAATAAAGAATATTAACTTTACACAAATTTTTAAATCGCCTGGCTGCCTCAGAAGCACTTTCTGTAGTTTCTAATATTTTGACGTTATTTCTTCAACGTTGTTAAACCTTAACATAATTGAAGTGAAGGATGCATGTTAAAAGTCGTAATACATTTTTATTCATTATTTATGAGTTTTTGTTAAAAATTAAACAAGCAAACAAATGCATTAGAAACTACAGATGACTATTCTGTTGTATGTAAGCTTATATTTAGAATGAAATGTGAAATTTAAAACCACCTAAAAGGTTATTAAAGCTGAAAGCCCCTAGTTTCCCCTCCCCCTCTAGAATCTAAATGTGAATTAGTTTCTGTAAATTAGATTCTAATGTTGTAGAATTGACTATGTACAAGTAGTATTAATGATGAAAAATTGACCATGTCAGAAATTGTAACCAACAATCTATTGACAATATTTGTTTGCTTTTTCTACTTTAGATTTTTGTTGGATCCTGTATCTGTTACAGTTTTTAGTCTTATGTAACTTTTTATATTTATCTTTGTATCTTGAACTGACGTGTCCTATAACATATGTATTATGTTCCAAAGGATGAAATAAATACAAATACAAATAACATATGTATTAATATTGTTTTTGAAGCATCATAGCACGCATTCAATGTAACATCCTTTAAGTCAAATACTCTCTATGATTACAAGGCGGAAATTCTTAGAAAATTTCCCCAGCCCAGACAAAAGTTTACAAGTTTACAAAAATGTTTTTGTTATTTTTCAATTAAAGAAAGAAATATATTATCCACACAAACACGCATTAGAAATAAGGGTAACATGTTCTCAGAATGTTCCTAGTTCTTTTTTGCACCGACATTTTAAGCATAATTTTCACATGTCGTTCTTTCACAGATCTACCGATTATAAAACGTTAAACGGATATAAAAATAGGAAAATACCTCACAACGCAACTACTACTGTAATCATACCGGTACGTACCTGAAAATTTGGTAATATAATGCCTGTTGTACATAAACCATGCGCACCAAAAATCTGCTTCGGAGTAGAACCACAACGGCCAAAACTGAAGCCTGAAAAGTACTGCATGCGACCACTTGCAAGTAACTGCTGGATATCCCTCGTCAGCTCTGTGTCCGATGTGAGGAATGGTACTCCTTTGCCCGCCTCGGTAGCGTAGATGGTAGCATATCTGATTCATCAAGATGTCCCGAGTTCGAATCTCGGTCAGGGTGAGTTACTTGGATAAAGTTTTTTCCGGGGGTTTCCCTTATCCTAAAAGACGAATGACGGGTAGCTCTAAGCTCCATGCACCGGGCCCATTTGAGCATCATTTCACCCAATTCATTCACGTCTGACAGGACTTAACGTTGGAGGATGTAAATTTAAAACAACAACAACAACTTACGTATGGTACGTGTAGAGCCCATCAGGGGTAAACAATCCCTGCCATACAATGCTGTGTTATAGCTATATGTGCTTACTTATTCTGGATTCTGGTACCTCCAGCTGTGCTCCGCACCCGAAATTTGGCACATAGGCACAACATAGAGCAAAGATGATGCCATCAAACTCTCAAGCGAGTATAGTGATAGTTTCCTTGTCAGATGTTACATTCCCGTGACACCACGCTTTCATAGATTATTTTTATTAATGCTTATTTTTTCTATTTATTCCATTTTAATCGAGATAAAATTTGTAGAATTAGTTTCATTAAACAAGGTACAAGGGAAACTGGAGACTGAAGCTGCTCGACTCCTTAACATGCTGGCTTTGAAATTCCCCTTTTGCAAGAATACGGTTTACCATATTTTCGTAACAAATGAAATGTAATCTTGAATTTTCTGGGAATGTCTTCAGAAGGACTCTCCATTCGATGACTTTTGTGTAACTGGTAAACATAAGAGATAGACAATAACTTACTGCACAAATAATATACATACTTTCCATATATTCCGTCTTAACTGTCTAATTTCTCCAACATATACTTTAATAAAACGGAAAGCATTATATTTTTTTTTTTTATCTTTTGCCAATGCAAAGAGAATGTACTTTCCCACTATCTCTTTAAAGATTTGATTGTCGCTTAGTCTACTGTATGTACTCTAATGCTTACCTCGATTTATAAGAAATAAGTAAAGAAGTAAGCCTTAGTAGAAATAGTTTATACAATAGCGGAGAAAGTTATGTGAGTGCAGTACATATGTGTTTTTATCCATACGGTTCACCAACTATACAGGTATCAAAATTAATTTAGAATAAATAGAACTTCCCAGGAAATTGTAGGCATAGCTTTCATTACGAGGTACGTCCAGAAAGTATGTTCTGTTTGGTAATAAAATTAAATTGTGCACAGATACAGAAAAATTATTTATTGCACTAAATTCTACAACTCTTAAACTACTTTTCCACATAACTGCCAATATTTTGCAGGCATTTGTCATACCGAGGCACAAGTTTTTGTATACCTTCTTCATAGAAGTTTGCCGCCTGTGCCTTCAACCAGTTGGAAGCATTTTCTTTCAGCTCTTCGTCATTGTTGAAGTGTTGACCGCCAAGGAAAGATTTGAGATGCAAAGACAGATGAAAGTCGCTAGGAGCGAGGTCAGGGCTGTACGGGGGTTGGTCAAACACGTCCCAACCAAATCTCTGTAAGATGTTTTACCTCGCATTTGCAGTGTGTGGTCGTGCAACACTTTTGACAGCATTCCTCGGCGCTTATTCTGTATAGCGCGGTGTAATCCTAGCATTCACAAAACGAATCACACATCTGATTTCACAAGCGGTGGTATTTTCAATCAACACCGAAATTGTAAACAAGCACAACAAAGCGTACGTGGCTGACAGCGATCTCACAATGGAGCACGTTTCTTCTCCTTGATACAGAGCGTCTACCGTGCATGTGCGGAACTGCGATCGCAGCGTTGCAGCGGAGATAAATTGAAACAGAGCTTACTTTCTGGACGCCCCTTATATATCTTAATTTTTGAGAAAGTGAAAAGATGAAGAAAAGAAAGAAAAGCGGAGATTGCTTTCAAGTTTTCTAAATATTTTAAACTGATACACCAAGTTTAGTATTTACATATTCGATGCTTCGTTTTTGAAACACACAATTCTCTCTCTCCTATTCTCTTTCATTCTCTCGCCCTCTCTTTGTTACACACAAATTTTCCTGAAAGTAATAAATGCCAATTTTTAATTCCCGTAAATCAAAATGCATATTTCCAGTGAACTGAGAATAGATAATTTTGGAGAGAAATGTTCCTGTACCATACGTAAATGGTAGAGAAATTAAACGTTTAATTCAGTAACGTAATGGTCCTTCTTTGTTAATCGGAATTACAGCTAAATTAAAATAGTTTATTAATATATTCTACAAAGTTTTGGCAATTCATTATTGAAATACTTTTTTTTTTATTTAGGCATTTAAAAGGATTAGAGATTACTAGTAAGTGAAATTTTAAGCAAAACCTCTGTTTCTATAGTGCCCGTAGGTATATACCTAAATGTTGCAGAAGCCTCAGCATGTCCGGAAAGAGTGCTGGAGTCTGAAGCTAATATTTTTACAGGCGACAGACTGGGTATACCCCGCAGTGTTGCCAACATGGAACCATTTGTCTGTGTCCGTATCGATAAAGCTGTAACAAGTAGCGTCGTGACTGCACTCCGTGATTACACTGGTGTCGCCCCCGGCGCGATCACCTTACCATTCTGCAACATGAACACTTTTTGCCCACCTTCTGCGCGACATTTCTTTATTCGTAGCTACTGTTGGTAGCCAGATGAGAGACGAGGAAGAAAACTCGTACGCCTACTTTCATTAGCGAGCAATTCAAGCTAATCAGACTGGAATAAATAAAAAGAGCATTTCTTATCCAACCTGTCAAATACTCTAATATACAACCTGTTTTTACTCGCGTTTAAAATTAAAATATAATGGCACAGGGACTGCTTGCTCATAGGTACATTAATTTATTATATTTTTAAATTAAGGACATATTTCTGTTCCCTGTTTAAAAATCCATTAAGTTGTGTTTATCAAACACATGTTCGATGCTAACTGAACACACTTCCTAGTAACTCCAAAACAACACTAGATGCTACAGTCATATGATTCTTCTATCCATTGTCGTTTACTTCTTTATATCGTCTACATATTATTCTTAAAAACGCTTTTTTTCTATTTACAACATCCTGATGGGGGGGGGGGGGGAAGGAAATAAACTTGCACTGAAATGATTGCATTGCGTATTTCATTATGGGTACAAAAGGACTAAAAGTAAAAATAAAATAAAATAAAATTTGAATATCATACCCCGGCTCCTTGAAACTATACCGGGTATACTTCACAACTCTTTCTTTTTGTCTTGACATCATATTTAAATTGTACTTTACAAACTCTCCCAAATCTAATATTACTTCTTTTGGTTCTTCATGAACTAATGCTTCCACCTGAATAATATTAACTTCATTAGCTTTTCTACACCCTTTATTTATATTCAATTTATTATTTGTTATTTTCTTTCTATACTCTATCGCCCGCTTTATATTTCTTCTGATCCTACACTCGTGTTTCTGTTTTTTTCTTAATTATTGATTTAGAATCAATTACTGACTTATTCTCCATAATCGATACGAGAAATAGTTCTCTCCAACATCATATTATAAGTCGGACAATTACGTTTTCCTCCAATATTTTTTCTTTCTTCTATTGCATGGAATACAAATATTTTGGGTACAAAAGGACTGCAGGAGGTTGCAGTATAATTTAAAAAATGTGGAGTGCATGTGCTGATTTTGAGATTTAATACTCTCTGAATGACAAAAATTGGCGTCATATTACATTTGTCCGATTTTTTATGATTGGATTTGCAGGATATGCCCTTTTTCTAATTTTTTTCTCTAGATTCAAAAGCCTAAAAACTGCTCCTTTGGAAATCCCGATATTAAATTACTGGGTTGGATAATAGATTAATTAGTTATATTACTTTATTATGAATAGACAACAGTTTGCATTACATAACTTTACTGTATTTTTCTCTTTCCCCTGAGTCATTGCGTGCCTGAGATAACGTTAACTGCATAGTCACCATCCTAGCCACCAGTTTTATTCTTATTTCCCTTCGTTGGTGGTACTTAATATTCAATTACAATGTTTTTTTTTTCTGGAAGTTAAAGGAAAGTATCAAATTGGTTAGTATTTGTATGTGAACCCGCGACCTCCCAAATGTAGGTCATAAACGTTGCTGCCTGAGCCGTTTTACTCCGTAAAACTTTTCTAAAATTGGTACTGATTTCGGAACTTTTTGTTCAAGCTTTTCATTGGAAAATAAATGAAATTATATCTTTTATTAAGATCCGACACGGAGACTTTTACAAAATGTGCTCCGGCCCCAAGCCACTCTTTACTTGGGACATTTTTCGATTTTTTTTATTTTATAAAATTTCTGTAAAATTTTTATTGAAATGCTATTAAATTAAAATATTTGCATGTCAAGTAAAATTTACATCCTTAATTTCCAGGGAATAACTTCTGAAGTTCCTCTTCATTCTCAATGACTTTTGCTTAACTAGGTAAGCGTGAGATAAACAAAACCTGACCACATATAACATCCAGGTCTCTGAAGCACAGCATTTTAAAATTGTTATGAAGCTAACCATTTATAATATTCCCTGTTTTTCATTTGAGTTTTCAAAGACTTATGATTTCTTCGAATGGAATATCTCGCTATTCTTCTTTTCTCCTGACCATGAAATGAGAAAGCATTTAAAAGTCATTATATGACATTATATCGACCAGCTCCTTAAAGACTTTACTATCACTGAAGCCTACTAAATTGCCCTATTCTCATTGCACCTACAAGAAAATGTGTAGGTATTAATCCCATTTTTACAAATGCCTATCTCAATTAAATTGAAGTAGAAAGAAGAATAAGCGTTTGTAAGAATAATTTGCACGAGAGTGAGTAAAGATTCAGGTAACTGATTTCTAATCTACATAGACAAGGGCAGGATTATTGATGGATGAAGCAGAACCCATTATATATCTATAAAACTTATGGTACGAAGCTGATTATAAGGGTGGCCTGATAATATTACAAACTTACTTTCACTCCATTCATTTGTTGGATGTAACAAAATGGCCGTATGGTTAGCATATAGAAGCGGTCATTTCAAAAGGTTAGAAGTCGCGTTAAAAAGGCCACGTTCTCAGAAATCTTTCATGGCATTCTCACTATTGCTGCAAGAATGCCGAAGATGCATCGCTAGGTGTTGTAAAACAGGAAAAAAGAAGAAAAAAAATAGAGAGGGGCTGTCAGCTGTTATCGAGATATCGATTGCGATCGATTGTGTTTGGCATGACGTCCGTTTGGAGCGCGCGGACCGCCTCTTTGTCGGCAATACAAGCCAAGGAAGTGCCATCTTTGGTTGGCTGATCGTGTCGGCCCGTGTTATGTTGTCAGCTTGAGGTCACACCCCGATCATTACAACCTGAGTCAGCAAGGCGTTGTCACGACTTCATACCTCCCTAATGTAGGATTTTCATAACCACCTGCTTTATGTCCACAACTTGCCATTAAAATGCACCTTACTTTTTAATCACCGGGCATTCTATTATTTTTACATTACAACAAAATTCTTTATTTCCGTTATCAATTTCCTAGCGTAACTTAACTGCATGACAATATGGAACATTAAGTTTTTAATGTCCCCCTTTGGAATATTTGTAATCACAATTTTATAATATTCATATATACTTATAATATATTTACAAATTATAATATGATCTTTAACACTAATAGCTATCGAAAAATGTAAACATCGCTAAATTCGTACGTTATGTTTACTCATTACAATTTAACAAATATACTTTTTGAATGACACTACTTATAACCAAGTATACTAACCTTACCTTAAATTGCATACGAATGTTCGCTAGAAAAAAATTCAAGCTACAGTCCAAGCATTACACGAATCTACTATAAAGAGTGCAGCAGTTTCTTTTTAAATAATTTTTAACACCCTTTAATCTTTAGGTCGTTAATAGAAGTTAGAGATCCTTGATGTTCGTCTTTCAGGATAAGAGAAAACTCCTGGTAATTCATCCTAACCGAGATTTGAAGTAGGGAGCTGTTGAATGATATGCCACCCTCATACCACAGCGTTGGGCTAGTATTTATCCATAATATAGGGGTATGTTTGTGGAAATTTCTACACCAAGGAGGAATTATCCGAACAACTGCAAACTTGGTGGAAGAGTAGAAGAGTGTGCAAGCAATAAGTGATTAGATTTGCAGAGAGATGGGATACACGTAGGCCGAGTAGAGCCCTTGTGTGTCAGTCCGACAAGGTTGCGCCCAGTGTAGTCAGTGCAAAGCTGTATAACCTGGTGGAAACAATAAAGTGAGTATCAGTATGGCTCGTTGACGTCAAAGGGAGCCACATCTGTATGTATCGAGTTCGAACGGAGCAGAATGATCGGTCTCCAACAAGTGGGTTTGTCATTCCGTGACATTTCGGCGTGTACAGGGCATGCTGCTACGATAGTGATGCGTGTGTGGAAGCAGTGGATAGATGAAGGTCGTACGCAGCGAAGAGAGGGAACTGGACCACGAAAAATGACACAGCAAGGGATGACCGTCCTATTGTCCATATGGCCATAATGAACAAAACAGCTGCATCCACAGTGTTGGCTCTATGCTGGAGCACTGCAATAAATGTGAAATTGTCTGCATCATGGGTTGGTCGCCGTCTGCTGCAGGTTGGACTCGCTGCACGCATGCCATTACGTCGGCTTCCATTGTCCAGAAAAAACAAGCTCCTCCGACTGAATGGCCACGTGAACACCGTCACAGGGATGCTGAATGGCAAAATGTAGTCTTTTAGGATGAGTCCCGCTTCAACGTGTCTTACAGTGATGGCCGCATACGCGTTCCGACGGTAACGCAGCGAGTGCAAGCTGGAGGGCTGCACTATTGAGCGGCAACATTGGTTACAACAACCGATCTCGCCTCTTGCGAATTGAGGGCACTTTGAACGGCAACCAGTACCTAACAAGCCTTCTTGAAATGTACAAGCCTTCTTCGAAGAGCTTCAGGTAACATTGCTTCCCTGGCCTGCACGTTCGCCTGACATGTCGCCCATCGAACATGTCTGGGATATGGTTGGTCGGCACCTGGTACGTGGTGGTCCTGCAATAACTAGTGTCACGGAGTTGTGGGTTCGAATACAAAATACGTGGAGGGAAATCCCTCAGCAACGTATTCAAAACCTTTTTGATGCAATGCCTTGCCGTATAGCAGCTCTAATTGCAGCGCATGGAGGCCACACGAAATACTGAATATTAGTACTCAAAATCATATACAGATTTGAAAAGTTAATAATTTGCTACTTGTCATGCACCTAACCTGTGGTATTGAATTCATGCGTTTCTTCTTTTGTGCTGCAATTTTCACAAACAGCAGGTAGTGTATACGAATCACTTCCGAAAATGTTTCTTTTGAGTTAAAGGCACTTCAGAACCTAAATTTTCGGTAAAATATACTCACCATTGATAGTTGATGAGAAAGTAAACATATTATTTAGTGAGTTTTGAAAAATGGAATTATATATTACAGAGCTATATAGCTACGAGTAGACAAGAAAACTAGGGGGCAGGTTTCTGCAATTGTAACATTTACCTTTAATAGCATATGAAAAACTATAGAGAGTATGACTATAATATTGAATATGATAATGATACTGATGGAGATTATGAAAGCTTTAGTCTTATAAGGGAGAGCAAGAGGGGGGAAAGGTCCAGTTGGTATACGCGCATTGTGAATTCGAGCCATATCGTCTATTTATTAGGGATAGGGTTTCCAAAACTGGAGAAATTCAGCATTGTCTACCTCTGAGAGGCAGGAATGAGGTGAGAGAGTACAAAGAACATCCAGATCTGATTGATGTAGGAAAGTCTCTATCGTTCTCAGTTGGGACAACCTTGGTGGACATTTTGTTCCCCGCCCTCCCTTCGCGGACAATTTCGAGTAGAAAGTAAGGTATAGGCTCTTTTCTAACTACATCAACCACAATGCGGCACACCACCGTCTATCGCGTCTAACCCTACGAGAAATGCAATATGAAAGAAACAAGGGAGAGTACATGAGAAAGGCCAGCTAAGAGACTTACAGTAGCTCATTTTTATTGAGCTTTTATGTACTGATCTGAAATATTTTAACACTTTTTCAAGTAATGAAATGAATAACATTTATGTTACTTAGACATTTTAATAAAAATTACACTTTTAGATACCTTGGTATCTAAAATGTATGCCAAGTAGGTTTTCGACTTTACTTTGCTTGAGGAACATCCCTAGATAGTTCAACATTAGTCTGCCAACCTATTTGGAGTCGATTTTTCCTGGTAACTATGTATTTTCAGAAATGCTCGTCATATTCGTCATTGACAGTACCATCTCAGGGAACAAATCAAACTGGGAATCCAGCATGTGTATTTTAAAAAACATATTACTTCACATGATATTGCAGTTCTGAATCAGCTCACTACAAGTCGTCAGATTGTAGTTTCTATAAAGTGTATGGTGATGTTTTGGAAAGAGAATTTGGCAGCACCTTCTTACATATTTAACAGTTTTTTGTATCTGTGTATCTCTCGTAAACTTCTTAGATTGAGACATACGAATATTCCCTCTTTTAGTTTCGCTTCAGTGATATTTAGAAACTTAGTTTTCAGGAAGTGAAATGCACTCACGTTACGACAATTTTAATCAAACCTAATTTGAAAAGTAATGAGGCCAATAAGACTTTTCCCCAGCAAGGGGTTGATGAACAAACTTTGTCCGTCTTAAATGATACCGGGTACTGGATAGCAGGAAATGAATGTTGACGTAACGCTTCTTCATACCAACTGCGTGGACTATAGGAATGGATGGAAAGTTGTTTCGTTGTATTGCAAGACTCCTTTCAAACTTACTTTTTAAGAGTGAATTAACAAATACCAAGTTTCAGGTTATTGTCAGTTAGAATCAACAGTAATACGAAAAAATGATCCCCTATTTAGGAAATAAAATGCTAAAATCGTCTTTGGCCGTGACGAAAATAAACTACTTCAATGCCATCCTACACAGATGTCAATCTTTCCGTTTTGAAGTTGCTGCTTTACTTTTAGATTGCCAAGTCATTTTGTTGGCCATGTCTAATCTTGCCCATGTTATTGATTCCATACCATAGCTTGTCATCATACGCCACTGCTCTAGAGATTTCCAAAGGCAACCCTTCTTAAAAGCGTAGTGATAAAGTGAGCAGGATCAACTTATACTTTATTTAATAAAAAAAAATGGTGTGCATTTATTTGGGAAACGTTGCTTTTGGAAACAAAGGGATAATTCTGGTGTATAATTTCTACTAGGAAAAATAATTTCTTACCTGGAGAGTACTTCTGATGTTCATGCTTCCACCACTGTAGTTGTTTCAAAGCAATTTTCGTGTATAATTCGTAGTTGAACTTAAATTAATAATATATTAATATAGCGAGGAATATAAAGGTAGAACTAAATAAAGCACAAAGTTAACTTTGCAACAAAAATTCCAATTAAATGTAAACAACGAGGTGGGCTAACATGAAAACGTGACATTTACGGGCTTAGAATGAAGTTTTTCCAACACTGTTTACACGCTTAGCACGATCTTCTAATGTTAATTTCCCCCACCAAACTACGCGTTTATTGGACAACAATACTTTGTCATGCAGGTCTATAACGATACATTAAAACGGGACGACAAATATGGAGAACGTGTGTGTCGAGCAATGTTGTGATTGTTAGGCGGGCGTTTGTTTTGCGGCCGCTATTATTGTCAGAGTTCTATAGAAATTAAATTAAACTTCTCAGGAAAACAGGAGCAACAAAGGCCGGCATGTTGGCAGCGCCGTTACAACAATGGCTGCGTAACGTTTCGCTAATACCAACATACTTTAGAGGCGTTTTTCTTTTCTTCTAAAAGTCGCGGTCTCATAATCGACCCTAGATTTTTTGCCTCCTACGGCACAATTACCTTGTTTTCATTAGAGGGAAGTTGTAAAGCCGTGCCACGAGCACAAACATCCTGCTCGCGTGTTCTTTGGCGCCAATTTACTGTTAATACTAAGAACAACGCCAACTTTATTCGCTCGCGTTCCTACACCAAAATATGCGTGTTCATTTATTTTCTGCATCATTTAAGAGCACTGGGAGGTGGAGATGCTTCAAACAAAGTGTAAATTAGATATTTAAATTTTGATAAAATTAGCTTTAAAATTATATATGTGATGTATATTAGCTACGCTCATTGTATTTTTGCTTCTCAATCTTCCACAATTTTTGTTTATTTTACTAAATTAAGGTACACTTTTCTAAAGTGTATCAAAGATAATACACACAAGTTTACGGTGTATTTTTGGGAACTAGATTTTTATGCTAAGCTATTTTTCTTCAGATTTTTAAATAATTGAGAGATTATAATATACATACATATATATTGGCCATTTTATGTTACAGAAACTGAATAATTTCTAAGACCTGAAGCTTTCCTGGCGACGAATACGATCATTTTCTTCTCAGGCAGCCAGCCAGGTGAAAAGATATCAACGTTTTGGGAGTGTGCATCTCTCCCATCATCAGAATATTTATAAAATGTTATAACCGCAAATGAAACACTGGATATAACACAACTATAAACAAAGACAAAACACTATCGAAATTCCCATTTCTGAACAAAAGACTGTTTTCAGTAAATTAAATGCCAGGTCAGGAGATGGCGTGAGTATAGAAAACCGTGTCAAAGAAACGTAACTACTTAACTTGATTATCAAGCTGTATTGATCTTTGCTTCCTAATTCGACGGATTTCCATTTTAAGGCCAGTTTCCAAGAGTAGCTGAACTGAAATCCAGCATCACGATTAAGCGTGCTACTTTCAGAGGAAATCGCCAAAGTCTCCTTAATTCTCCGCTCCCAGTAACTGTTGCATTTTGGCAAAATGGCCGTCTCCCGAAAATTGGCTCTATGGTCGTTATCAAAACAATGCTCTGCCAGCCCAGACTTCTCAGGTTGCATTAAACGAATGCCCCGTTCATGTTCAATTATTCTAGTAGCGATGGTCCTTCCGGTTTGTCCTATATACGGTGTCCCACATTCACAGGGATTGCGGTACACTCCCGGAACTTGGAACTCCAGACTGTCTTTCATTGGTCTCAACAGATGCTTAATCTTCGAAGGTGGCTTGTGGATGATCCTGATGTTGTATTTGGCGAGAATTCTGCTGATTCTGCCGAGTAGATTGCCAGTAAACGGGATGCAAGTTGTAGCGGTAGGCTTATCTGACGCTGGCTGTATTACAGGTTTCCCTTTCCTAGCTTTGGTGATCGAGGCTTCAACGTCATATTCGGAGTAGCCGTTACGATGATATCTTATTATCTTTTCACCTGGCTGGCTGCCCGAGAAGAAAGTGAGTGAATAATTTCTATCAACATATTAAAAATATTGAACAAAGTTATTTATACTATCAGGCTGTCTTTAAATTTCCACAACTTTAAGCACAAGTTGACTTATTATTTACAGAAATACTTAAAGTATAACCAACTAAAATGTAATTACTATTCATTCTGTAGTCGTATAACAGAATTTAAAGCAAAATCCTGTATTAGCTTTCTGATGCATTCTGTTGGCCATAAAATATTTCATAAAATTCCTTTTCATCCTTATTTTACATTTAAATATATTTTAGGTTTTATTGTTTTATTTATAGTATTAGCTATTTTATCTTTAAAAGAACCTTATATTTATATTACTTACATAAGTATAGAGTTAAACATAAGGACAGGAGTGCTTTTTCAAATTATAAGGAGTATGTAATGTGTGCTTGTATCCGAAGGCAAATTAACAAGACTTTGTCTAGATTAATCAAATATTGACAACTTGTATTTAAGAGGTTGAAAAAATATGAGTTCGGTAGCTTTGAAGTGCAAATATCTGAGCCCCACTTAAGCTTTCAAAAATGCAGAGTAGGTTACATAATTTAAATTAAGGTTTAGAACATTTTTAAAAGTTGTAACACAGTCAATCATTTTAACAACCTTTATTGTATAATTGTGCAATAGTTTGACCATGTGCTATAAACATTTTTGTACTTAGGAGGTTGAGGATATTTAGAGTTGTAAAGGGGGAAGGTTATATTTTTCATTGGGTCTTATGCTACGATTCTATATAATTCATCTTAACAGGCCAAAGTATATCATTGTTAAGGTTGAAAACGGGAATAGGATATAAGGATAGCTTGTTATTATTTATGTCAGTTTATAGAATCTGAATTATACAAAAAGTATTACTTGATAAAACTTCAGTAAAGTATTAAACAAATGTCATGATATTGTCGCGGTAACAAGCATAAACAGTTTCGGCGCAAATAGATAACAGACGGCGGATAATGTTTCACGGTAATAAAGAGCTTGCATAAGCAGTTAACAATAGCGCGGCTAGTGTACACAAAGGGCCGGCAAATGAAGATAGCTGTGATAAAGGAATTGCCGGCATAGATTAAGTTACGCTTCTGGAATGTGATAGAATATTCGGTTTCTCTATTCTTCTGGAAGAGTCTCGAATTTATCAATGAGGTATTTAAGAAGGCGACGACTCGCCAAGAATCAGTTGTAAAACAGTGAGGTAAGCAGAGAACAGCTGAGAGGGTTGTGTAACAAGAGTGTTGTCAACAGTGGAAGTTGAATAAGCTGTTTGTTATTGTCATCGACCTTGGTGTTGTATATGTGATGTAATGTTGTTACGTGAGAATTGAACAGTGTATTTCTACGGAAATAACGAACATTTAGAATTTCGGTAAATTGGACTTTTAATTCTACAAACCCACAAAGACACAATATGAACAACGTATATATAATCTCCGCTAAAATAACTGAAATAAATATTTTAAATCTCTCCAACTACCTCTTTGAGCTTAGATTCTTTCAAAATCTGCCATAATTTTAATAAACTGTCATAATTCGTCTTTTATGTTAATATTCAACCAAACAGGAGTTTGCCCGCCTCGGTAGCGTAGATGGTAGCATGTCTGCCTCACGTTCAAGAGGTCCTGAGTTCGAATCTTGGTCAGGGAGAGTTACCTAGATAAGGTTCTTTTCGGGGCTTTCCCTTATGCTAAAAGACGAATGTCGGGTAACTCTAAGCTCCATGGACTCTGGGCTCATTTGAGCATCATTTCACCCAATTCATTCTTCGTCCGATATGACTTAATCTTGGAGGACGTAAATTAAAAACAAAAAACCACAGGATTGAAGTTTGGTGACATGAATACGGGAAAGAAGTCCCTAAACTCCCAGTTTTCTAAATGCTGGAAACATTATATACCTACAGTCTGTCACCATTTGGAAGAATAAGGCTTTTCAGTGGTTAGATAATTATGAAGATTGATTGTAAACTGTTACATACACACTGGCGTACAACTGTCTTCTTCATATTAGTGTAGAAAAGTAGTTTATGCAGATAACAGAATAAACGCAATTGAATGGATACGAAGAAGAGTGAAGATCATGTTGATCCAGGGGCACGCACAGCGAAATTTGTTAAGAATTCCTAAGATTAGACCATGATATAACAGGTAGAGGAATATTCGGCTACTTAATAACCTGTAAAATGGAGCAAACTACGAAGAAATATGGACATATTTTGCGTGAACTTTTATAGCAACTTGCTCGTTGAGAGAATATACCACATTATTCTGACATCATAAGTGTAAATGAGTTGCACATTGGCAGACTTAAAAAGTGTCGTAAAGAAAACTATATATAAATAAATTAAATATCTAATTAAAATGCTAGTTGGAGGGAGAAGAAAGCATTTTACCACTTCTGAATACCAACTTCAACATGATAAATGCACACCAGAAAAGAGATAGAACTGTTCCAGTAGAACTGTTAAGGCAAGTTGAATGTGATATTTGGAAAATAAAGTATAAAATGCTCAACATTTTTATTATACGTATAAATTGTACTTTCATGTTAAGTAATTGGATTATTTAATGTATCGTGCATCATTTAGATAAAGCACCACGTTGAATTGTAAACTGTATATGTGTCTCCTCTGTCTTTTATTCTTTTTTGTTCACAATTCTTGTTGAACCACAGTTTATAGCATACTAGGTTGACATTTTAGGGAAGCTTCAGCAAGTTAAAATTTCATGCAGTGGTTAACAAGTTTATCATATTTATTATTCATAATTATGTTTATTATTCCATGTCTGCATTAATAAAAATGTCAACGCAACAAAATCAACGAAGCATGCATCCAGATTAGGTTCCCAGCACTAAACTTAGGAAATTCAACTTTCACCTCGATAAGTGACTTAGAAGTGGATCAAAAGACTATCGCCAGAAAATAAATGAACATGAACGTCTCCCATTTAAACTAACTGGAAGCGCCTCTGTGGGAATGCGAAGCGAAGAGCTATCGCTTGCAGTCCTGGACACCTGACAGACATGGACAGAACGGTAGTATGAGGGGGTGACCTGACCTGCCATGGGAAACCTGAATGAAGATCACACACACTCGTCCAGACACAACGTTATGATAATGATGGCATGGAAGGAGTTTTATAGCCTGCTTTCTCAACATTTCGCTGATTCATCTTATTTAACAAGTTTCCTGAAAGATCCAGTCATTTATCATAAAGTGACATGATAGGTGCATATTTAGGATAATGAAATCCACTTTTCTGCATTAAACGAAAATACCTGTGCAAAGGCATTTTTGAAATCAACTCCGAGATTATACAGCGCTCAGATTTGGAACTGTCAAGTTAGTAGTAGATGTGCACCGTACTTATTGCATGATCATTATATCTCTGTTTTTAAAGTCCTAGAAAACCAATTTATAGACTCTGAAAAAGCTTCTGAAATTCTAAAAATAAACCAAAAGCATTTTAGACTCCAAAAATAAAATGTCCATGAGTTAACCATTAACTTTTATGTACTTATAATGCATTTTTTGTTTCTAAAAGTTTAAAAATGCAATTATTACTGAGCATTACCAAATAAACAGTAACAAATATAGTAAATATAGGTAAATGAATTACGATATCGGAATATAATTTTATAAAACATGACAGTAAATGGATAAACAACTGTAGTAAATAGTCGTCAGATGTTGGAAAAAATGTAAAAGGGTGAGCTAAGAAAGTGTCATTAGCTAAGGCAATTTAAGAGTTCAAGAAAAGTCAAATAGGCTAGTGGAGCTCTTTTCATTAAGGTTCTAGTGAATTCAGTCGACAAAACCATTAGCTTTTAATTAGTTGCAAACTTATTTGCGTTTGGTCCACATATAGGAGCTAATTTGAGACGCTTCCGCACCAAATTTTATCTTATTTCATCGTTTACCCATATGGGGTCCATTGCTTATGCGTAGCTCCAGTCGCAGCATTGACAACTCTTCTTTCTCTCTAACAGGATGGTCTCGAAGAGTGAATTCGGTTGAATTCTTTGAATAGAATATTTTTTCGGCACTTTGTAATTTGTTAAATTATATGTTTATAATGGTTATTAAGACATTTATAGAGCAAGGTCGTATGGTACCGGACAGAGGCTGGTTTCGGACAGTTAATTTTTTTCAAACTGCGAACATGTGGCAGCACCTATGCACGTATGCACGTCCCTCTGCATTTCAGAAGCAAGTGTTGGTAATAGGATTTCATTTCGGAGGGGATTCGGTACGTAGGCCACCATGCTGGACCCATTGTTCCTATACCCCCAAGTGGGGCACCCCTGGAAGGAAGGATGAGGCGAAGGAAACAGAGGGCAGCCGACCCAAAGAGCCATAACAGTACAGAGGGCAGGTTCCCTACAGTTTACTTGGATAGAGACCTCTCGCGACAGGCCAGGACAACGAACATGTTTAGTTGAGAGACAGCGTTGTTTGTGTTATTGTTTTGCTGTTTGTTATGAACACCGCACAAATAAGTTTGCTGGCATAAAATTAAGTTAAATATCACGAGAAACACATTAACAGATAGACTATCCTTTATTGTTTGAATTACGGGATTGAAGTGCCTTTAATTCAAACATGCCATATGGGAAGAAGGCAACATGGAGTTAGGTGTAAATAAAGTAGGAAGCAAATTATCATTCACAAAATCGCACCACTCCCCAGCAATAACAGTGTAATATTCGACTTTCGAAAAAGGCGTCGAGAACGTGGTGAAATATTGGCTTCAGTTTCGTATAAAGTTCAAATTGTGGAAAAGCAAACACGTTTATGAGAAAGGAAGAAGAACCAACAACCAAAACTGGAGACCAGTAAAACCGCAAAGAAGTCGACAACTGTAGAAATAACACTGAAATTTGTCCAGAATGAAGTTGGTGATGAAGAAAGAACTAACTTTTGGTATCATTTGATAACAATGGACAACAGTTCATTGAAGATTGTCTTCACTGCTTTATATGTAAATGGTAGGCTCACGAAAATCGCTCAAACTTGTAGGAAATGTCATATTCTATATTGCAAAATAAGTAAACATAAACTGAAATCCAAAGATGTATTAGATGATGAAAATAATTACTGTCCGATACCATACTCCCGTTTTCAAAATTTGGAAAATGCATTCACACGCAACACTAAACATCTATTTAATAACATTTGATTACAAAATTATAATTTAGTAGGTGTTCTATTATGGAATGGAAGGTTTTTAAAAATGGTACTTGATTATTATTATTCAATGTGGAAATTACTAATATAACAAAAACCTAACTAAGTTGTCCGATGCCATACGACTTTCCCCTAATAAAGTATTTCATACTGCGTACCAACTTTGCTCATTTTATCTTCTGACCTCCAAAGAAAGCTTTATTACTATTCATAATAACCTACTTTTCCCGATGTTTGTGCTATAAATCCAGTTTAATCAATTAAAACATGCAGAAATTTGTCGAATGCTGAATAATTATTGAACAACAGGTACCGGACTTGTATGGCAGATGAGAACCATTTCGAACACGTTTCCTAAACAAAGGTAACCGTAAATATTGAAAATGTCTCACATCGTTAGTATGATCAAGGGGAAAAACGTCGGTCGTCCACCGTGACTTCTACGTACAGCAGTTTCCTGGAACCTGATTGTTGGCAGTCGCTTTATTCAGAAAAAAAAAAAAAAAACACTGTTATTGTTAACAATTAAGGGATAAATCGATGATGGGATATAACACAGATAATTCTAGCTTCTATTTTAGTAAAGTTTGACGCCCATGCATTTTGCTGAAAATTGTGTAGAAAATTATGTCTACCTCTGTTGCGTAGGTAGTGGAGTTCCTACCTCACTTTCAAGAGATTATGAGTTCGAATCACGGTTAGGGTAAGTAATTTGGATAAGGTTATTTCTCCGGGGTTTTCCCTTATCCTAAAATATGAATGTTGAGTAACTCTAAGCTCCAAGGAACCTAGGCTCATTTGAGAATCATTTCACCCATTTCATTCATCGTCCAATATGACTTAACGTTGGAGAACGTTAATTAAAAAGATAGAAACTAGAAAACTGAATTGAATTTGAAATATATATTTGTTATAAACTATTAGCACTTTTAGTTTGAAATCAAATTTACCTATTTAGTAAATAAACAATTTTATTGTCACTGCTCATGACTTTATTATATTTTTCCTTTCAGTTATACCTTTGTTAATTAAATAATATTTGGAGAAGGAACGTTCCAGACCTACGTTTAGAGTACTTTTCGGGCACTTGTCAGTTATGGAGACTAAAGAAGAGTTGGCTATTTCAAACGGCTGCTGGAACACTCATCCCACAAATTCTTTTTATTTGGCTTTCGTTTAGATTAAGTGGTATATTTCATTAATATTCGTGAAATTGAGTTAGCCTAAAATTATCTCTAATATATTATTGTAGATATTAAAGTTTATTTGTACATTTCATCAGATAGTGAAGTTTATAATTAAAAGTTATCCATTGAACCTCACAGGAATATATCTCTCAATAATAAATTTTTAAAGATAGTTTCGTATAGTTTAGTCCTCTAAGGCCTTGTGTTACCGATTAATTTATAAACTTATAGTTTATGAGCACAATAAGGGAAAAATGTATTTTTAACCAATACAGTTGCAGCTTCCAAATTATGGTTCACAAATTTGGGAGGACACTGAAGTTAGTAATACTTCTTATTAACTTTTAGAATATATTGTTTGCTAAAGAAAGGTGTGAGTTTTTTCTACTTTTTCGATAAAGTCGGCGCTATTTAAAGTACTATTTCCTGTCCTCACTTACACTTTTAAACAAAAATTTTACAAAATTATCAGGTACTAATTGCTTGAATGACGCTTAGACAATAAATGGAGTGCCAATTATAATATTAAGATATACACTTGGTATTTGTATGATTGCAGAAAAATTAAATATTATATGAATATATTTTTATAGTTGATTGCTTTTAAAATTAATTAATAGGCATACCATTAAAATTTGACCGATGGGAGAGTGTTACTCTTTTAGTATTAAGTGGCTGTGAAACTGAGTTAATGATTTCAAGAAATCCAGAACGTGCAACATTTACATTTCTAATACGTATGAAACGTTTGCATTAGCTGAAACATAAATATTCCAAAAAATATATATTTTCACTTTCACTTGTTTTTAAAACTGAGCAATCAAAAGTTGATCATATTCTAGTATCGTACGTAATATTTTTAGTAAAAGGAAATTATTTTATGGTGCAGACGAGATTGTTTTATAACATATATTTTATCGACCTGGAAGAATTCAGACTATCTCTAGCATTAAGCACACGTGCCAGTATTAAAAATTGTCAAATAAACGTTTATTTGAAATCTAATAAGAAGGCAAACTTAAAGTAAGTCGGTTTAATAAGCCAAATAAATTAAAATGATTCCCTTAAATCCATTATTTTATCCTACAAAATTATTTAGTGATGCAATATAACTTGCATTTGGACATAAAATATATATAACGATTTTTCCAAAAAAATTAGTTGGGAGGGTTTCCAGAATTCTCCATACAGTCCAGACCTGTTGGACTTTCATTTGTTTGGTGTGTCAGGTGCAGAAGTGAAAGCAGCAGTCCGAAATAGCTGTACTCTATAGAATGTATGTCTATGAAAAGGGTATTTTGAAACTAATATCACGATAGGAGAAGTGTGTTGGGAAGCTTGGCGAATATGTAGAAAAATAGACAAAAGATGTCCCTTCATTTGTGTATTTGTTTGTAAGGTGCCTATCAAAATATTAAAAAAAATATTGTGTCTTACGTTTCCATCAAGCCAGGTATATTTCCTCGAATTCTGTTTATTAAGCCATCCAATGAAATTATATAAACTATTTATATAGTTTTTAAACATCGTCATTTGTCTTTAATAGTTAACTTTTGGTACTTTGCTTTTGACAGTATATCACAGTCCTGGTTTTATTGCCTTTTCTTATCGCTTTCCTAAATCTATTGGACGATCATTTATTGAATTGAAGTATTGAAGTTTTACTTCCCCCCCCGCCCTGCGCTTTATATAAAACATTGGAAGCATGGTACTTTAAACCAATAGATATTAATTCGATAAGGTAAGCAAATTATTACTTTGACACCTTTTTTCCCTTTACTTTCAATGCTTCTTTCCGATTTTAGAGCTAATTTTATATCACTAATTATATACAATGACACTAAGACACTAATCTTTGAAATGAAATAGCTATAAAATTACACCTAGGAAGTTAATTGAATATTCATTACACTCCGAGATTTCTGTGCAAAGACTGCAAAGAAAATTCCTCCACTCTTTCTTAACTTTTCTTTGCATAGAAATATATGGCTGTTTTTAATTTTCTTAAAACCGGTTGTTAATGATTTTATGAAAATGCCACTAGTTTAAGTTAATTACTTTACTAATAAAACGAAATACGCACCTTATCTTAAATAATATTTTTGTATTAGTTTTCGTTTTCGAATTATTTTTGCTGATTATTTAACTTTTCCAAGGTTAAACTAGACCATACTTATTTTTCATGCATTGTGTCTATAGTATTAAAAACGGACTTACGACAGGTGATCAGTTGTGGTTCCTCGTTTTACTGTACAAACAATTCCATATTACTATTATAGAAATATTTACTCTAGAAATTTATTGTGAATAATGTAAGTATAAAATCCCTTTTTTATGAATAGTTAATGATAAAATAGAGTGAGGTTATCGTATATATCGTAAATTTGTTTGAGCATAACGTATCCGATTTTTATTAATGGGATCATTAGAGGTGAAAAAATTATAAAGAAAATATGAACAGCTCCTTCAAATGCATATTTTATATAATTTTGGCCATGCGCATTTTTGAAACATAAACTTTTAAATATTTTAAGTTTTCCCATGTAAAATTATAGTGCAGTTGTATAAAGTATCTTTGAAAATATCGAAAAAAAATTCTTTTATTCTTGCAAAGTAGAACACGAATTCAACAGTAACTTTGTTTTCAGATTCACCACGCCAGCAAGTCTTAACATTTAATTTGGGATTAGTCACAATTTATTTCAACTAATTAGAAGAATCCCTTTTAATGTCATTACTAAAATACACAAAGAATTTACAAGATTGTATGGGGTAGAAAAAATAAGAAAAAGTCAGTGAATATGACACACTAGGCTTATTTGCGCAAAAGCTCATTATAACTACAATTGACATGTGATATAACTTGCTATTCTCCTTTTTCTTCTTCGTTGCTCTAATAGTAACCAAATCGATAGGATCTAATTTAAGAACATTTCTGGGTTATAATCTATTTTATTTGATATAAAGTAAAGCAAAATATTTTTTTCAAATAAGTACTTAAGTATAGTTGTGAGTCTAAAATAAATTAAGGAAGCAATATGGGTGTCACAGATCAGACCTTTACTTTTCATTTTCCTTATTTGATAGGTGTTTTGAAGTGTGGGAAAAATATGCATGTCTTTGTACAGAAACCTCGGAGTGTAATGAATGTTTAATTAACTTCCTAGGTGTAATTTTGTAGCTATTGCATTTAAAATATTAGTGTCTAAGTGTCCTTGTATAAAATTAGCTCTAAAATCGGAAATAAGCATTGAAGATATAGGAAAAAAAGGTCTCACAGTAATAAATTGCTTACTTTATCGAATTAATTAATATCAATTGGTTTAAAGCACAATGCTTCCTCTGTTTTCTATAAAGCGCAGGGGGGAAGTAAAACTTCAATACAATTTAATAAATGATTGTCCAACTGATTTAGGAAAGCGATAAGATAAGCAATTAAAGTAGGGCTGAGATACACTGTCAAAAGCAAGGTACCAAAAGTCAACTATTAAAGACAAACGACGATGTTTAAAAACTATATAATTATTTTATACACCTTCCTTGGAAGGCTTAATACACAGAATTCAAGGAAATATACTTGACTTGATGGAAACGTAACACACATTTTTTTTAAGAGTTTGATAGGCACCTCACAAACAAATGCACAAAAGAAGGGACATCTTTTGTCTATTTTTCTACATAGTCGCCCATTTTCCCAATACTCTTATCCGATCGTGATATTAGTTTCAAAATACCCTTTTCATAGACATACATTCTATAGAGTACAGCTATTTCAGACTGCTGTTTTCACTTCTGCACCTGACACACCAAAATAATTATTTAATGATGATGATGATGATAATAATAATATAATTAATAATAATAATTAATAATAACAACAATAATAATAGTAATGATAATAAATTTATATTTTAATTATAAAATGACTAGCAGCAGATGAATTTGGAGTGATTTCAAATTGAAAGGGAAGATAGCTGCATATTGCGGTAAAGATACTTGATAATTTCATTACGACAACCGGCTGGGACTGCTCAAAATTAAACACTTTGCTACCGTCATTGATACATCTGCTGGTGACGTCACACATGTTAAAAGTTCATTCGAAACTCTAAAAAATGAAGTAGAAAAATATTCCAGATAACATTAGAAGACTTTCACAAAAAATCTAACGAATCTAAATGATTTGTTACTTTAATATTCGTTTGTTTGCTTAAGAAACTGTGAATAAAAAAATAACAACATTCACAAATTTTGAATTAATTCCACATTGCATTTTTCCTTGACGTAAACAGGTTTCTCAACGTGTATACATAATTGGGAAGCAAACCGATGTTACACACGACGCGCTAAGTTTTAGGTAAGGTAAGTAGGCATCATGTAGAACTTTTTTGTTACCATTAGTATCCGGCGTGACAAGAATAAAAAGATCCCGGGGCCGTGGCGCCCCCCGCAGTGTCCGTTATCTTCCCCCAACATCAGGGAAATATTTATGAGGAATTCTTTTTTTGCGCCGCCCGTGTTGGAAAAAAGAGGTATTATTTGTCAAGAGAAGACGCCTAGCCACTTGTTTTACGTGCACAGTAGCTGCTGGACCCCCGAAACAAACGAGGGCTCGGTAATTTCATCTCCACCACTTTACGGCGTAATGTGCTCATCTAACTGCCTGTGATTTACAGGGCACCACCACTCGGTGATTTGGCAGCTCATTCCCAGGCGAAGGGAAGAAACGAACAGGGCCATTGTCGTCTCCTGGTAAAGGTTTGGTCGCACTATTCTCAATCAATAGCTATAAATCGGCAGGACCTCTATAAATCTAAACTTTACCCCTCTCGACTTATGAACAAATAATTTTTCTAGTGAACTTTTTAGTGATTAGTTTCAAAAGAACTGTACATGTGTCACATTCAAATTACTTACTTTACACGTTCTTCAAATAACAACTTTAATTTGAGGAAATATTTGAAAGTAAACCACATAAAAAGAATATCTCGGAAATAGTTGACACAAAAAATTATTTGATTTAAATTGTATATTTCTAACGAGATCTATATTATTTTTTTATAGTACAATGTCTATCTCTTACGGTTTGCAAGTTATACAATAGTCTCTCAGAGTGAAGTGGATATCAGAGGCTAATTCCAGAAAATTTAAGAAGTACATTTCATTTCTAATGAAAATATCAAAAACATATGTTTTACTCATAATCGTTAGAGCTTTCACAGGATTATCTTAAAAGTCTCACTGCTCCATTCATAGAAGCTGCTGAACTCAAATAACAATCTTTTCGTTTTTTGAGTTATGCTGCTCGCAAATTTTTACAAAGAAAAACTCAAACAGAAACTTACATTAACGGATCTGTGTCTAAATATCGTATTTGATCTCACGAGACCTCAAAAGGCGTATTCCCACTCGAATAGCGTTCATTTTTATCTGTAACTTTAACGTGCATAATTTGACGTCATTAATAGCATGACAAATGGAGCGAGTTTTTATATACGATTTCTGTAGCGGCTTGCGGTCGTATTAGATGTGTTGACAGCAGCTTTGAGGCATCCCCCTACTGGCAGGAAATATATTATTTGAGAGATGGGTCTGCCGCGTAATATAAAGGTACGTAATTTCGCCTTGTGCGTACATACGATAACTGTTTATAAAAGAACTATATATACTGCAATGCAGTGCACTGTGCATAGCTAATTATGCAGCCATTAGTAGACCATGAACACTTATTTCACAATGAACATCTGTTTTTCTGTTAGAGATATACATATTGTAAACCTGTCACTTAAAATAGAAATATTTAAATTAGATCTCAATTCTTTTTTATCACCCACAGTTTCCTCACAATGTAACTTCATTACAAATCAGAAAATTAGCAGATTATGTTCTAGGAATGAAAAATAAATTAGTGTTACAATATGTACAAAGCTTTTATCCAAGTCTAAACAAGAAAATATTTCTAGTACATAGTCTTATGTTTCCATTTTCTTATATTTGCTTCCTCTCTTCCCCTTAAACACTGTATTGCGAGAAGGTATGCTTGAGGCCTTTCTGTCATAACATTATTTATTGCTCCTAGATTGGGACTAGTCATTTTTTAGCGTCCAGTGTCTTTCTTTTTGCGAGTAACTGATCCTGTATCTTGGAAATGTTTGATGCACCTATTTGTTTTAAAAGACATAAGGATACCAACATAAATAGACATTTAAGTTAAGCGTGAGAATGCAAACAGTTTATTATCGTATACTGATAAAACGTAAGACGTTTATGTTGTAAACAGAAGTATGTCAATTTGACGGTACCTGGACACATCTGACAACATTACGCTCCGAGGAACTTGTCTGAATGCCGGATAGCGTTGCATTAACTCCTCTATGCAGCGGTTTAAATTACATTTATATATCACACCAATTTTAATGTCGGTACGAAAGTAGCATTCAACCATGAAGACGCGGTGCTGTATCTTTATATCCAAGGGAAGCTGTTTTTTTTTTGTGTAATTTACGTCTTCCAACGTTAAGTCATATCGGACGATGAATGGAATGGATAAAATGATGCCCAAATGAGTCCGGGGTCCATGGAGCTTAGAGTTACCCGACATTTGTCTTACAGTATAAGGGAAAAACCCGGAAAAACCTTATCCAGGTAACTCACCCTGACCAAGATTCGAACTCGGGACCTCTTGAACGTGAGGCAGGCATGCTACCACCACGCTACCAAGGCGGGCGGGGAAGCTGGTTGTATTAGTTACTAGCCCAACCACACTGAGAGCGCTGTAATTTGCTTACTGTTCCACAAAAAGTACCGCTTCTTCTCCGTAGAGGGCACTATGAGTTCAAGATAGACTCACCAGTCAACTATGAGGTCATTCTTGCTCAATTGGAGGGCGGGAAATAACGAATAAAAATGAACACCGTGTAGAATTTTTGAATGTAATGCGATACTTCTTAGCCTTACATTAAGCAGTACGGCAAATAATATATAGTTCTGAAGTGGTAAATATTAGTGTCTGTAGAAGATAAACACTAAAATCATAAGTGCAAATCTCCATAACTCAACTCTAAATTCAACTCAATCATTAAGTGTAATTTATTTTCTTCGTGAACACTTTCTCCACTAGTACCTAATAAACACAGGATGCAATTTCACCGATAGTTATATTTTAAAGGTCCCTCAATCCAGGAAGGTCTTTAACTTTTTCACCATGCACAAATGTAGTTGGGAGAGAAGTTACATTCCACTTATACGAGATTACACTATAAATATAGGTTTTGAGATTACTTGACTAAGGCATGAAAGATTTGGAAAAAGATGCGCATGTATGTGTTTATGAATAGAAAAACTCTTAAAACAAGTCAGGTAAATGCCTTACTAGATATTTAAGTTAGTGCCTTCCTAAGAAGCGGCGCAAAGATATCCAAGGAAATCCTCAATTCCAATGTACAATTTACATGTGAGATTTTTTAAAATGTTTCATTTTCTTAAAATGTAATATAAATTTTGATTAACATATCCTATATTATACAGTAGTGAAATCTTGTCTCTCACATTTTAACAGTTACACAAGTCATTCATTATAAAGTTCATTTCATACAGACCAAATATGCCAGACCATTCAAATTTATGTACATTTTCTTTATTTTGCAAACATCTTAGACACTGAAGACATCTGAGTCTTGATCTGGCCCACGATGTTTCGGTAATTTGAAGCGGTAATGTCTTGTTCACACTTTAGCCGAGAAACCTGTCTCGGTATGCATGGGTGTGTATTCAAAGAAATGGTGACGCGGGAATCTGATTTTGAAACTTTTAATATATAGTATTCATTTTAACGGAGAAGTTGACGATGGTGACTATTATCTGAATGTCCGGTGTTAAAGTATCTGAATTCTACCAAGTGATAACACGCGGTTCTAGCCTTGGGGCAAGAATGACACCTAATCCAGGCGTCCCAACAGTGATCCGAGCAGAAGTGTTCAAGATTATGCTCAGAATGTGCCATTACGCTTCAAAATTCTCCTAATAACCTCCCCTTTTGATAACGCATCTAATATTGCAGTAATAGCTTCTAATCGTATGTTGCCACCTCATTTCTACATTCCTGAAATTTGCTTCTTTTCATCCTAAAGTCTCTAAAAATGTCTAAGAAGATCTCTCACATATTCCAAGAATTACAAGCTAGCCTGCCATATCTAATCGGGTGTGTAGTATTTCGGCACATTAGCAATTGGGTTTGCAGATAATTATCTAGGTTTCAGGGGGCGAGGGAGTTGTTTTCCGGTTTAATTGTGAAGATCACTTTCAGAGGGAGTGATTGATTGTTTTTCCGTGTTCATTCCGGAGGACACTTTCATTTGTAACTCGGGAAGATAAGTTTGCTGACATGGAACTCACAAAAACAGAGAAGGGTAAGCCTTGTGCACTTTACAATGGATATGGATACAGAGTAAGACGAGTTAACAAGGAAAACCTTACTTTTTTGGAGATGTGTAAATAGTGTCAAGTTTAAGTGCTCAGGAACAATAATCAGCAGTAACGGTGTTTTGAAAGAAGTGCCACATATCGCATGTTGTGTGCCGGACGTTGCTTTGCTGCCACTGAGGTTCAGAAACGCATATGTAATACAAGAAAGAGAGCAGGGGAAGAAATTACTTCGATATCTGCGATTTTTATGGAAGAAAGGAGTCCGTTATTTAACTGCGGATATGAACTGGTGACTGAAATTCATCAGTGTGTAATTCAAAATGTGTGTAAAATTAACCTACACTGGAAGAAAATCATAAGTTTTGCAGAAAGTCATGAAAACACCGTTTTATCACCTGAATTGTTAAAGATGAACGATGGTGGCACGTTTCTTTTAGCAGACGATTTATCTGCGCCACAAGAAAGGATTCTGGCAAGCACTGAAGGAGTAACTGCTCCAAAAGAAAAGCACACATTTTTTATGGACGGTACGTTCAAAAGCTGTAGCAAACAATATGGCCAAATATACACCATCCACGCCGATCTTAAAAGTACAAGTCATGAAACCAATGTCATGCCGGTGGTATACGCTCTTCTTCCAAATAAGAAAAAGAAGACTTACAGCAGGCTATTAAACATAATTAAAGAGAAGATTTCAGACTGGAACCCCAAAGATGTAATTGAAGATTTTGAACCTGGCGCTATTCGAGCTTCGGAGTCTGTGTTCCAAATGTACAAATTTCTGGTTGCAACTATCATTTCAATCAATGTATTTGGAAATAGTTGCAAGAATTAGGACTGGCACGTGACTTCATTAAAAATGAGGAAATTAGACTTCATATAAGGATGTGTTCTGCATTGGCCCATCTTCCGCTTAATATTTTTTTTTCGAGTGGAGGAAAAATCCATTTCCGGAGCCCCACTGTGTTGGAGGGCACAATGGGGACTGTGGGGCTCACCTGTCCATGGCAAAACCCACTAAAAACCTCCACCGGATAATGAAAGGATAGTGATCTGGCGTGGCTTAGTGCGGTCCCGCAATAGCACCCGCGTTACGTGAGAGATGGGATGCTGGTACCCAATGGGGTGCGAGAGCGTGGAAGGTATTACTAGGCTACAGACATGGAACCTGACTGCAGCCTAGGGGTTAAAAGATGGTAATAGGTAAAGACAGGTACCGGCTTATTGGTGTCTTGCTTTCCACCGTAAATGGCGAGACTTGATGTCCTCCACGTACAACTGGCTGACAGTCTTGCGTTGTTGTTCTGTGATGTTGTACTGGTTCTCTGCCGGTGGCACATGCGAAAGGAAGGTTGAGCTCACAGAGTTCCTGAGGAGACCCCTGACGCTCGTAGTGAGCTCGTCCAGCTTCCGGTGTATGGGTTGGTGCTCTGATGTGATGTGTGTTGTCTGCGTAGTCTGGAGCTCTCTTAGGAGGTCCTCCAGGGCGCTTGGCCGCTATGACTAGGAACTCCAAACGAAGATCCCGAACGGCCTCCCCTAGGCCCCGGACTTCCTTCCTGAGCTGCTCCTGGCTGGTGGTGTAGTCTGGTGTTGCAGGCTGTTGATGATGTTGATGATGTTGAGCGCTCAGCTGCCGCTGAGTGGTTGGTGGTGCTGGAGGAACAGGTGATGCCTTCTTGCAGGGATGTAGGGGGCATAGCGCCTGTCCGGTGAAGTGGCTGTGCCCTCTACAGGAGACACAGTAGCGGCGGCGGAGGTCGTGTTTTGTACAGACCGAGGTGAGGCTGGAAGCACCACAGTAGTGGCACTTCGGTTCGGCTGCACAAGACTCAGCTGCATGCCGATAGGCGCAGTGGCGGTGGCATGGAGCTTGTAGGTATTGTCGTCCGACCTCAGTGCACCCGCCCTAATAAAGGTAGGTCGTTAGCTAACGTAGCTTCCAGTTCCGCGTGGCTGGCTAGCTCCACCCGGACGAGTGGTGTCGGACCTCGGTCTGAGGTGATGCGGGTGGCCCTCATTGTTGACGGACACTGCTGCTGCGCTGCAGCAAGCACGTATCGTGCTTACAGGTCCCGAGGCACTCCCATTACCAGTATGCTCGTGTGGCGGTGCAGTGGTTGAGGCGGCGTTAGCTGGCTGGCGCTGGCGACCGGCCTGCTCTCGGCTGGGTAGCAGGGCCAGGTTCTGGCTGCGGAGTTGCAGGACGTTCCTCCTCAGCTGGCTGTACGGTGGTGATGACTGCTGGCATCTTCGTTGCTCTCTTGGCACGACTCATGTTGCTGCTCTGAAGGTTCGAGGAGAAGTCCCGCTTAATAAAATTGACGATGGTTGGCTCATTATACAAGAAAACTCTCCAGAAAATGAGCAATTAAGTTTGTTCTACGACTGCTTTGTGGAACATTGGCTGGATAATCCTTCAATACCAACAGATTTATGGAACTGTCATGGAAAATATCACAGAACCAACAATACTGTCGAAAGTTGGAACCACCGGTTGAACAAAATTATGCAAAGACCCCACCTGGTATAGTCGCGCTAGTTAAGGCCTTGAAGGATAAGCCAGAACACCAGGGATACCTTTGTGACAGAAAAGAACTCAACTTGGAGGGTAAAAAACGAAGAAAGTCTACAATTGCACTTGACAATAGGATTGCCAATAGCCTGAAAAGGTTTGAAGAAACTAGAGATTTAAGAAAATGTCTGAAAACTCTTGCCTATGTGCATAAATTAAATTAATGAGAATTTTTTTATACGAATGACCTTAAATAATGAAGAACTATAACGAATTCTTTTTGAATAAGCTTGTAAATGTAAGTTAAAGTATGAACCAAGAAAGCACAAAACCCACTGACGAGTTCTAGCAGAACGAAGAAAGTGTAATAGCTATAATAACGAAAATATACATTTTTGGGGTGCGATAAGAGATCACCTCCAAGTGGTGTGCCCCGGAAACAGTATGCTTTAAGTAGGCATAGCTAGCTAAGAATCTCTTAAAACAGATTTTTCAACAACATAATAAATATGACCATGAGCAATTAACACTCCTGTACCTCTCTTAATTCTCAGTGCCTGAAACCGGTTTTGCTGGTTGATCCGGGTGCCTAATTGCTACTGTTTTTTGCCTTGTGCCCAATTGCTACGGATTCATCTAATTTGGCAACCTTAGGCCGAGCCAAACTTTACTGATAAAACATTGTCAGGCCTTCAGGCTCGGAAAATTTTAACATGAATGCACAAAATATTCATATTTGATTTTATTATAAGTACCTATTAATTTATTCAATGAATCCATAATTTCTCTGTCAACATTTTCCATTCTTAGCAGGTGCGTTATTATCAAAGAAACAGGTACTCCTTGTTTTAATTTTTAGTTTTACAGAGAGAAAGAGAGAGAGAGAGAGAGAGAGAGAGAGAGAGAGAGAGAGAGAGAGAGAGAGAGAGAGAGAGAGAGAGAGAGAGAGAGAGAGAGAGAGAGAGAGACAGATACTTGGATATTCCTAAACATTGTTTTTTTCTGATTCGGTGAATCTGAAAACATATACCTATTCGAAATTTTAGGTTGTAGTAAAATAGTTTCTTACTTAATAGATATGTATCTTAGGTAAAGTAAAACGGTGGCATGTTCTGTTAAAATAATGTTTCACTTCAAGTATAGGAGAGGTCTCTGGTAAATGTAAGAGCTGTCATGACTGAGTAGTCTGTCAGAATATTAGTAATAACGTATTCACAATGAAGCAACAAGACGACTGACCAATAAGAATTCAGCATAAACACCGCAAGATTCATGCGACAAAAGTTGAATCCGAATTAACCTTTAACACTAGAACGCCCAGGCTTTTCCTGCCCTCTCTAACCCCAGAAGGATCATTTTGACCCCTACTTTATAATATTAATGCATGACATTCACAGAATGAATTCTGTTTGGGAAGAAATATTACATCATCTCGGGGAGATTGAATTTGGTTGGAATGCAGAAAATATGTATTATGGGACATTCACATAACTCCCATTCCACTAGCTATTCTTGCAAAAGTTTGATACTTCTTGGTAAACCAGCTAACATTTCATTGCATTTACGCAGTTCCTTGAACGACACTGTAAGGTAAAGCGATAGTCAAATTTTTAAAGAGCGTATTGTTATGTAATTACTTTGGCATAAGCATTGTATGCATAAGAATCCTTAGCATAGCTTCATTCGGATGGGAAATAAAACCGGTGGTCCCATGTCATAGGTTTACACCCTAAGTGAAATTAAGCGGTGTTTCAGGGTCAATGTAGAGTGGGACACTAAGAACCAGAGCAGTTAAAGAAGGTCCACAAATAAGGGCTCAATTTCTAGCTCTTTGTTTCGCCGCAAGGGGAAAAATGAGATGTTACTCTGGGAAAATTCAAGTTAAACATTTCATTTGTTATGAAAATGTCTTAAACATGTGACTGAATTGGTTTAGATTTTATCGGAGGGGACTTGGCATGGCAACCAGACTTGGTTTATTGTACCTATGCCCGAAATGGAGCTTTCCCGGGGGGAAGGGTGAGCGGAAAGGAGGCATAGGGAGCCGAACCAAGGAGTCACAGTAGTGCAGAGTTTCCCTACAGCAATTGACCAGTTGGAAGCCACTTGGCAGGCCAGTACAAACGGTATCCCACCCACCATGGTCCTGAAATAGCCCGAGACCTCCTACCGAAGGGCAAAGTGTTTAACAGGAGCATATCATTCTGCCATGCAACGCCGAGACTCGCGCCGACACTTCTACACTCTAAGAGATCACTGGATGGGTGACATGAAATGATAATAGGGATGAAGTGCAGGGACAGGAAATTCGGCGGATGGAATTAACCTGCGCAGCATTCGCCTCGTAACGCAGCATTCGCCTCGCAACCCGGGAAGACCTCCGAAAAAAAAAAAAAAAAAAAACCATGGCTCGAGTAGGTCGGCTATGGGATTCGAAACCAGATCCCCCGAATGCAGGTGAGAGACGAGACCACCTGTGCCGTCCCACTTGGTAAACATGTGATACTTAAATCAAAAATCGTCAGAGACAAAATGAAAATTTTCGAAAAATAGTCACAATTGGTAGTTTGTGGTGAAGGTATTTTCATAAAAAAAAGTTCCATTTGCATCCTTGGAATAGGCTGAGTTTAAATTCCAGCTTTAGTATCTATTTAACCCGAATTTTGGTTTTTAATTTATGATGTTGATATTTGTGTGCCTTTTTCTGATCTTCTTTAAGGGAGTATCAAAAGTAAATTCCCAATAAAAATCTCGTATGGAAATTTGGGTGGAATGCAGTGCTTTCTGTTATCTACTACTGGCAGGAAAAGTAATACATTGAAAAAATGTGCAGTGTTATTTAAGCTTGCGCGGCGTGTTTAACTGTGACGTCGCTTCCTTGTGAACACAATATCGTGTCGCATCGTCAGTGTCGCGGATATAAGACAGACTTTACTGCCAAGTAATATCCGATAGAACGGATCTTTGGGATGCATATGATAGGTATCTGGCCGGATTGAGATAAGCACATGATTGAAAGTACTGTTATCGGCACATATGCAATTAATGAAGACGATGACGACAGTGTGGTTGAAGGGTCGCATGGTGCCGGCACTGTTTCATTTCTCGGATTACGCTAATGCCCCTCGCTTCACTTTTATCATTTCGAGATTTCAATTTTCTTTCCCCTCCCGTCCCACCACTTCCAATCTGGACCCCGTGCAGCTGAGAGGATGCCTGACTTTCCCCGAGGACTGACTCCCTTCTCATCAACCTCGACTCCTGGATTACCCCCACCCTTCCTCTTCGTCTGCGACATTTCCTCTTCTTCTTTTTTTATTTCCACTTCTCTTATTCCTGCTTGCCCTGCCCCTCTCCAGGTTTTCAATTAAACCGAAGGACCACGGCGTATGGTGGCCATATGGAGGAGGGCTGGTATTAGCGGATGTTCTTCTTCTTCTCTTTCGTGGTCAATACCGACCGCCCCGAGAACGAGCGAGCGAATCGTCTAATCCGGGATATAGCTACGTGTATACATTGTCCTCTGGGCTGGCTATTATCTCTGAAGATAACAATAAGGTCCACAGGAAATAAAGGCTCTTTTACGTTTATAGGATTGGCGAAATGACATCAGCACTGTCATAAGACTAACAAGATATTTTTTGTTACATAAAGAAAGGCGATCATCTTCCTAGGAGGCCTTGGAATTAATTAACAATATCCACTGTGCATTATTTGACTCTGCCTGGATTGGCTATTTGATTTCAACCGCATAAAAGGGAAAATGTAGAAAAGAAACACAGACACAAGAGAAGAGAAAAACGAAGTGATTGAGAGCTGAAGTTCAGCAAGTTCATTATATTCTACTTTCGCTCTCACTCACCTATGTTAAACAGAGAAAGAATTGCATAATAACTGAAAAATGGGGAAGGAAACATATCCCAAAGTAAATAGTTGTAGGAGTAAGAATAACGATAATTTACATCATATTATTAATGTTATTAAAGACTATAATAAGGAAAGGAGAAGGAGAGATATTTGAAATGTACCTTCAAATATTTGAGCTCCATAATAGCTATCAAAAATAAATGAAAAGAAATTATCGAAATATGAGGGCTGTTCAATAAAAAATGATCACGATTTTGTTTGACAACGTACCTGTACTCATCCTCATAATTTTGATGGTCCTTCTCAAAATAGTCTTCCCTGAATGCGATGCACTTGTCCCAGAGTTTCTTTCAGTCTTCAAAGACATGCTGGAAACCATTTTTTGAGAAATCGTTCAAAATCACCTCCGTAGCCTTCATCACTGCTTCTGATGATGGATAATGCCTCCCACGAAGGCGTTTGTTCAAGTTAGGCTATAGAAAAAAGTCACAAGGGGCTAAATCCGGACTATAGGGAGGGTGAGGAATGCACTTCACGTTGATTTTTGCAAGATATTCAGCAACAACATTGGCAATATGCGGCTGCGCCTTATCGTGGTGCAGCATCCACCTGCTACACGGAAATGTGGTCTATTGTGCCTGATATAGACTTGCAATGTTTTCAGGACATCCCTGTCCAGTTACTGATGTGTGTGCAGGTACAATATGCTGATAAACCATTCCATGAATATCAAAGAATGAGATGACTATAACTTTCCCAGCAGAAGCAACCACTTTTGCTTTTTGGGGGATATGTGATGAAGGAGATTTCCACACTGAGCTTTGCTGTTTGCTGTCAGGATCAAAATGATGTAGCCAAGTTCCATCAGCAATGATTACGTTTGAAAAGAACTCCGGATCTTCCTCTAACATGAACTTTAACTGCATGTTACCTCCATTGCAGCGGTAGGTGATACTGAATATGTCTGAACTTGCCTGGTTCTCACAGGCGGGAACCAGGAGTACAAACAATGAAACTACTACGACGTGTTTGTTTCACATTAAGTTAACAGAATATAATAAGATTGAATTTTAGTGCGAAAAAAGATGACCGTAAAAAAATTATGATCATTCTTTATTTAAAAGCCCTCGTATTTAATAAACTAAATGGTTGCAGTAAATGATATGTTGGGAAAAAAAAACAGGAAAATAGGTGCTAAATTAAGACTAGCCTAAAATGTGCAACTCACACATAATTATTAAAAAAGAGAGGGGAAAACAAGTTTGGAAGTGGTACTGATAAAATGTTTACCTGTTCTAAGAGTGACAACCCAGACAGAATGTATATGAGTGTGAATAAGGTATGTGAATGCCATGGGACCACAACATATATCTACATTCTGAATGAGAACTCGGTATCAAATTTTGGGTGAAATACAATACTTCGCAATACTTTCCACATATTATCCGTAATGGGTAGAGATTTTTTTTTGTTGAATAGATTTATATTCCCCAGTGTTAAGTCATATCGGACAATGAAAGAAATGGGTGAAATGGTGCTCAAATGAGCCCAGGGTCCATAGAGTTTAGAGTTACCCGACATTCATCTTTCAGGATAAAGAAAAGCCCCGGGTAAACCTTCCCAGATAACTCACCCTGACCGAAATTCGATCTTGGGACCTCTTGAACGTCAGGTATCGACATCGAATGATGCTTCAGAATATTCTCTCGGTACTTTTTCGATACTTCGGTGGTGCTTCTGCAATTTTTATTTTATTTTAATATCACAAAATATTATTGCTGCAAGTATAACACTGCAAAGTCCAGGAAATTGTCACGAATGTAGTTCCTGTACAGCAACATTATGCAAGAAAATAATCGTTTGTCAAATCAATACCAGTTTCCAGTTCCCAAGAAAAAAATCACTCCTTGTCTCAACGAAGATTTGTCACTCCCTCTTTCTGGTGCACTGGATTACTGTGCAACAGTTTTCTTTGAAAGACTATTTAGCATAGCAGGACTCATGTGTGACAGAAAAAGAAATACATAGCCTTGACCCCGCATTTTTTTTAATTTATTACCCATTGATCGGCAAGTATGCTTTACAAATGTTTGTTATAGAGAAACATAGTAACAAAACACGTACAAACTGAGGTAGCCGTGAACGGCTCCTCTAACTAAATATGGCAGGATAACTATAACACATACTGAGTAAATAAGTAAAGAAATAAATAAGTCTGATAGTAGTAATCACTTGTCTCGGTCGTCTGTACTGGTGAGGTCACTCAGGAGATCTTCTAATAGTCTGCGCACGAGGCGAGTTGGTTGGCGAGCGCCGATATTGTGGGTAACAGCTACTGGGACCTCCTGGAGATGGTAAAAGAAAGGTCGTACCAGCCGTCGGATATTCTGGTAGAGTCTGTTTAGTTAACTCGTGTGCATGTTGGCCGCTGCCTTTGACGAACCCTTATAATCGTTTTACAACACCGGCCCTTCTTCTCCCAGTCTTTACTGCAAGGTTGCCAACTTTCTCGATACGCCATGGGTATCGTACGACGTTTCGTTTAAATAAATGATCTTATGTCCATTACTGCAAAACTTTCTTAGTTTTGATATATATCGCCAACCTACAATTCTACTGTATTCCATAGTAACCCTTATCTTATTCAAAGTGCAGTATTTGAAACCCAGCTCCTTTAGGAGACCGCGCAATGTGCAGCGCCCATAAGGAAAATCACAAATTTCTTGCAAATGTGCAACCAATTCATCTAAGGTAGGCGCTCTCCCTTTTGCATAGAATCTATAAATTTCTCGACGAATTAAATCGCATTTGAAATTATATACTTTAGAGAAACGTTTTCTTTTGTTTTCACACTTGATCGGGTCTTTCGAATTCCTTTCGTCACAATATTTCTTACTGTAATTCTGTGAATACCCAGAATTTATTATCAGCTTCATTGCATGACCCCTTACCAAGATTATTTTTCAGTATTATTTATATGTGTTCAAAATAAGCGCTTTAATTTGCTTAGAAGCAGTTCCCGTTGTAACTTGTTTTTTGAGGCTTTTCCAGTAATATAACTCGGCCCAGTTATTCACACACTATTGTCATCACTTTGATTATTTTCACTTGACTGAAAGTTATCTACTAGTTCATTTGCATTTATCTCTGCAGTTCCCTCCCACGATATCTACATCGTGACGTACAACGAATTTCTGCACGTAATGAAACAGATCAACTGGAAGTTGGAACTTTGGCAACTGAGACTCCACGTAGAGTAGACATGCGACTGTCACTTCGATATAATCAGGGTTGCTGTTGCTCCTCAATGACAGTGTTCCATTTCTGAAGTGTGGAGATAGATTTATGACGGTCATTAGTGGTCGGGAGGGTAGTTTCCTTTGAGGGGCTATCTGCACTCGCGTTCACTGGACAGACTCTAGAAGACGAAATTCGTGGTGAAGTTTTTGGTTTCTTACGAACCATGGAGCATTCGTAGCTGTACGGAGCACCCTGTTTTGTAATACCTGCAGTCGTTGGAGATTAGTGTTGCTGGTGCTAGCCCAGACTTTAGCTGCATAGGTAGCAATGGGACGGACTAGAGATGTGTAAAGAAAGGGAGGATTCATAACTAAGTGACGTGCGCCTGTTGAGAAAAGGATACAGTTTAGATAACGAAAATAGTAAACCTATGCAGAGCATTCAATGCACCGTCGTATCAGACAAAGGAGATTGCAGATCTGCGCTTCTTCCAACTGAGCTACTTAGTAACAACCCCGAAAAAGTGAAAATGCTAATATTTTTGAACAAAACCTTATAAAGGTGGACTGTTTTGCTTTTAAATGTCTAATGTAGAATTTAAAAATAAAAACACTGATGGTTTTAAGTTTTGTCACATTAAATATGTGCACCTATTTCATTTTATTGACATTATATAGTCCTCCCAAGATTCTATTTTGTATTGTAACTATAAGTAGAAATGACGGTATCGAGTATCGAAGCATTGACTATTGTGGAAAATTTTGTGTATCGGTATCGAGAAAACTTATTGGCCCATCCCTATCAATAATCGAGTGTAGTACTTTATACAGAAATATTAATCCAGCAATGTCTCTTCTGAAATTTCGAGTTTTAATTTCAAATATTTTAAAAATGGTTCCATAATGTGTGTGTTTAGGTTAATATCTAGTAGTTTTAAACAGAATGTATTTTAAAAGTGTTAACTGTAATTTTTCTAATATATTGGCATACCACCTGGATTTGTTTAAAAAGCATGTTTTATTCAATGTACATTTCAGATCAAATTTGGATAATGAACTTTGAGTGGAATAGACTCTTCCTCTAATTATCTGCTTCTATAGATAAGCAACAGATAAATTAAATCTTTTTGTATTATATAATGCATTTGGGAGTATACAATATTACCTTTGTATAGAAAAATGAGTTGACGTTACACGAAGGAAAGCATCCCATAGTCATCAAGTAATGGATATGCAGTAAACTTGATTGACATAGCCATGTATGGCAGCAGCTCTGGCCAGCATTAATCCTTTAGCATCGCGAAAAGCAAACCGGATATTAGCACACGCGTTCTGATTGGGTTGAAAATGAAATTTCCTATTTCCAAAGTCTGGCATGGGGGGAAAAAATCTGGAAACCACCCCCACCCCAACCCTCGCGGGTTCCGGCACTTGGTTTTCTACATGCGGAGGACGGGTTCATTAAAAACGCACCCCTTTTTGCTATCACCTATTGTAGGCCCAGTTTATTAAACATGCATACACTGCTGGGCGTACAGATAAAACAGAAAGGTTCGCTCTCTCGTTTTTTTTTTTTTTCGGCGCAAAGGTATCTAACGGAGCGCTGGCAACATAAATCAGAGCACGTGTGTGTTTCTGTTTGCAATTTGTTCCTCAATAACGAACAGAATCTCTCTCTAGAGCGCCCTGTTGGTTCGCGATATGGGGCTGAATAGGGCACGCCCGACATAGGTGGCAAAACTGTGTGCCGCTGTTTTCGATATCTCGAACGTGTCGGAAATTGCATGGCCAACTCTGAATAATGCCGCAAACCTCTCCCGCTCCATGGAGGATATCCTAAAAGCCGGCCTGTGTCACACGAAGCAGCATTAGCATGACTGTGTTGCTTGCCAACAAGATAATAGCAAGTAGCACAAAACATGGCGCGTTTCAATCCACAAGTGATAAACAGGTAGCCGTCTCCAGGTTCCGGCGGAACGTGAATAATGTTCCCAGTTGAATAGCACCAGTCTTTCACTAAGATTCCCTGCATTAAGGATTTCCTTTAAGGCACACGACGGAATTGCGTCTGTGCGCCATAATTACTGCTCCAGACCTCCAACACAACTCTTAGCCGGACTGAAACAACCGCCTTTGTTATCGTTATGCTTTTGTTTCACTACCCCCAGATCTGTTGCGCTTTTAATACACAAGTAAATGTCGTTTTACTGTTGAATTCAGAACGTCATTGTCGATTAAACTCCATCACATAATTCATTGCTTTCTCTACTACGTAGAAGTATTGCATTTTACCTGAACAGTCCATTGAAGCATCAAAACTCATGTCTTTCGCTTAATCCCTTACACCAAAAAATTGTTTGAAAAGGGATTATATAAACGCACTTACCTGGATGTCACTATGGTTGCCTTTAACGTCTGTAAAAATTAAATACTAGCTGTAATATTAACTAATTTTCTTACACTGGTCTGCGATATTTATTTAAGTTTTAAAGTCTTTAGCTTGGGTCGGAAAATTTTAAGTAATAGAGTAGACGGACACATCTCTCTGTGTAATATATCCTTAATTTTTCTACAGATTTCAAACCAAATTTAAAATCAATATTCTAAAGTGCTGAAGCTCTTGTGTATGCCTACAGATTAGTACAGCCTTTAAATGCAATGTTTTGCCTAAAAGTTATCAACTTTCTCCTTATAAATAATTCTAGCTCTGTAATGTTTTCAATAAAATATAAAATATCTTGAGATATTTTCTTCCGACTCCATTAAAAGGAGCAGCATGCCTCAGGCAGTAGAGTCACGTTCAAGAGTTCGATTCCGGTGGCCGATCTTCATGACACAGAGATTACTTTGGGTAGCTAGGTGAATGCTGGGAAGGAAAAACACCACCGAATTTCCATGTATGGGGAGGTACTTCATCAGCAAATATGTAAAGCCCAAGGGAAGAAGGGAGCCAATTGTACGGCTCACACTACGGAGTTTCAATCTTCAGCATTAAGCGAGCTTGCACTCTGTCGTTCCATATCAGATACGACTATGCTTTCACCTCACCCTTCCCTCCCGGGAGGCGCCCCGTCAGCGGCCTAGCCACAAAAGATCTATGGATGGAGTGTTGTGACTCTAGTCATAAATTTCTTATGACTCTCTATGTCTAAAGCGATTGCCATACGACAGATATAGATGCTCCGTAACAAGTATGCATAGGGTAAATCTCTTCGAAAAAGTATCACGAAAATACCTCCCTTTACCGTATAACAATGAAAAAAAAATTAATCTGGGATTAAGTATCAAAGATGAACAAGTTCGAGAAATTCAGCCATTTTCTGTTGTATGGATTCGTTTAGAAATGCTCTCTCAATTCATACAAAAAATTCAATTTAAATAACAACTAATTCTTGAGCATTTCGTTTTTCAGTTAGTGCTATTCAAGGATAAATACCTATACGCGGGCCTTTTCCTAAAACGCACTCTTTATTCAAAGGATCTCATTAATAACATTTTATTAAACAGTTTGAATATAAGGAATACCTACGTTGTGTAATAAATTGCCATTCTTTTGTGTGTTATAAGCTCGTGCAAAGTTTTTTAATACCAGATCCTTTTGGCTTTTTAAGCAGTTTGTTAGCGGTTTGTACGTTTGTACATAACAAAATATGTTTTAATACTAGTTCTAATAATTCTGGTAATATATGTCGGAGTAATAGTAATTAGCTGGAAAAAAAAAACTTTTTGTATGAACACGTTTTGGAAGAGATGAGGCAGAGAATATCGTGTTTACTGTTACCAGTTTTGTGACTCTACCAGCCGAGCTGACATACAGGTAATTACCGGGCAGTGGAGTTGAGCCATTGTTGCATGCAATTAAGGGTTACACGGTGGCACAACGCGACCGACGGGTGGACGCATCCTCTTCAAGCCGGTCGGCATGGAAATTACGTGAACATCCGCAGGTTCCCCTACATAACTGATTGAGCAAGCGGTAGCGACCATCAGCACGTCAGTTTTGCTGATGACGACTCGGGGTGCACCTATCACTCAGGAAATTTGGCTGGCAATCATCCATCATCGCTGCCAGCTTATCGTCAACTGTCAGCCACAATGCAGTCCGGTTGCTTAGAAACTACTCGACAGGAGAAAGTTCTCTTTCGGGTGCTTCTTGATTCAGTTATCTACCCGGAAAATACAAACGATCGTTAGGCAGATGTTGACCCTATGGGACTATTTTAAAAGATCATCATGTTTGAGCATTGGAATTCCACTAATTTTTCTACCGGTTAGCTTAAATGGAATATATTACTACCTAATTTTTTTATTTCGAGATGTAGTTGAGAATACACTGTTTAATTTCTGATTCCAAAATGCATTTTAAAAAAGTTCTCTATTACTCTTCCGTCTTCCGTCCTCTCTTTTTGTGCTCTCTTCTGTCCCTCTCTTAATAACTGAAGATAAAATAGTCAAATAAATACATTGAACTATAAAATCATCAAGGACACGGATGCTTTGAGGAAATTTTTCCCATACCAAGGAAACCTTTATCACCACAATTTTTCTTTACCTTTATTTTTTTACAAATATGTTACAGTTTTGATTAGAAGAACACCTACTACAGATAACGGTACGGTGAAGGTAGTACAATCTTAATTCCTCTTTATTCTCAACTGAATTTTATATGACTGACCATCCATAAGATATACAAAACGACTGGTAGGAATTACTTGTTCTTCCACACTTTAGCCATATTTTAGGACAAGCTGGATTGGACCACAGATCTCGCAGTCACCGTTAGGTTGCTGTAACCACTAAATTACCATGGCAACATGCCAGCACGACTTTAAATTCTGTGGTTCCCCAGTAAACCACAAAGCAATCTCAAATTCATATATGCCATATCACAAAGGTGGCTTACAACGTGTAAGTACTTCAAGTCCCAAGCGAAAAGGATGGCTCAAGCGGTAATGTCTGTGACCAGCATTCGGATGATCGCGAGTTCGACACCCGCGGCCAACCTTTCTGACCTAAGCGGAATGCTGGAAGGCATACTTAGCTTACTCCCTTTCATTTCATATCATTCATTTCATTCTCTCTAAAGGTCTTTCCAGGTAGCTAGAGTCAGCCATGTCACTCGGCTGAAGTTCGGGAATCCCCGCTGTGATAGACTTCACGTTCTGAGATTTATAGTTTAGACACTATTAGGTTAATTCATTCCCATTGATTGATTAAATTTTGTAGTGTTGCATATCTAGCCTTCCAAGAAGATAATTTTCGAAAATGTAAAATCGAATATCGTGTGAAATGTCTTATACAACCTTTTAACGTCTAAAAATCCACTATGTAATTAAGTTATTCAAGTCTTCATTCAGAACTTGAATTGATGACAAGAAAAGGGTCTTTATAGCAGTTATTTACCTATAGAGAATATACAGTGAAAATCTGAAAGAAACTGAACAAAGTTGCGTTAAGTGAGTGTTTTTAAAGTAGCAAATCTTAAGAAAACAAGTTTACAGGTAGATAGGTTTCCAAATTTCACAAGCTATACACATGTTCTTTTTTATAAAAAAGGCATTACACATTTAAATGAAAAATTATTTCGCTATTGAAAGCTGACTTTACAGTATTTTATTATTTATATTTATAGAAATAATGTTGTGAATCACTGCACACAGTGATTGCTCAGGTATAAACATCGTGGTCGTTGGCTGCTTTAGTTGTGCAGTTTTTAATTATAATGTGATGCTACAATAATAAATGACGAATGAATTTGTTGTTGAATAAATAAATAAATAAATAATGCTGAACATTAAAAATTATATCTGTGGACTTCATTTCATCTATCTAGGGATTCCGTATTTAATAGCCATTTCGAGCAAACGGGAGGAATGTAGTTAAATTCCTACTAAAAGCGTAATGAATTTTAAACAGTGTACTGCATAGATGTAGGAATATTGGTAGACAATATTAATGAAACAGTACTTCTGGATTACTTTGGGGATCTGGCAAAAATATTTTCTCCGAATATTATGACGAACTTCAGCAACTCTACCAGTGGACGCAAGAGTAAGTAGTATGTAGTTCAAAACCTTTATGGTGAATGAAATGTGAGATCTATAGGTGACGTGTATTTAAAAGACAGCATTGCATCGAAAATCTTATTTCCGGATTGTTATCGTGTATTCCTCTAACACCTATTTTTCAGCAGTAATTATTTTAAAGAGCACAATGAGGATATTTATAATGAGAGGGATATAAATCTTATTAACTTGCACATATTGAACAATTCAAAATATTTCGTTTTCTTTTGTGTTACACGCATGCATTGACCTCAAACATAGCAAAGAAACAGTAGAACATCAGCAATTTTATTACATTAAGTATTTAAAAATTTATAATTTTGAAAAAGCTGATGTGTCGTATTCGTATGACTTTCAGTGTTCTTTCTTCTACAGAGTACTCTTACTGTTCGCCAACGCAAAGAAACGCTCTGTGTCTGCCACCCTTACACAGTGCGACAAGGTCAGCAAACGTTTGTGACAGAGAATGCATGATACACAAGGAGTAGAACTATTAAAAACACGTTCTCTATTTACATAGTACACTAAAACCGAGAAGTTTTATTCACAAAAGTACGAATGTATTTGGATGGGCTGTAACTGAACTGACACAAGTGCCATAAACAACTACAGGTAGCGTATCGGAACAGTGTCTAAATACCTTTGCTCCTTATTCTCCTGGGACTTTCTTTGCTGTGACAAACTGTACACAGATCTACTTCTTTAGATCTACTTCTTTAATCAAATAACGTTCAGTGTTTATTTACACATTTCATTAAGGTGCGAAAGCAGTATAACAGGCCAAAGTGGTTGTTAACCTTTTCAAAATCCATCGCTATTTGATGACTTTGAAGGAGGCAGGAAGGAAGAGAGAGACAGAGAGAGAGAGAGAGGAAGAAAGAAAGAAAGAAGAAAGAGAGAAGAGAAGGGCATAACGATTTCCCATTTGAGGAAAATGTTTACATTGACCAATTAGAAGGTATATATTTACGTCATTCAATAATGGTGGCAACATTTGAATTACAACAAACAAAACATTTTTGGAGCAGCCACTAAATTGCACTGCTTAGAGGTAATCTCTTCCAACATGAGGAACTCAACTCCACCCATCAGGGAGGCGACGGATGCCGCCCAAGTGGTAATTTCATTTGCCCTTGCTACTTCAATACAAGTCTAACAACGATGTTCTTCCAGTAGTTCTCTAACACATTCACATGCACATCATCACTTGCTGATTGCGGTCTGCCAGCTTCACGTTTTTGATGAACGTCTTCCCTTCCTCTACGAAATGCATTCGCCCACCTAGCCACGGTACGATATGTTAAAGTCTGTCTAGCACAAGCCTCCAGTAATTCTGTGTGGCATTGATACCTCTTGCAACCTGAATTTTAATTAAACATCTTTGTTCGTATTTACTAAACATATTTAGTGCCCACAATTAAACTTACTAAAAATGTCTTATTAAATAATATTATTGTCTTCAAACTCACAGATAGCAAACATTATATGCTCTTATTTTTCATCGTTAACCGGTTACATGATTTACCGCTGATAACGCCAAATGCAGGCAGTGTTGCTACTAATTTTTGAATGAACCATGTTCACATTTAATATATCCATGTGTAAGAATTATCCAAAAGTTATTTAGAATTAAATTTACTTTAGAAACCATGCCAGAAAATTCAGGATATAGTATATTTTATTTGTCTTAATCTAGCTTAAACAAATGGAATTTTAATCTTATTTTAGAAGTTTTTCTGAGAAAATCAACATCTTCATAAAGTTTTCTATATAAAGTCTTGCTTGGGTTGAGTGGTTTATCTTGAGAGTCTTCATGTAACATTGTTGGCGTGTCCTCAAACTAAATATTTAAGTTAAATATTTTAAGTTCCTTATTTAAAAAACTTTTGATTTTGAGTTATGCTGTTCACACATATTTTACTAAAGCACTTACTCGGATTCAGGGGCCACAAAACATGCATTTCCAGTGATATTTCATGGATTTTTTGGGTAGATACTATAGTTCCTCCACATACATACTCGTTCTGTAGATATACGATACAAAAAGTAATTATTAGTTCCCTATGATAAAATTAAGTTTGTACTTACAGTTAAGTGTAAGTTTTCTGGATTGTTTTCTTTTTTCTCTTCTTATTCATTTATTATTATTATTATTATTATTATTATTATTATTATTATTATTATTATTATTATTATTATTATTATTATTATTATTATTATTATTATTATTATTATTATTATTATTATTATTATTATTATTATTATTATTATTATTATTATTATTATTATTATTATTATTATTATTATTATTATTATTATTATTATTATTATTATTATTATTATTATTATTATTATTATTATTATTATTATTATTATTATTATTATTATTATTATTATTATTATTATTCTTATTATTATTATTATTATTATTATTGTTGTTGTTATTATTATTGTTATTATTATTATTATTATTATTATTATTATTATTATTATTATTATTATTATTATTATTATTATTATTATTATTATTATTATTATTATTATTATTATTATTATTATTATTATTATTATTATTATTATTATTATTATTATTATTATTATTATTATTATTATTATTATTATTATTATTATTGTTGTTATTATTATTATTATTATTATTATTATTATTATTATTATTATTATTATTATTATTATTATTATTATTATTATTATTTATATCAATTATATACAGCATTTAACACTTAAGTTCACATATCAAGTTTTTATAAATGGGTTGTTTTGAACATCAGACGATGTTGATTGATTTCTGCTCCTCTGAAACCTATTTCCGGCAAATTTGTTCATAAATTAACGAGGTTACCTGTATAGCTATTATTAACAAAAGTAAACCGTTTAGCAATGTCGGATGAAGTGCTGAAGGCGTTTGCAGTCTGTGCATCAACTGGACACAATAAAGAAAGCCTTGGGATGTCTAAACCGTAGACAACAGTTGCACATTTTTATGCATTTTAACTAGACGTCCTTCTTTGATTTTTGTAAGACCTCGAAATATTATTAGAAATAAAAATATCATGCGAGAACGTCCGTGTCTTATATCTTGTTAACAATCATCGTTATAATAAAGGTGATATAAAAAATATAAAAATGTTGCCAGGGGCCTCACTAACTGGCGGAACTCAGGGTGAACCCCGCGACACGATTTCTGTGCGTGCCTTCTGTAAACGCCGCCGACAGAAAAGAAAAATTAAAATTACATCTACGTATTTGTCTCTATAGCTTCTAATTTACACCGTCTGGAATCGACAAATAATTAATGGATAACGAGCCAGAAGAGACAAAAACGTAGGAAAGTTAACCAGAATTGCGTGATAGGAATCGTGACCACTTACTGTGGACTTCTGACGCGTCAAGGATTCAAATTCCTGAATTTGCATGTAATTGCTTAAATGAACACCTCTCATAGGCACGTGGTTACATGTTGAGGTCCAGTAATGGGGTAGTTGGATTTCTAGCCTCCTTTCGTTTGTCAGAAATCTTTCTGTTTGTAGTAGCAGGAATTGCGTTATCCAGATGATACTGAAGTCTTTTCCCTTTTATAACCCACCCAGTAATTGTGAGTTTTTCCAGGTTGATAGGCTAATGCTGATGCGATTCTTCTACTACTAATACTTCTCTGTCCTCGTCACTTCGTGATTGTCACCCTCAGATGTTTCAGGGATGCAGAACAAGAGAGGGCATTTGGTGTGTTTCGTCGGGACATGAAATCTTATCTATATAAAATATTTCCCTCTTGTGCCTTAATTACTAGCTGGTGCATATTCTGAGCATTCTGGGAACGCCTGCGCCGTCGTCAGGATTACTGTTTCCAATCGTTAGGGACCCCGTCATTGTCCACCTACCTGCTCTTAGTGCCTCCTGTACCTCACAAGACTCACAATGTTCCTATTAACGTAGCTGAGTTTTAGTGGCCAGGGACTATCCTATCTTATCCAGATAGCTATGCAAAGCAAAGATTTTCGGATAATTTCACCTATCACTAACAATTTACAACGAAAAGTTTGGTTGTATTTTTTATCTACCTGTCCTTAAATACTTACACAAAAAGTAATCAGATTATTATATCATCACAAAAATATTAGAAATAAAACAGAAGTTCTTGCAGCAAAATTGTAGAATCATATTGTCATATACAAATAATACTAAAACATTTTCCCTATTACATTAGCATTTTTTGAAATATTCACTGCTGTGTGCTCACCAGGTTGAAGCTTACTTTTATTGCAAACCTTTAGAAGTATGTGTTTTACTTTTTCTACCATTTACCTAAGGTAGATAGACATAATATCGTATTCGTAAGAAAATTGAATATTGACATTTTATCAGAGATCCCTTAAAAACAAGCGTACCTATATATGTAAATAGCATTAATAAAAATATAAACTCATATCTCGTAATTACCCAATTTACTATTTGAGTTCTATAAGATTCATGGAAGCAACCAAGATTTTCGGTTTTCCCATCGTAGTGTTTCCATTGTGGAGTGTGTTCCGTTAGTTCTGATTTTCTTAAAAAGGGCTTTACTGTTTTGTCTTAAAATATCTTAGATTTGATATTTTGACATGAATAAAGCATGTAGCTTGAATGTTCAGTGAACATTACATCAGAGATAAAATATAAACGTTAAATCACTTTTCTTTTGTTTGATTACTACAGTATATAACGATGAAATAGAAAATAATAATTTTAAAGTACCAATGAAAGTAGCTCGCCTATGTGTTGTGGGATAGCATGACTGTCAAGTTCAATAAGTCCTAATTTAGAATCTATTTGCGATGAGTTATGCGAGAGTGTTTTACTTTTCCTGTATTTTTACCTTATCATGAAATATACATGTGGGGTAAATTTAAGCTTTATGGGTCATGGAGTCATTTTTGCACCATTTCATTCGTTCATCTTCCAACATTGCCTAATTGGTTAAAAACTAGTTAATTCAATTATATTTTATTCATAAAATAGTGTAATCTCACTACATTTTCACTATTCTATTTATTTTCTGTATATGAAAGAGAGAGAAGGAGTATTAAAAACTAAAGGACGGATCTTTAAATGCCTTACTTCAAGGATGTAGAGTAAAGATTTTCAGGATGTTTTGTTCCTTATAAAATTAGCATATATATGGGAAAGTCTGGTTATTTTTTACAGTTTTCAAAAATTGTTATAAGGATTTTAATTATAATAGAACCTGATTTTCGCATAGGTATAACACCTGAATTTTTCTATAATCAGGTTAGGAATTACTGTAATTGAGTTGAATATAGTTGGAAAACCAAAAAATATTGCTGATGGAAAAATGAATATTTAAAATATAAAAGTTATGATAACTTCTTTCTGACATAAGCTTTTTTTTTTAAATATTATATATTGTACTTAAGACTTCTATACATATATAACGTTAGGATAAACTTTCCCATGAACTTTCAAAATTCAACCTTCGATATTCATGCCTTAAAGTTCTACACCTTTGACAATATAAATAGATTTCTTTACAAATGATTTTCTTGTTAAACATACAAGATATAAAATCATTACCTTCTACTTTCTTTCTTGCTTAGAGAAGTTTTGTATTCCATCCAAAAATTAGAAGTTGAGCTTTTTATCCTGAAAGATGAATTTCGGGTAACCCTAAATTCTATTGAATCTGAGCTTCTTTGAGCGTCAATTCACCCATTTCGTTCGTCGTCCCATATGACTTAACGTTGGAGGGTGTTGATCAAAAGAAAAGCTGTTTAAATATGCACAAGTTGCTCAGCAGTAGGATGCCTAACACCATAACAATACTACCTTATTATTTCCTCTACCATATACATACATAAAATGTTTATATTCCATCCAAAATTTTGATATCAAGATTTTACCAGTAATAAACGTTTCGAAGCTACCTGAATAAAACAATTTAAAAAAAATCCACCTCTTGTATGCATGTTTGGTGTATGTGTGTTTGTGTGTCTGTGGACAAGGAAAACTCGAGTTAATACCATATTCAATTTCAGTATCATATGATGATTTATCACAAAAGTTTACAAAAAAAAATTCCTCCCACAACCAAATAAATATGGAATGTTTTTCGACGTTTTTGATGTCATAAATGGCTGTAAATACTTGTATTTAAATAACACATTTTAAAGATACTTTGCCTGTATAGCAAATAAAATCAATATATTTAATTTTCTGGGAACAGTATGTGAAATCCTCGCTTGAAAGGAATTGCATATAATACTGTATAACTGGTATACATTAACTCGTAAATGTAAGCGTATACATAAAATAAATATCTTTTAAAAGATACAATGTATATGAGACAACTTTCTGTGGGTATTTACTATTTCTAAGATATCTGGTTTTAAAGGTTGGATATATTATTCTTGTAAGAATGTTGATTTGCAGTTGTTTCTCAGCACTGCATGTAAACATAGAATTTTAAGGCTAGTATAAAGCTTCCGATATACCTATTAATGAACGATAGAAGCGGCATATACGATGTAATATTTTGAGTTATTTCTCCTTGCATCTCTAACACGTCCCTTTCTTTGAATATCATTTGTAACCTACTTTCCGCTGCATGTGAAATACGTGGCAGATTTGGACGACACAGTTGGAAAATCTGTATACATACCTACTTCTTGTTCTGTTTGTTTTCTGTCACCTATGAACATAAGAATTTCAAATCCTTCGTTTCTGTTAAAAATGTTTCATTTCAGAGTGATACCATGAATGAAAGGTTTTTTTTTTTTTGTGCCTTTAGTCATAAAAGCTCCATTAGCGTTCAGATTGTCACATTTATTGTCTAGTGTGCTTAAATGCAAGATTTATTATAAATAACAAGACTTTAAACATCTTACTGTTTGCAGACGATCAAGTAACATTTAGTAATACCAGAGTGAACTGTAAATAGCAGTACAAAAATTAAAAGGAAAAACCAACAATTACAACATGAGAATTTTAGAGATTAAAACAAAAAGGATGGCGATGCAAGGGTCAAACCATTTAAGATGTAAAATAGTAAAAATAATAATATAATGGAACAGGTAAAGAATTTGAACTATCTGGGATTTAACGTGTCCTATTGCCAAAAGAATGACATTAATATAAAAATAAGCAGCCTGTGTAGAACAATAAGAACACTGAAAAACAAAACATTAAAAAAAACTCATTTAAAATTTTATGAAACCATGTTAATTTATGTCTGTGAGAATTGGACACCTATAAGATCAGATAGAAGATAGATAGAATCAGTCGAAATTAAATTCTTATGTTCTGTAGCGGGATACACACTTTTAGTTAAAATTAAAACAGGATTAAACTTAAATGCCAGAATAAATCAGATAAGAAATAAATGGTTAGAACACATAGAAAGATTGCCACAAAGTAGATTACTACAGGTAATCCATGCGCCAGATAGATAAACTCGATCTCTTGATGTGGAAACAGGTCAAGGATCTAATTCCGAGGAATGTAATATTTTTGTTAAAGTCACACACACCCATATACGCCCGATTCGGTAGCGCAGATGGTAGCGAGTCTGCCTCACGTTAAAGAGGTCCCAAGTTCGAATCTCGTTCACCCTGAGTTACCTGCATACGAGCCTTTTCCGGGGTTTTCCCTTATCCTGAAGGACGAATGTCGGGTGACTCTAAGCTCTGTGAACCCTGGGCTCATTTGAGCGTAATTTCACCCGTTTCATTCATCGACTGACATGACAACGTTTAATACACACACACGCGCTCTCTCTCTCTCTCTCTCTCTCTCTCTCTCTCTCTCTCTCTCTCTCTCTCTCTCTCTCTCTCTGATTCGTAGTTTTAGATTCTATGGAGGACCTTTTTTTTAACGTCGATAACGGATAATGAAATGGGTGAAACGATATTCAAATTAGCCTATGGTCCAAGAGCTTGGCGTTACCCTACATTCAACTTCAAGGATAAGCAAAACTCCCGGGAAGAACCTTACCACAAAGGTCAACCTGACCGAGATTCAAAGTCGGGACCTAATGAATGTTAGGCAGATATTTTCTGTGTAGCTATAATGAAAGCCTAATAGAGCTATTTATTCAATTGTTTAAATGAATTAACTTGAGGTACAATCAAAGAATTTGCTTTTGCAAGAATAGTTTATACCTATAAGCTATTTAAAATAAACATAGACAGTGGAGGAAGTCACGCGTATGAAAGACTTCAGAGCTTTTAGAGGTAATATATTTTCAGTTCTATTTATATTATACATCACTTATGTTGTGTAGAATTTCTGGAAACTTCATATGTGGGAATGCTGTTAGAAGTTTTACTTATCTAAACGAGCGTCAGAATTGCAGGCCAGTTGTTTGACATTAAATATGTAGAGCACCTGCTCGCTACCGTAGGTTGACATGCTTTGTGTAAACAAAAATAAATAAAAAACGTTGCCACGGATACGGAACCTTGCGTTGTTTTCGTCCAGCGAATGTTTTACAAGTCGTTGAGGTAAATATTTTGAGACATTCTATAAAATTAATGTACATGCTTTTCCAGAGACTTTTATAGGCCATTTCTTAAATTGGTAAGATGGAAAAAACAACGTTTTCACTTTAATGTGCGTTTTCAATTAAGTGGATGGCATTAAGAAGGGGAGGATACCGTTTGGATAGGGGAGAAAAAAAGCGAGGTCTTTGAAATTCCTCTTTGTATCTGGTAAAAGCATGACGGGAATACGACAGGAAAAATAAAAATAAAGAAGAGATATACTGATAATGAAAGTAAAGCACAAAAATATACGAAGAACTTACTAAGATGGAGAAAGGAAAATAAAAAGTTATGGAAGAATTTTATAGCCTACTTTTGAACTATTGAGTTACTTGTTCTGTTTTAAATATTTTTGGATTGCAATATTATACGTAATAATCCTTTTGCCCTACTTCTCTACATAAAACGTGATATATGATGCTACTGGTGCTGAGTAATATTAATTGATGAATCTGCCTAAACTTTCAGTTGATAATTTTGTGCAGAAAACGACACTTAAGTTGTAATTTACCGAGTGATTTCCCATTGAAAATTACACCCGAGCACAAATAATATCAGATTTCTATGGGGAATAAAGATGCGGAGAAAAAAAAAGGTGGTTGGTTACCTTGTAGCGGTTATTTTGATGTAGCAGTTACTGAAGTAATGGAGACAAACATTCGTAAACAATTACGTATAATGGTTACAAAATAACAGATATAAAGTAACTTCTTACTCACTAACGGTTATCAAAATTAAAGGACAATAACTGGTTATTTTGTTAACGGTTGCAAAGTTCGGATGACAATTCACTAAATCTGCATTGGTATCCCTTATCAGAAAGTAGTTACCTCAGCTCTGTAATAATGACAACTAGTATACCTTCTCAAGAAAAGTGCTCACTAATTATTATGCTCTTTGCGCTTTGCTCTATATGTCACCAACTGAGGTTATCTGCTTACAATGATGTTAATATTTCCCCAAATCTAGTAACATTGCTTTTCAAATTGTCATAATCATGGAAGGGTAGAGTCAGACTGAAAAATTCAATGCCATAGCCGGGATTTGAACCACGGATCTTCTGGTCTCCGTCCAGCCGCTCTAACCAATTGAGCTACTAAGGCCAACGTGCCGACATGACACTAAATTCTCCAACTGACTCTTGTTTTCCCGATAAACCACTTAAGAGATCTCATAAACACATGAGACAACTACCTTAATGGCGTCTTACAACATGTAAGTACTTTAGGAAGAGGGCTTTATAGTTAACACTATTAGGTCAATTAATGGAAATTAATTGTTCTTTCACACTGGCCACGTGTAGGCTAAATTATGGAAAGGTGGAGTCAGACTGAAAAATTTCAATGCCAGAACCGGGATTTGAAACACGGATCCTCTGGTCTCCGTCCAGCCGATCTAACCAATTGAACCACTATGGCCAACGTGCCGACATGACATTAAATTCTCCAACTGACTCTTGCTTTTCCTGGCAAACCACTTAGGAGTTCTCATAAACACATGAGACAACTACCTTAATGGCGACTTATAACCTGTAAGTACTTTAAGGCCCGGGCTTTATAGTTAACTACTGTTTGGTCTGCCCACCTCAGTAGTGTAGATGGTAGCGTGTCTGCTTCACGTTCAAGATGTCCCGAGTTCGAATCTCGGTCAGGGTGAGTTACCTGGATAAGGTTTTCCCTTATCCTTACAGACGAATGTCGGATAGCTCTAAGCTCCATGAACCTGGACACATTTGAGCATCATTTCACCCATTTCATTAACCATCCGATATGACTTAACGTTGGAGGGCGTAAAATTACAACTATTTGGTCAATTAATGGAAATTAATTGTTCTTTCACACTGGCCGTGTGTAGGCTAAAGTATGGAAAGGTAGAGTCAGACTGAAAAATTCAATGCCATAGCATGGATTTGAACCAGGAATCTTCTGGTCTCTATCCAGTCGCTCTAACCAATTGAGCTACTATGACCAACGTGCCGACATGATATTAAATTCTCCAAATGGCTCATGTTTTCCCGTTAAACCACTAGGAGTTCTCATAAACACATGAGACAACTACCTTAATGGCGACTTCCTATGGTATAAGTACTTTAAGGCCCGGGCTTTACAGTTAACCACTATTAGGTCAATTAATGGAAATTAATTTATCTTTCACACTGGTCATGTGTAGGCTAAAGTATGGAAAGGTAGAGTCAGACTGAAAAATTCAATGTCTGAATCTACCTTTGCATACTATAGCCTACATACGGCCAGTGTGAAAGAACAATTAATTTCCACGGTCATAATCATGTTTTATCTTACGTTCTACGAAAATATTAACGTTGTTATTATACCTTCACTTCAATCATGTTTATCTTGACAGTTATGGTGTACTTCCCTTTAGTACATCTGCATCACATGATGTTTAATTTTAGATACCATATAACGTAATTTACCTGTATAAACTGAACATATGAGCAAAAATGTAAGAGTAAGTGCGAAATTTTGAGGATATTAACCACCCTTATAATAAGGCTTTTGACATAGCGTGTGGAGCTATCTTGTTTTTAGATTGCATCAAATAGGTAAGCAAGCCTGTATCGAGCCCGCCTCGGTAGCGTGTCCCGAGATCAAAAGGTTCCGAGTTCGAATCTCGGTCAGGGTGAGTTACATGGATAAGGTTTATCCCCAGGTTTTCCCTTATCTTGAGAAGACGAATGTCGGGTAATTCTAAGCTCTATGGACCCTTATCTCATTTGAGCATATCATTTCACCCATTCCATTCGTTGTCTGATGTAACTTAACGTTGGAGGAAGTAAATTACCAAAAAAAAAAAAAAAAAAGCCTGTACTGAGATCGCTCAGATTGAAACGTTTATTACGCTAATCGCTATTTGTATCTATAAATATGACTGCGAACAAGATTAACAACGATAAAAAATATTTTGGATACTGTAAGAGTTAAAGTACTGCAACTGCGAGAGTTATAATAATTCACATCCCTAACGGGAACCAGAGGCTATTAGGGAGCAATATGTTTAAAGCCCGTTCTTATTGCATACATCATTACACCTAGTGGATAATAGTAATAGGTTAATTAGAGAGGAAATTTAGGAAGGAAAAGTATTGCCCGCCTCGGTAGCGTGGTGGTAGCATGTCTGCCTCACGTTCAAGAAGTCCCGAGTTCGGATCTCAGGGTGAGTTACTTGGATAAGGTTCTCTCCGGGGTTTTCCCTTATCCTGAAAGACAAATGTCGGGTAACTCTAAGATCTATGGACCCCGGGCTCCTTTGAGCATCATTTCAACCATTCCATTCATCGTCCGATATGGCTTAACGTTGGAGGACGTAAATTACACACAAACACACACACACACACACACACACACACACACACACACACACTCACACACACACACACAGAAGAAGAAGGAAAAGTTTTAGTTTTAAGTCTAATTTATGAATAAGTCAAAGCATTCCTTCTCGCTTATGAAATTTTACACTTTGTTTCACAATATTACATTATCCATATAAGAAGTTCCCTCACTGTAGAAGGATTTGTATTGTACCATTGTGCCGATTCTGTTCTTCGTCAGTTTTGTTTTATCCCGCTGATATGACGAGAATATGCTGGGGGTGGGTTGAGGCAATTTATGTTTCTCTATTATTTTCGTTGGTGATGTTTGCCTAAGGTATCGAGGTTAGTTGTGTGGTTCAGTAGCTTTTCAAAAATGTCCAGTTACCGAGCTCTGCACCTATGCGTGATCGCTGCACTTAAGTTTCCTTGCAAAACTTAGCTGTTTTTCTTGACAGGCACTTGTTATATGGGTCATTTCTAATTACTTGTCTTTGTTCATCTCTACTTAAATGGCGACGAGATATTATGCGACGAGTGGAAAATAAACATTTTATTGTAACATGTATATGTAATTCTCCATAAAATGTAGTTCTGAACAATTTAAATGTGTTCATTTGTGTAGATTTTTTTATTCATATAAACTGAATATGTATATTGTTCAAGATCGCTTAATGGGCACAGTCTTTTGTTAACAGTTGACTCGACCCTTCCTTTGAGCGCAGTTGTTTTTGTATCATATAATATATTTGTTATATATATATATATATATATATATATATATATATATATACTAAAATATCATCAGAGACTGGAATGAATACAGGTTAAAAAGTGATTGTGGTGCTTTGACTAATGATTTATATTTCCCAACAGTTTCTGACAGACATAAATGTAAATTCGTTAATCCTAACTGTGTTCTCACTCAATTCTCACTCACTGGACATGACAAATTTTAAGCTTACTTACTTCGATTCAAAATCAAATCCACATGTGATTGTATTTGTGGAAATCATCTTCAAGATTTCCCTCACATTTTATTTGATTGCCCGTTTTTCTGTTTTGAAAGATACGAACTTGAATTATCGCTTCAATCCTTAGGTTACACTTTCTCAATACCACTTACACATATTCTGATGAATTACAAAACTTATCAGTTCTTCATGGCCTTCTTAAACAAAATATTTCTTAAGCTAAATAATTCATCTTAACGTTTACTGCTTATCAGCTTGATATTGCATTTGTTATGTTTTTGTAAGTTGTTTTACATTCATAAATTTGTAAACTATGTTCCTAATATACCTTTTGGGTAAAATAGGAATCAAAAACTTGATAATAAATAAATAAATTACTAAAATTTTATAAGTGAAATAGGTGCGTTTAAATATATTCAGTACCTACTGCGTTCCCTGTAGTTAAACTAATAATATTATAATTTCAAGATAGAAATGAGTCAGTTAATACTGGCTACAATACTTATAGTATAGTAATGCAAAGAAAATCCCTGTAAGGAATGTGCTGTGGGACAAGGACAGCGAATGTGTGTGGCAGAGAACGCTTGCTATACAAGGGGCAGACAGTTAAAAAAACATGCGCCCTATTCACTCTGTACAATAAAGCCGAGAAGATTCATTCACACAAGTGGAAGCCGTCAGAATGTTTTTGAATGGTCTGTATCTGTACTGACATGGGGTGTCATAAACCTGTCCAGGGAGGGTGTGGGGACCTTCGGCCACCCCCCTGCGTCACGCCCCTCGGAGACTTTCTCTCCTGTGGAGGGGTATACGTAAATCAGCCACATTTAGAAAAACGATTAATTTTCAGTATATAAATACTATATATTTTGATACATATATTAACTGTCTTTACAGCAGTTCTATCTAAAACCTTTATAGGCACATGTGATGAAGATTGTGTGTTCAAAAACCAGTGAAGGAGGAAGGAAAGTAGGAGGGAGTGGAACAGCATCAGTGTCAGTTCATAGTAGTGTCTAGGATGCAAAGTGCATAAAACTTGGAGGAGCAGATCGCTTTGCTTCAAATCATTTAGATTGCAAAACTGTCCTTCAAGCCTTCGGAACAGAAATATATATTTAGTTATTAGAAGATAGTGGTAGTTTTAATATGTAGGAGGTATTTTAGTTAATTGATGTATTTTAATAATTTCTTCACACTAGCCGTATATAGGCTAAGGTCTTTGATAGAGTCAACCTGAAAAATTCAATGCCATGGCCGGAATTGAATTTTTCATGTTGACTCTACCTATCAATACCTTAGTCTATATACGGCTAGTGTGAAGAAATGGTTAATTTCCATCAATTAACTAAAATAATAAGAGTTAAATGATGGAGGCTGGGACTCAAGTACTTAGGATAGTAAGTCGCCACAAACGGTGTACCTCGAATCGAGAGGGCCGCGCCGTGGCTCAGTGGTTAGACCGCTTGGCTCTCATCAAGGCGGCCCGGGTTCGATCCCAGGCGACCGCAAAGTGAGATTTGTGATGGACAACACGGCGCTGGGGCGAGTTTTCTCCGGGACCTCCGGTTTCCCCCGCCATCTCATTCCACCGGTGCTCCATCTTCATCTCATGTATAATCAGCGAGCCCCTCCCGTAGGGGAGTTGTTCGGATTGGGTTGGACTCTAGGGGGCAGTGTGTTCCCGACAGCTACGGGTAAATGGGCACTTCCGGCCAGGCTACGGCCGCCCGGAGGGGGTAGAGGATTGCCTAATAAGTCCCGGGTACTAGCCTGCAGAGCTAGTAGAAGGTGTGCTAGATCACCATTCGGCCCCACCGAGGTTATCGGTAGTCTTCCCTGCGGGGTTGACGCGCGTAAGTGGCGTATTCACTTCCATCCCGACTTGACGTTGTGCTCAGCGGGGGGGGGGGGGTTTAGACTCCAGATATTGCCCTATGGAAAGAGCCCCGGAGTTTCCATCGCTCTGGGTAGAAGGAGGCCCGGGTCGTTGGTCCTACGGGTCCAGGACTAATGGCAGTAGAAACTCTGAGCTTAACTAACTGTCACCGCCTGCGGTGCCGTATGTAGTAAAAGCGGGCGTTAAACACCACACACACACACACACACACACACACACACACACACACGAATCGAGAGCCCCTAGTGTTCTTCCGGGGAAATATATGAGTCAAATGGAGTCAAATGTCGTGGCGGCAAGTTGCCATAGTATCTCAATGGGTTAGAGCGACTGGACGGAAACCAGGAGATCCGAGGTTCAAATCTCGGCTATGGCATTGAATTTTTCATGTTGACTCTATGTATATAAGAGGTAGTTTGGCGCAGCTTATCAAGTGGATGGTGCCGACAAACTGGTTGGTTGAAGAGATAAGGAGAAGTCCTCTGTCCCTATCCCCGGCATGAATTTTAAAAACGCTCGCGCAAAATGATGGTTCGTGAAACTTCCATAAACTTTTGATAGCGACTCAGGAAGTTTGTTAGTCCGTTTCTGATGCGACATAAAATGTTGGTAAGTCAGTGCGCTTTACGTCTGAGGTTGTGACCTGAAGTGAATACTATCACTGATGGCATTGTTGTGCTTGCCGCGACAAGCGGGAGCAGGGCTCGTGGGCAGGAGTGCCGGACGTTGCCAAGAGAAAGAAAGAGACACACACACACACACACAGAGAGAGAGAGAGAGAGAGAGAGAGAGAGAGAGAGAGAGAGAGAGAGAGAGAGAGAGAGAGAGAGAGAGAGAGAGAGAGAGAGAATCCGGAATTTTCTGTCCTCTTGCCGCCGCGAGTGTTCTAGGAAGGTCTGCGGTATTTTAGAAACAATGACTGGAGGTATAAATACCGGCAAGTGTTAGAAGCAGCAATTGAGTTGTGTGGTTATTGGAGTTGTGTTGTGTAGTTGTGTGTAGTAGTTATTGCGACAGTGGACTTTTGAACTGTACCGTAGTGATTTCTTTTATTCGTTTACGTGCGGCGGAGCATCGAGTCGACCTTGAAGACAACTGATTATCAATTTCACGTCTTTTTACTCCAATTGTTCTAAATTTCTACAAACCAGACTTTTAATTCTAGCAACCCTGGCAGTCGCAATACTACGATTAGAGTGCTCTGGTGTTTGATGACCCAGTGAGTGAGGTGGAAGGAAGAAAAAGTTGCTTCACTCGTTCGTGTTTATTGAATTTCTACACGCATTTTTTATTTTTAATTTTACGTCTTCCAACGTTAAGTCATCTCGAACGATGAATAGAATGGGTGAAATGATGCTCAAATGAGCCCAGGCTCCATAGAGCTTAAAGTTACTCGACATTCGACTTTCAGTATAAAGGAAAACCCGGGAAAAAACCTTACCCAGTTAACTCACCCTGACCGAGATTCGAGCTCGGGATCCATGCTACCATCTACGCTACTGAGGCGGGCCTACATGCGATGGAAAGTGATCGAAATCACATAGTGAAGTGATAGTGGAAATGATCAAAGTCCGAATACGAAGGGACAGACACAAACCAAGGTGTCCCTTCAAACTCGAGGAAGAAGTCAAGACAAGGAAGGAGAGATGTAAGAAATAGTAGTTTACGAAAGAAAGTAAGTAGTGCTGGGTTTCGCGAAGAAGCCAAACCATTGCTACACCGTAATTCGCAGTCTTAACAGTAGAAATAGCTGAAATTTTCTTTGTAAATGTCTAGTGGAAACAGCAGCTCCATAGAAAATCACTGAATTAACTGAAGAGGAAAGTGAAAAAGAATATAAAAAGCACCAACACATTTGCTAGGCTCTATTTATAGCTTTCGTCTTTTAGGATAAGGGAAAATCCCAGAATAAACCTTACCCATTAAGTCATCCTGACCTAGAATCGAACTCGGACTTCTTGAAGTGAGGCAGACACCCTAGCATCTACGTTACCGAGGTGTTCTGTTGATCTAAATTGATTTGCATTCTCTATGCAAGAGTAAAGCTGTTATTCTGTGCAAATGTCACTAAGGAAGTGCCTAACTCATTGGAGAGAGCAGCCATCCAACCGACAGATAAACCAGCTGTTTGAATGTCTGCTTTCATAGTGATAGAAGTTCAAAATAAATACACTTTACGTTAAATGAAAATCCTCTATTTGGTGGGGGAGGTTTATATGTATCCATACGTGTTGTTTGGTAATCTTACGTCACTTGTGTGACTTCTTCAACTCTCCCTTCAGTGGATCTGTAAATATCTCCAAGAAAACATTCTCTTTCTCATATCTGTTTCATTTCAGAGAGTTTTGTTCGATGAGATGGATGAGAAAGAGGGCGAGTATCCGATACCAAAGCTTTTCCATAATGGTTTTCTCAGCTGGACATCAATACAAATGTACTGGGAGAAAAACAGATGCGTAACGAAATTGATGTGGCAACCTTCAACAGAACAATATCTAAATTCTTTCATAGACCGGCACTTACCTTGACACTCTTTCTCATAACCGGTGAAAAAGTGAGCATGCGCCATTTAAGGAAGTCACCGAGTGGCCGTTCTCACTAGAATCTGCATTTCAACGATCATGAATGAAATATCTATTTCCAAATGGATACCCGAATTCTCTTGCGGCGACCATAACTTGGCGTAGTCGTTGGCGCTACGGCTGTCTATCATCGATCACAGTAAATACTTTTGTAAGATTTTAAAACACGATGGGAAAGACGTGAATTTTAAAAGTACGCGCTCTTTTATCAACTTAAATTTTGCCTTATTTATCTCCCTACCTACATTCCACTTTACTTTGTTAAAATCACAGTTTTCCATTTGCGTATTGGACAGTATGCTTTACTCGATAATTCCAGATTTTTAAGAATTTCATTCCCATTCTTATTTTAATGATTTTGTCTTCATGACTTATTTCCCACTTTTACTTCTGAACATAACTATTTTCCAGTCACAGGTCGATTTGATGATTTTCTTTTTAACTAAATCATTAGAACCCTGATTACCTTAGTCACTACTGACTTACTAATTACACATCTTTAACCGGAATTTAGCTAATAAGTAATATCAGAAAATCTTACTTTCATTCTTCTGTAATATTCTCTGATTTTAATACATTGAAGTTATATATTATAATTATTTATTTCTCTCACTATCATGCCTTTATAAAATGTACTCTTACTCTTCAATAATTTGAATATAAATTTGCAACGAAGAGTTTTGAAATATATATTTAATAATATTTTAGATTATTTAATTGATATTCTCCCATTTTAGTGAAATGTTTTTTCTCTGAGCATGTCTGTGAAGGTTTAACAGATATGACTCTCCTTGCAATTGCTTTTAATGGACTTTATGGTTAGTTTGTGTGGTAAGTGAGTCAGATATTGAATAATAATAAATAAGTAATAATAATGATAATGATGATAAAAACAATACTAATACTAATTAATAATAATTAATTTGATAAATTAATTGTGTACACATTCGTGCCATGCTCCCATTTAGGTACCGTGTTTTCAATAATCTAAAAATATTTTAGCTGATTTCGAACGTTATGGGATCTCAAAGGCGACTGATAATGGTGCAAGAGATTTTGATTCCCATGGTTTATATGTAACCTCCTGTAATATTACTTAAATATTTAAGTCAGCTTTTTCATGTTTTTTGCTGCTGTTGACATCGTCATCATCATTGATGCCTGGAAGCCTAGAAGCTCGTGTATGTACCTAACATGGGAAGGTTTCCACTAAAGTCGTTTGAAGGATGTGTTCCCCACGTGCCGTTGTCATTGTTGCATCATGTTATCGAGTTGTAACAGAACAAACAGTGACACCAACCCCTCTAGCCTGCAGACATTTGCGTTACATCGGAGGGTGCAACTGGAGACATCATCCACTTGTTTCACTGTAGAGTTGGCAAACTTAGTTACACCAACTTGCCTTTTGCGTTGACCCTACACGCACAAAACACTACAAAGAAAACAAAAGGCTTTTTTATTTTAGTCTAATTGACGGTTTATTTCTCTGTAAGCGTGTGCCGTTTTATCGTAAGCGTATTTTAAATAAAGCCCTTTTTATTCCTTCCCTCATTCCCCGAGGAAATCTCGAAAGGGTAAAAAGTGGAGGATTTTTTTTTCTTTTGTTTTGTTTCTCGCTGGAGTAAAGACGGACACATTTTCTGCTCGGCCTAGCAAGAAACACGGGGAGGTCAACGAAACCTACGTATATACATATATATATATATATATATATATACATACATACATATGCCATGTGATGAATTCAGCTTTGTAGCTCTCTTTTGTTTTCAGACCCTCTCTACCTTAAGGCGCACTTAATGTAGAGAATTATTGCATTCCTCCAAAAACTGAGTACCACAATTTCATCTCAAATGGACGTTTCGAGCAAAGTGACATAAGAGGAAATATTGTTGTGCGTGTGTGTGGGTGGGAGGGAGGGAGGGAGGGAGAGAGATAAGGAAAAGGAGGTAGACTAATTGTGAAGAGCATAACACAAAAACAGAAAATCGGATGTCTTAGATTTACTTGACTTCCTCTTTTGTATGCTGTTCTTATAAAAGCTTATTATTCCCGCTAGTTCTTCTTAATGTAGATAAACAAACGTTCAATTAATATTTTGTTGTACAACGCAGAATATAAAAGGATAGGTTCTCTATGTGATGCTTTTCTAATTCCATCTTCTATGCATGGACCTCGCCTACTTCGAAAAGAATTACTTCCCGGTTGAGAGAAGTATAAATGTTTGAACATTCAGATTCAATAACAACGGATATCTGGAAAATGATGAACTCCTCAAAAAATGTGTTTGAAAAAAATTTGGTGCTTTAATATCCGCAGTTTTTCTGCAGTAAGGTTTCATTACTTACGGCATACATTGAAGAGAATTTCATATGCTTTTCCCAGAAAATTCAACAAAAATATTCATTTTATTTGTCTTAAAAACGTCTTAAATTGTATTTTAATTAGTTTGGAAAACTAGAGTCAGACTGAAAAATTCACTGCGATAGATAGCCTGGATTTGAACCATGGTCTTTCCGTTCCCCTGTGCTTAATTCAAATTAAGCTCAAGGAAATTCAAAGCTGACCATTATCACGATGTAGGAGGGAACTAGTTGAAATCAATTGTCACTGGAGATGTAACTTGGATCCAGTATGACACACCGTAAAAACAATAATTGGTGCATCTTCAAAACAACATCAATGCTCTCTTGAAATCGTTAGCGGCAAGGGTAATGCAAAACTTCTCCACTGGTACGATAAATGTCTCAATCTTTTCGCTGATTAGGTTGAAAAGTAACCAAGTGTACAAAACTTTTGGTAATAAAATAATTGTTTTCTATCAATTTGTCTTTTATTTATAGCCTATTGAAGGTTGAAAGAAAATGGTCCGGGTATTAAAATATTGAACTTCTTGCTCAAATGAAGAATAAATACCCAATACTCAACATGGTTCGGTATGCTGGTTAAAGCTGCAGGTACTCTCGTTGCATAGCAACCATATTATTACGCTAACATCAATAGTAACTAAAACCACTTTTTCATTAAAGAATTGTTCTGCATAATTACATATAAAATAAACTTAATCGTATTCTATGTACCTAATTTACCTGCGTGGCTCGTGTTCGGGAGGTCCCGGGATTGATTCCAATTGTATGACAATGCTGATGAGATTATTGTTCGAGAATACTCTGCTGCTTCCTCACCCGGTCGTTCATCGCTCTCTCCAACATTGGGACGAGTCTTCGAGCCTGGAAGTTTTAGGGCCGTATTCATAGTGAGATTTGGGCCAGAGCTACTTGCTACTTCCGGTGGACTAAAGATGGAACATCGATTTTCTTAGTCATAAACCGAGATTAGCGTTAGTCCGGGACCAAACACGTTGGTCCGGCTCAAATTCCGCCTCCAAGGGGTAGATTAAAGGAGGACTATCTTTGTAACATGGACGACAATGAAGTCATGAATGTAGGTATGGTGCGTAGAATTTGTGAAATAAGACGAAGAAGGAATACTTATCTACCAAGAATAAAAATTATTGTGAAGTACGACGACCTAAACTTCAAAAGCAGATACAGGTTTAGTAAAGCGAACGCCAGAATGATTCGTCCTAACCTGTACGTCAGGGACGATAACCGAGGCCTGAGTATCTCAATTGACACTCAAATCCTAATAGCACTTCGGTAGGTATTATACTAGAGGAGGATATCAAGACTACACTGCTGACCTGCACGATATGTCACGCATCAGTATGCCGCATTATCAGCAAACTCGTTATAAATTTACCTCCATGCCTCCTCCTTTCTCATATTTGATTTCGTCGACACGGATTTACTTTCTATAGTGTTCATTCTTTTTTGGACCAGAGAAATCATTGGTCTTCCTTTGACCAATTGATACCACGCTTCTTCATATTATCCATATTCACAGCACACCCAGCACAGGAAATTTTGTTACCGAACCCCAAACATTTCCGATATGACTTAACGTTGGAGAACGTAAAAATTACAAAAGAAAAAAAAAAAGCTCCAATCAGCAGCAGTAACCGTCAGAATGATTAAGAAAAAGCTGTGAAACTACCACAGAGATTTATAAACTTGTAGGTACATTGTGCTTTATTTACACTCTATGGGACTCGCGCATGCGCAAAAGAAAATTTCTGCGTCGAGTAACATTTGCTCCGTGCTGGTCCACGGCTGTACATTGTCTGAGGCTTCCTATTGTCTATGGATACCTAAAGGTTAGACCGCCTTTGGTCCGGACCAAGTTAGTCGGAGGATAGTCTACACCAAAGTGATAACAGACCCTTAGGGTCTGCTGCAAATATCAATGGCCCGTCTTACTTCTTAATTCTTTCATTGTTTTTGGAGGTAGATCTCTCCAGTTAGATATACCGGATGGTCCCCCTTTTTTATACAGTCTACACCTATAAGGCAAATTGCAATCGGATCCTGATTCTACATTTGTGGCTTTTTTGCATGGAAATTTTCAGGTGATTCGTTATCGACCACGCTTAACTGCTCTCTCTCTCTTCTCTCTTCTCTCTTCTCTCTTCTCTCTCTCTCTCTCTCTCTCTCTCTCTCTCTCTCTCTCTCTCTCTCTCTCTCTCTCTCTCTCTCTCTCAAAGGGCAACGAAATATTTTCTAATTTTAAGCCTATCAAAGATTCAGTGGCAGTTGTTATTAAAAATGTTATTTATAGGAATATTGACATGAGCAATATGTCGTACTTTCCGTAGACAATAGAAGAGAGCAAGTAGCATGAAGTTATGATTAAGATTAGGATTACAGAGGACGGCCGTCCTAAGGAGCAACGATGGTGCAGAGGGCAGGGTTTATACAATTTACGTAGATGGAAACCTCCCCCGGTAGGCCAGGACAAAGGACCTTGCTCCCCTACGGTGGTTCGGAAGTGGTCCCAGCAGCCGGTTCAGACGAAGCATATCATCCTGCCATGCAGCGCCGCCGAGACAACCACCGACCCTTCTACCCTGAAAGAGACCACCAGATAAGAAATGATATGAAATAATAATGAAGATGAAATGGAGGTACAGGACATTCAGGGGATGTAATTAACCTACCCAGCATTCGCCTGGCTACCCAGGAAAACCCTGGAAAAACCCATGGGTCAGATAGTTCGGTCACGGGATTCGAACAGGGGTCTCCCGAATGTCGACATGAGCCATCCCGCTCGGTTTAGCATGAAGTTAGAACAATAAGATATTCTTGGAATACCTTATGGAAGATATACATACATATATATATATATATATATATATATGATCAAATTAGATTAGATTGATTTCTCAGTGAGTTCGCTAGGAGCCACAAAGGCCATGCCAAAGAGGTATACAGTTTAATAGGATGTACTTGAAATTTGAACATTAGGGACACATTATATACAGGCAATAGAGAAAACAAGGTAGGAATAATGATACATAATACAAACACTCCCCTGCAGTTAGAAACTAGAAATATCTATATACAAATACAGCTTGCTACTTTAATTTTTTATTTATTTTTCAAATAAATATAGTGGCAAGGAGACGTGTGACTGTAAACTATCAGAAAATGTTCTCTTCCTTATCATCAGCACTTGAATGGGCATATACCTGTTATTGTTTTTATATTTTGTATGCAACGAAACCATGTTGTTTGATATGATATAGTTAAAGACGAGCATGCATTATGAGAACACGTGATAAAACAATAATTTTACATAATAATGGCACATTAGACTTTTGATACTTCGTCAGGTTACAGAGTATGCCCCAAATAAATTTACTATATGATGAGCTTAGTGCAAGAGTGAATTAATTATCTAACATGTTAAGCTACCTGAGAGTAGTACTCCAAACACCTCGGCCACATGTGCCCATGTATGGGGGTGGGGGTGAGGGCAGGGCTCCGTCCCCGCGCCCCCCTCCGGAGCCCTGATTGGCTCCCAGGACTTTATTGATCAGCGCGCTTGGCTTGTTTCCGGCGAGGACACGCCAATGAGCTGAAACAAGTAAATTCACCCCAATACCAACCCCCGCATGGTGGTGCCACCTGCTGGTGGAATTCTCGATGACATTCCCTGCACAAGATCAAACCAAAGGCTTTTCAACGCCCGAGATACCTCTCAAAGGGCTCGTGTGTATGTGTGTATCCTTTCATGAATTTGGGCCCTTAAACCTATTCGCTGTGGTCGCCTCTGATGAAGATAATGAAGCAAAAAAAGACTAGTGACACATAAAAGTCAAAATAAGTAGTACAGGATTTATCTGCATTTGGTGATTTCTCCTCTCAAGTCCCGAAGATAGATATAACATATGAGCGGTAGTAACCTCTTAGTACCTCCTGGCCCGCCTCTGTGGCGTAGGTGGTAGCGTGTGTGCCTCTTGTACAAGAGGTCCCGAATTCGAATACCGATCAGGGTGAGTCAGTTATCTGGATAAGGGTTCGTCTGAGGTTTACCCTTATTCTGAAAGATGACTCGGGCAACTCTAAGCTCTGTGGACGCTCGGCTCATTTAAACATCATTTCGTCCATTTGTTTTATCGTCCGATATGACTTACTTTGAGGGACGTAAATTAAAATTAAAAATCTTATCTCAGTAAGCTTTTCTTATTGGTATGATTATCAGATTTAAAAATCGTAAGTTCTGAACAATTACTATAAAATATACCGTTGATAATGTGGGAATGTAGACGCGCCAATTAAATTGATTAATTTTTTAACACCTAGCTACAGTAACCAAAGATAGATTCAACCGAAATTGTTTATATCTACCTATAGGGATTTCACCAAAAATGTATATTTTGAGCCATCTGATTCCGAAACAAAAGAAGCATTTAAAAAATTCCTATTCCGTAAACAGCGCAACTCGAAAACTAAATGGTCAAGAACTTCCAAAAGAACACTTTAAAAGAACATCCAACCATCTCAGACCGCCTTTTACGTGGATGAATTAAGGATACTTCTTATTTTCTCAAAAATAGTTATAAAGATTTTAATTAAAATAACATATAATGTTTTTATATTAAAATTTGAAAAGTATATCCTGAATTTTTTGGAAATAACCTGCGAAGAACTTTCATTTTCAAAGAATTTTGTATAGTTTTGTTTGACGAGTAGACAATATGAGAAAAATAAAAACTGGATTCTCTTTAAACGCATATATCTATAGTTAATCCCCCCCCCCAAAAAAAAAGAAAAAATTCTGGCGTCAACCTTTCCAAGATAACTGATCAAGATAATTGTTACTATTGCTGTTAGTTTTTCAAAACCTATATTCTTTGCAGTGCTATTGTGTTCAGATTTTTCTCGTGGTATCAGTGAGAAAAGAGATTACTTCTATGCGTAATTGGAGGAATTTAGTAACAGTGACGCCAAAATTAATTGAAAAAACTATTTGTATTTCGTTTTTTAAGACTTCGTCACTTACATTATATAAATATATATTTTAATATAAAATGTAAGTGACGAAGTATTTAAAAACCAAATACAAATAGTTTTCTTCAATTCAGAAAACTTCTGTTTTTGTAGCTTCATTTAATAAAGAAAAAGCCCATTGGAAAATATTTGTTATAAAATATTTCATTATTTTACTTCATCCTTTGAAATTTTATCATATTATTTCTTGTTGATCCCTTGATGAAGCAAAGTTTTTGAACGAGCTTCTATTACCATTCCGTTTATAACTTTAAGGAAATGTGTAATTAATGATTTTTTCAGTATGGAAAGGTAGAGTTGGACAGTAAAAATCAATGCTATAGCCGGGATTTGAAACATGGATCTTGCAATTTCCGTCCGGCCGCTCTAAACCATTCAGCTACTATAGTCAACGTGCCAACATGATATTAAATTCTCCAAATGACTCGTGTTTTTTCCGGTAAACCACTAGGAGTTCTCATAAACACATGAGACAACTACCTTAATGGCGATTTACTATGCTGTAAGTACTTTAAGGCTCGGGCCACTATTAGCTCAATTAATGGAAATTAATTGTTTGTAATGACGTCATGATAATCGTTCGATATTTTAATCTAATTCGTTTCAGTTATTTTTCATAAAACCAAAATAAACGATCTTTTATTTATATGAAGAAAGTATAGCATGGCAGTGACCCTTTTAAAATGTTATTATCACATTTTTAGAAGATGTTTAACTTAAATGACATGTTGGTCATTCATTCAACTTTGTATGTACGTAGAAATGGATGTATAAATAGCTCAACTCAGAAATTAACAAACCACACACATTTAGTAACACAAATTAATCTCTCTTTATTTATATATATATACTTAATATACATATATAATAAATTATATATACACGGTGTTCATTTTATTTTTCCGCCCTACGATAGAGCAAGAATGACATCATAGTTGCCTGGTGAGTTTATTTTGAAATCATAGTGCCCTCTACGGAGAAGCGGTAATGCTTGCGGCACAGTATGCAAATTACAGCGCTCTGAGTGTGGTTGAGCAGATAACTAATACAACCAGCCTCTCCTTTCATCCCTCTGACGGTAATCGTGATTAACATTTAGGTACATATGTTAGGTAGCACGTTTCTACTCTGAAGATTACCATGGATATGAACACATAGCACCGCGTCTTCATGGTTGAATGCTACTTTCGTACCGGCATAAAAATTGATGCGATATATAGATATAATTTTAACCGCTGCGTAGAGGAGTTTATGCAACGCTATCCGGCATTCGGACAAGTTCCTCGGGGTACAATGCTGTCAAAAGTGTCCAAGTACCGTCAAATTGACCTACGTTTGTTTGCAACATAAACGTCTTACGTTTTATCAGTGTACGATATAATTTTTTTGTCACTCTCACGCTTAACTAAAATGTCTATTAATGTTGGAATCCTTATATCTTTAGAAACCAATAGGTGCATCAAACATTTCCAAGATATAGGATCAGTTACTCGCAAAAAGAGAGACACTGGATGCTACAAAGTGACTGGTCCCAATCTAGAAGTAATAAATATAATTATATATTATAAATATATAATATAAATAATATGTTTCTTTCCCGCCTCCGTGGTGTGAGGTAGCGTGTGTGCCTCACGTGAGTTCGAATCTCGCTAAAGATGTGTTACCCGGATAAGGTATTTCCAGTTTTCTCTTATCCTAGGAAAACGAATGTTGGATAACTCTCAGCTATAGATAGGCCTGGACTCATTTGAGCATCATATCCCCCGTTTCATTCATTAATTTACTCATTTATTCATTTATTCATTCATCGTTCGATATGACGTGCACTGTTGAAAGACAAAAAATCTGTTTCTTTATTAAATGTTTTGAAACTAACACTGTTATTAATTTGGCATTACTTTATTAAATTATATTAAGCTATATATCTTCACAGAGAAACAAATTGCAAGATAGTGTTTGTATTTATCCGTTATTTATGGTGTTTACATTCATTAAAACAAATTACAACAGTTATCGTATCTACACACCACGCGAATTACCTTTATATTACACGGGCAGGACCCAACTCTTAAATACGACGGCTGTTCAATAAAGAATGATCACAATTTTTTTTGACGACATCCCTTTACTTATCCTCATATTTTTATGGTCATTCTCAAAATAGTCTTTCCTGAATGCTATGCACTTGTCCCAGCGTTTCTGTCAGTTTTCATGCTGGAAACCATTTTTTGAGAGATCCTTCAAAATCGCCTCCACTGGCTTCACCACTGATTCTGATGATGGATAATGCGTCTCACGAAGGCGTTTCTTCAAGTTAGGCTATAAAAAAGCCACATGGGGCTAAATCTGGACTATCGGGAGGGTGAGGGATGCACTTCACGTTGATTTTTGCAAGATATTCAGCAACAACATTGGCAATATGCGGCCGCGCATTATCGTGGTGCAGCATCCAGCCTGCTTTATGGAAATGTGGTCTTTGCGCCTGAAATGGACTTGCAATGTTTTCAGGACATCCCTGTAGTATTGTCCAGTTGCTGATGTGTGTGCAGGTACAAAATGCTGATAAACCATTCCATGAATATCAAAGAATGAGATGACCATAACTTTCCCAGCAGAAGCAACCACTTTCACTTTTTTGGGGGTTGGTGATGAAGGAGATTTCCACACTGAGCTTAGCTGTTTGCTATCAGGATCAAAATGATGTAGCCAAGTTTCATCAGCAGTGATCACACTTGAAAGAAACTCCGGAACTTGCTCTAACACCAACTTTAACTACATGTTACTTCCATTGCAGCGGTAGGTGATACTGAGCATGTTTGAACTTGCCTGGTTCTCACAGCGTGCTAGCTCTACTGCTGGCCTCACGTCCACGTATGCATGGCAAAGAAGGTGGGCGATCATCCAATTAATACGGGAGGAGATGTTGACTTTCTAAATCAGGGTTCGCTACCTCACGTAGTTCCTCAATTTCCTCACAATGCTGAGTGAGCACCGACTCTATAGCCGGGACTCAAAACCCTCAACCCCCAGGGGTGGAATCGATCCCGGTCGAATCCCGTTGCAAGGAACCAAAGCCCACTACACCACGGTGCAGGACATCTGAATGAGATCTCAAGAAACAATTGCTCCTCTCCAAACTAACCTTTGCACGAACATTTTCACTACTTCTAAGATGGTTGTAAAAAGTGTATTAAAATATTACATATTTTAGATATCTGTTGACTAATAAAACTAATATCATAAAATTCCTGTGAGTTGTTCTAGAAGTCTCTTTTATTTATTTGGATCTTGTTATAATTTGTATCAGTAGGTAACCACAAGAGACAATACCTACTATTTTAGTTAATTGGTGGAAATTAATCATTTCTTCACACTAGTCGTATATAGGCTAAGGTTTTGGATGGATAGAGTTAACTTGAAAAATTCAATACCATGCATGGCATTGAATTTTTCACCAGGAAGTCCGTGGTTCAAATCTCGGATATAGATTGCTTAATTTTAAATTACCCTAAGAAAAAATATGCGTATCATAAATAACGTGACGAGAATACAAGAGTAAGTTTTTATATGCATGTATAATGAATGTAGTTATGGGTACAGTAAGTCGCGTGAATGTATCGCACAATAGCAAGCATGCCTGTTAAATCATTCACGCATGAATACGAAAAACATTTCGAAAGTGCTAAACCTACAGAAAAATTTGTCTGACGAACTGGTGTATTTTATTTATCTCAAAACGATTCAACTAGTAGGTTTTGTCTCTTGTGGTTACCTACTGATACAAATTATAACAAGATCCAAATAAATAAAAGAGACTTCTAGAACAACTCACAGGAATTTTATGATATTAGTTTTATTAGTCAACAGATATCTAAAATATGTAATATTTTAATACACTTCTTACAACCATCTTAGAAGTAGTGAAAATGTTCGTACAAAGGTTAGTTTGGAGAGGAGCAATTGTTTTTTGAGATCTCATTCAGATGTCCTGCACCGTGGTGTAATGGGCTTTGGTTCCTTGCAACGGGATTCGACCGGGATCGATCCCACACCTAGGAAGTGAGGATTTTGAGTCCCGGCTATAGAGTCGGTGCTCACCCAGCATTGTGAGGAAATTGAGGAGCTACGCGAGGTAGCGAACCCTGATCTAGAAAGCCAACATCTCCTCCCGTATCAGTTGGATTATCGTCCACGTTCTTTGCCATGCATACGTGGGCGTGAGGCCGGCAGTAGAGTTGTCAGGCTCTGGCCCACTTGCGGGCTATTACGTCATGGGCTACGTTTCATTCAGGAAGATGCTAATCCTGGCATCAGTTTTGGCCTTTATCCATCATTTACTGAGTGTGAGGCTCCCATCTGGGAGGTCCAGGTTCGAGCACTACTGGATATGCCACATGGTCTTTTTTCAAATAAGTGGGCCAATAAATCCTCTTCTACCATCACCTGTGTTACATACATATGATTCAAGACTCCAGGAGCAAGCAATGGTTTATAGCAGTGGTTCATTGCTATGTTCAATGGTTCATAGTGGTGAGTCGGAAGAGTTTGCGCTGTGTAAAGAACTTAATACTGGCTCTTGGAAGTTCGGCTCTGCTCTTACCTGGAGAGCTGATTTCTGAGTTCATAGGTTCGTCAGGCTAATGCGTATCAACGGCTGCATCCGGTGGTCCTTCAGGTCTCCCATTCATTAGACGGCTACTATAGTCTTGCGTTGCAGTGACTGAGACAGTGCCACCAACCTGTAGGGAACGAATTTCTGGAGACTAGGAAAAATAATAGGGACAGATTAGTAGAATAATGGGTATTTTCAAAACTTCGATTTCAAAACGAATAAAGGAAATTTATGCTTTTATTACCAATCACTTAGAAAAATGTGTATCTTTTAATGAAATGCGTAGGTAAGTACTTTTTGTTAAAAAATTTACTTCCTCCAACCTTAGGTCATATCGAACGATGAAAGAAATGGGTGAAATGATGCTCAAATGTTGAGAAGCTTCATGACTTTTTAAAAAAGGAATTTTTGGAAAAATTTGCCTTTCGTCTTAGTGTGAACAGTACAACTAAAAACTAGTAGTTGGCTGTTTAAATTCAGTATCTTTCAAATAAACAACACGAATAAGTATATTTAGAAGATCTACTACGCAAAATTACGTTTCATGTGGAAAACCTTTGGCTATTTTCGAGGTTCTCCAAATTAGCTCTAAAGATTTTGATAAACTGTAACCGAGCAAGCCTCGGAATTCAGTTATTTAGGATGTCACATTACAAATTACAGAAATCTAAATCATGAAGTAAAGAAACAAAACCGATTTTAGCATACATAACAGAAACACGAACAGATACTCGAAGAACAAAACAAAAATTTTGTACATGAAAAAATTCGATAAACTACGCAATACTGTAATTTGAGAAAACTGTAACATCATAGATAATACAAAATATATCAAAGAAAGAAGAAAAACATGGAAGGGACAAATAGAATGGAAGAAGATCTGTTGGCAAAGAGAGCGAAAGAAGATATTCCACTGAACGGCAAAAGAGACAGAGGAAGACCACAAAGTTTCACAGAGAGCGGATATTCTTCCACTGAGGGAAGAGCTTGAACTTTGGGAACAAACAGGAATTTGTCCTCTAGAAGAAAGGAAGAAGAAGTAGGATATTTTCACTAAAATGTAGATCCTTTCAAAATACTATAGTACGATCCAAATAAACCTGAACTTTTGAACCAGTAATAGGACACATGTGCAATTTTGGGAGAATATAGTACACTATTTAAATCTCAGAGAAATTGTTGGAAGTGTCCTCCACCGGCATCTATACATGTTTGCACTCGTCTCACAATATTCTCTATGTTTAGATACCCCACAAGAAAAAATCCTGTGAGGTTAGGTCAGGGGATCTGGGGTGCCACAGACCTTTTGAGATTATTCGATTGTCAAAGAAACTGGTTACAGGTTCCATGGTGTCATTAGATGTATGGCACGTTGCTCCATCTTGCTGGAAATTCCCGTTGTGTTGTTACCAATGAATTTGTCTTCCAATATGTTTTCAAAATGTAAACATGCTCTCGTAGTGAGTTGTTGCTGTTATGACTGCACATTTGAGACTGTCGGCCGCGCCGTGGCTCAGTGGTTAGACCGCTAGGCTCTCACCAAGGCGGCCCGGGTTCGATCCCAGGCGACCGCAAAGTGAGATTTGTGGTGGACAACACGGCGCTGGGGCGGGTTTTCTCCGGGATCTCCGATCTCCCCCGCCATCTTATTCCACCGGTGCTCCATCTTCATCTCATGTATCATCAGTGTCATCGCCTGCGGTGCCGTATGTAGTAAAAGCGGGCGTTAAACACTACACTACACACACAATAATTTAAGACTGTCAACTGTCAACAATTGTCACTGTTGTCAATTCTCCCAGAGCCACTGAGATCATTAAAACCAATTTCTACAGTTCGGCCGCTCTTTCTCCGGCTCTGACATTTCTCGAGAGGGGGAAACGGGCTGTTGCCAGTTCTTTAACGGGAATTTCAAGCAGACGGACAATGCGTATTTTAAATATTTCACATATTTGCATATTTCACGAACCAGTAGCCATATTATTATAATAGCAATAATAATAGGACATACGAACACTAAAAGTAGGAATTCGCGCATGCAAAATATAGCAAAGAAAGTTCACCAGCGCAAGCAGCTCACGTGGTTCAAAAAAATTGAAGCTGGCAACATGGTGTTGGGTTCGGAAGCCACGACTAGCAGCGACAATGCTGATTGGCGCTAGCAGACAGTTTTAACTTCCTGACCAGAACACCGGATGTAGAGCCTCTCAGTACTACCAACAGATGCAGTTAGTGTGTGTGAAAGTTGTGAACGAAATATTCGAATAGGGTGGCGTTCTAATAAATATATTGCATGATAATTAAATTGTAAGTTGTATTTCAGTGTTTTAAAGCTAATATAGTACTGCATTTTCATTCTAAAGATAATTTTGAGGATATGTTTTCAATTGTTCATTACTTTATGTTGGTACTATTAACCTTCCCCCTTCACCACTTGCAGTCGCAAAATGTTAGAGCCGGAGATACAACGGCCGGACTGTACATTCTAAGAGCTTTCAAAGGAAAATTATGGCCTGTTGAAATGGTTCAGGTTTATATGGATCGCACTATACTTATTTTAAATAACGTTTATTCATGGCTTCCTCTACTTCGGAGATAGGTATCTCTCATTATTAGTTTTGGTTTTATAACACCTGTGTTTTACTCATTATCTTGGAAAGGGCATATGACATCAAGACCAACATTTTACACTTTATATTTAAAGCATCTGACCATAAATTTTGTTTCGTCTATCCACCTTATAGCTACAAATAAATCTGTAAACGTTTATGTCTATTAATATCAATTAAATAAAAAAGGAAACTTTCGTAAAATAGCTTGTAAAGTCTTTGCAAAAATAGTAAAATTATTGTTTTTTTTTAAACTATTTATTTGTTAATGTTTGTGTGCATTAGTTCTGCATTTAATTTTTTTTCACCTATCTTTCGTCTGGGTTGTTCTCTTTGATGTCTTGGAATTATCGAGAGCGCGGTCGTGGCATGTGCTTCCAATAAGAAACAGGTCGACAAAAACAAGTTGAGGTGGTGTAATGATGAAGTAAGACAGCTGTAGAGTTTCGGCGCGTGCATCATCACCACCACTACCACCTTGATCGCTAATTTTCCACGCCTCGCTTTTAATTGATAACGCGGGGGTAAGAAATGAAAGTTGCCCTGTCATGGTGTTCCAGGTTTCCTGCCCAGACCGACATAACAGCTGCGAGGCGTTCAACTGATAAACTCAAGGTAGCTTCATGGTTATGCAGTGCACAAGATCTCCTGTTTTACATCCCTCTTTCTTTGGCATTCCCTCGTTCTTGGAACGAGTGCATTATATTGTGATGCAGCGGCTATGTTATCAGGAGATAGGTAATGAGTAGTCGGAAATGTAGACAAGATAAGCCGTGAACTTGTCCAAGATAAATGCTGGAACTAGGGCGCTTAGGACGTTTCAGCATCCTAAACGTTCTGGAAAGTTTTCACAGCGAGAGTTTCGCCAGGCGGGGTGTTTAAGAATGAGTAAGGCTGTTCTGGCGAGGTACCCAGCAAGTGGACCATCTGGAAGTAAAGGCTACGTCGCATTTCTTTACTTCGCCACTTCATCATAGGGGAGGTGCAATGGAACTACAGAACATTTTTGAAGACCTTGGTTCTCAATGAAGTAATATGTAATCTGTAGAGTAATACCCATTTATCGATAAAACAGATACAATTTATGACGGTACAAGTACATTTTCAAGTAATGTGAATTTAACTGAGAACTGAGTTTAACTTGCTCTGATTATATCCTCTTATCTCACTAAAACTTATTCAAGTGTGAGAAATTTATTTTTGATTGTCTACTCTAAAGTTTTATAGAACGAAAATACCAGAAAATGTTACTTATTACTTAATAGTGTATAAAAAACCTTTGTTTTACGTAAGAAGCATTGGTAATACGGCACAAAAATTAGGTTTTCTTAATTGTTTTTTCTTAAGAAAACAAACACACATATACATCCTGATGTTATTTTCTCTCTTTTTCACTCTGCCTCTTTTTTCATCCATTAGTTTGCTCACTTGTTGGCTTAAAGAGTTTAATATATGACTTAATGGCAATGATGATTTTTTGTTGTTGTAATTTACGTCCTCCAACATTAAGTCATATCGGACGATGAATGGAATCGTTGAAATGATGGTCAAATGAGCGCGGAGTCCATAGAGCTTAGAGTTAACCGACATTCGTCTTTCAGGATAAGGGAAATCCCCGGAAAAACCTTATCCACCTTGACCAAGATTCGAACTCGGGACCTCTTGAACGTGAGGCAGACATGCTGGTAGACATGCTACCACCACGCTACCGAGGCGGGCTGGCAATGTGGATGTTTAAATTAGTCCTTATAGGTTAATTTCAGTGTGAATAAATGTATCATGAAAAATAGAACAAATCTGTGATCGTTGGAAAAGGCAGTGGTTTCTAAGTCATATCTTTATCATGGTTTGATATGTTTATCAGAAAAATAAGGAAGATTTTTACACGTAAGTGCTAATTATGGCCTGTTATTCTTCTGGAAACAAATTGGAGGAAGGAACGGTGTGAAGACAATGGTGGGATGTTTAACATCTTCAGGTATGATATAACCTAATGCTGACAGGACACCGCCGTCCTACCCTCTCCGCCCACCTCAGTAGCGTAGATGGTAGCATGTCTGCCTCACGTTCGAGAGGTCCCAAGTTCGAATCTTGGTCAGGGTGAGTTACCTGGATAAGGTTTTTCCGGGGGTTTCCCTTATCCTGAAAGACGAATTTCAGGTAACTCTAAGCTCCATGGACCCCGGACGCATTGAGCATCATTTAACCTATTTCATTCATCGACCGATATGACATGTTGGAGGACGTAAATTAAAAAAAAAAGCAAAAAAAAAAAAAAAAAAACCTCCCCTCCCCGCTGAGGGCCCTTCTGAGGGCCCTACACATACCGAATGTCAAAGTAGACAGTTTCTCAGTATGTATTATACCATCACACTCCTTGCTGTGGTCCACTCGGCTGATCTTTTGATTTGAAACTTTGTGAGGATATTGGGAATTTCACAGTATTTTATAATGCGTATGGTATTCGGCTACCAACCAAAGAAAAAATAGAGAAGTCATCCCAATGAGAACCAAACACAGACTATCCTGAAAGCAAACCTCAACCATTACCTCAGAGTCACAGCATAAAAGAAACTATGAGAAAGTAGAATAGATCTTTATCAGTTCAACCAACTGCTTGGGGAACTCCAAAGGAAGCTGTTTTCAGAAGAGGTGAAGCATTGGTAACAGGACGAACTAAAATATGTTCCGAAAGAATTTAGGGGATAGTCGTGCAGTATCGGCCGGCATGCAGTACCGGCCACTACTGTGATTTCCCTTTTCGCCTCCATGTGGCAGAAGTTTCCAGTAAGCAGTAATGAGCTTGTGCATCCACATGCGCTATAGTCGGATATCTTCCTCCTCTCTTCAGTGCTTTGTCTGTTCTGAGTGCTTGATGGTGGTTAGTGTAGCTCTTAGCACACGGAAAATATTCTGAGGCCTATAGCAGAGCTCTATTTGCGATCTCTGTAAACCAGTGAGCTAAACATTTGTGAACTGAGCAGAAATAGTGACAATAAGTTCCCATACTTTTGTATTCTACTATTGTTCTATATGTGGCAGTGCAATGTATCACTGACAATCTATATTGTAATTGAAAAGACAGTGGCCGATACTGCAAGACACTTTCTACAAGCCTTATCATATAATTCTAGCTTTTTTACTTTTGATGTAATAAAGTGATATAAATAGAAAATAAAAATCATTATAATATACTATCCATAGAACAAGTCTTCAGGTAGAGAATAATATAGTAAGATTCCGATTAACCACTACAGTTACAGAGTAAAGTCAAAAAACTTAACCCGGCCGATACTGCACGACCTTCCCCTATAGTTGTATTGTAGCGGACCGTATATTTCTTTAGAAAAAGAAAACTAATGTGGAACCCGAATTACGACGGTCATAGTTTTCTAAGGAATGCTATTTTCCATTCCCTGCCTCCAAACAGGGTGTCAGTGCATTACGAGTAAAACAATAATTGCCTTTGACTATAAATTAAAGATCCGTAATATGGTGGAAATATTTAATAATAATTTATATATTTCTTTTAAACTGTTTTATCCCTTGGAAATTCAGCACTTCTTTTTTCGAATACACTTTATTTTTGGAATACATTTTGGTGCTCTCTCTGCGTTTTTGTTTATCCAGAGAGCTGCTCCACAATATCATGTGAGACTCGCACTAGATGTTCTGGGATCGATTCATATATGACCATGGATTCCTTTATAGTTCACCCGGGTTGACAGACATATGCTAGGGTGCTTTGCATTCCAAATTTTATGTTCTAGCTCCCCTTCATCTGTATTTGAGGATTGCCCCTTTCCTTCCTCCCTTCTTAACAGGAAGCTCTTTCGTTTATTCCCTGGAGGGCCAGATTGTAGTTGGCTAAAGAAGACCTAGCAGAACTCACGAATAGGGTCATGTTAAGGGCCCCATCTTTTGTAGCAACATGGTCGTCCCAGGCTGCTCACACTTTAGATATCCCTTTCGTTTCTTCTCTCCAGGGATCACGTTGGCATTTATGGACGCTCCTGAACTGCTATTGTTCTCAACATCTCACTCGGTATTGGGGCGAAACACCGATTAATTTTGCTCACAGGTTTTTTCATCAGGTTTGATGTTCTTTTACGTGCCGTAAGTCTACAGCATGAGACCAAAACTATATTTTCCTTCCAAAGAAAAACTACAGTAAAAATCTCTCTATAAAAATGTTCCTCTCCGTGGAGTTTGAACCCATGACTTCAGTATCAAAGGCTATCTAGTTTATACACTTTATTTCAAACACCGTACTACAAAACTGTACCTAAAATTGTAAGTATAGTATAAACTTAAACCGTTTCAATAGGCCATAACTTTTGATCCAATAATAGGACACACGTGCAACTTTGGGAGAATATAATACACAATTGGGAGATTACATTACACTATTTACATCTAAGAGAAAATGTTCGAAGTGTCCTCGACCAGCATCTATACATGTTTGCACCCGTCTCACCATATTCTATGTACATGATACGACTGTAGACACTGAAGTCTATATGGTTATCTTCAAGACATTTGTGGAGCAGCTGGATGATATCGAATTGAGAGAGGGTTATTTCCAGCAAGATGGAGCAACATGCCATACATCAAATGACACCATGGAACTTGCAACCAGTTTCTTTGATAATCGAATAATCTTAAAAAGTCTGTGTCCCCCCAGATCCCCTGACCTAACCTAACCGGATTTTTTTCTTGTGGGTGTATCTAAAAGAATAGAGTGTACAAGAATAGACCACGAAAAATTGATGTTCTCAAGGAATCCATTCGAACCGAAACAAGTAAGAGAATACTCTTTATAAAACTCCAGAGAATATGGTGAGACAAGTGCAAACATGTATAGATGCTGGTCGAGGACACTTCGAACATTTTCTATGAGATGTAAATAATGTATTGCAATCTTCCAATTGTGTATTATATTCTCCCAAAGTGGCACATATGTCCTGTTATTGGTTCAACGTTATGGCCTATTCGAATGGTTCAGGTTTATATGGATCGCACGATATCATTTTCCCCGTAAAATTCGATAGCGAGATTTCATTGCGATTACACGTTTTGAGATCCCCTGAGTGCGTGTACGTGTGTCTGTGATCAGGACAACTGAAAGATGAAAATCAAACCACGTCCTTAATTTCAGCAACTTTCAAGGACGCCACACAAAAAATCAAGAAATCAATCTTTACTTAGAAATGATTAAAAATGATGATTTTCTAAAAAAAACTAATAATAATTTTGATTAAAATAAAATAGGATTAAGATATATTCATAATAAAATTAAACGTATACTGTGAATTTTTTAGGTGTAGCCTCTGAAGTACTCTTTATTGTGAATTACTTTTACGCAACTGGTAAACAATAACAGATGAAATTGTACTAGGCAAAAAATGTAAATCTCGTTCAAGCACCCAATTTATGTCACTTCTGCTTACTTATGCCACACCCCATTTAAGGATTTTATCGAAAAATTTTAAGAACATTCCCATACTGTAAAGTAGAACCTAGCCGTTTCATTGAAAAGTTGTTTGGAAATTTGGATTTAAATATCTTATATTCGAGATATTAGAGGAGAAAATTATATGTGTATCTTGCATTTTCTACGAATATGCTGCAATTTCCTCTTTATTCCTACTCCTTTTTATTTAATTGGGAAAAATAAGAAGTATAAAAATCACATACTTAAAGAAAACATAGAGCTCGTTAGAGTATAATATTTGTTAAAAAAAAAGTGTTCCCTGACATAAGCTATTTTCGATAAGTTCGTCTTACTTTGGATATTCCAACAACTAACATTTGACTGTCGTTCTATGGACTATTCAAGCCATAGGCAGCATTTTTCAGGAAACAAGCAGAAAAGGAACTTTAGAACGAATAATTTGTAGTATTTCTTTGAAAATTAATTACGTTAGATGGAGAATATTGCATGATTATAGCAGGTCAGACTTCTCACTAATAAACCCCTTCTTGTCATTAGTATCTGGCCCAGACTTGAAAGATCGAACGCGCCTAATGTGGGAGGTGTTAAGTTGAGTGGTGATACAGGTATCACCTTGGCCCTGTAATTACCTTGTGTTGACGGGCAGGGTGATGGACGATCTGGCGATGACGTGGCCCCAGGTACCGCGACCAATCGCGAGAAGGAACCCCCCCCCCTCCTTACTGGCGGTCTAAATATAAATACGACTTTTCTTTTTTTATTGCCAACCTCTTCATTTCTTGGGGCTGTCGGACCCGGGCAGTTAGGCAACTTGCCTTTGAGCTGCTCTAGTGGAATAACCTTTGGGACTGTAGTTCGACCACCGTCTGGGTACAAAACTTAGAGCCTCTGGTGTCCTAACTCAGTCGTCTTCAGAATGTCAATGCAAACAGATATATTTAAACCCAATCCGTAACAGATAACATCAGCAATGTTAAATCTGACAAATTCACGTTCTATTATCTCAGATACTATTTAAAATATTGCACTGAAATATTTACATTTTATAGATGCATGCCTTTTACATTCTCTGATCTACTTTTATACAATAGTTTGTGTATTAAATTCGATAAAATGTTTCTCAATTGTATTATTTCGATTAAAATGTTATAATCAGTATTCTTTAAAGAAATAACGAACCATCTTACTAACGCAGGTAGATCCGCAAAAGCATTCAGATATTTTTTTCATCATCCTAATATTTAATATATCTATCTTAAGCAGTTTCTGAGAAAACTTTTACTAGAAAAAATTCCAAAGCAGAATTTGAGGAAATAAACTTCCAAATATTGGCAATGAAGAAAACTACGTGCTTTGAGCTGAAAGAAGCTGAAATACTTAACAGTAGTATCAATTTGTATATAAAAATTTCCCCTAAAAGATGGATTAAAGTTTACTTCTCTACCTAAGAAGAAAAGCCTTTCAAAATGTACACACCTGCTACTTCAAATCTGTGACAAAGTATACTATGTTAAAATGTTGGCAATATTTTATACTAAAAGTTTTTTAGATAAATAGAATTTTTACTTCCTTTCTCGCTTAGCTTGGTACAACTGTAACGGAAAGCCTCTAAAAAGAATTTTTGAAAAGATCCATGCGTGTACGTCTGTGTATGTGAACTCAAACGTGAACATTTCTATAAACACTAATCCTCACATTTAATTCCTACTGCATTAAATAATGCACGATAATTAGTTTCACGAAATGCCCCACAGCAAACAATCCCGTGTTCAGAAAGGAATCCTTATTATTGATTTTGGCTCCAACAATTTTCGATAATAAGTTTGGGATATTGCCTTTAGGAATGATATGTACATTTTGACTATTCTATGAATAGTCGGTGAAGTTTTCATCATTCTTATTGAATTTTAAATAAGTCGTGCACACTTGCCATTGGGCTTCCGTATTTTTCTTTAAGTTTTATACATTAAACTCCTCACACATTCACAGTCAATTAACACTTTGGGCATTTCGTAAGGATAGTAAATAGCTTTGGCTAGAGACCAGAAAATGCCCACTCCTAATTTGGGAATCGAATGGGGATCCCTCCGCAGCTGACAGGTCTCTGTCGAATTAGCTAGGCCAGCCTTGGTGGAAACCATCAGCAATTTATTTTAAACAGCAGGAGTTCGTTTAATATCCAGTATTTAAGTAAATACTTATCAACCAAATTTGGAACCATTTCAGACAAGGTTTGTGAAGTCGACTGAAGAAGGCAGTGCATATATTAAATAACAATCTAAATCTGAGATACTGTACATTGAACAAATAGTTATCCCGGCTATCAATGTACTTCCTTACAACCTCTGTGGTCTGGAGTATAGCACGCTACCTCTAAATACAGAGGTCATGGTTCGATTCCCGAATGGCAATGGGAGTGTGAATCCCTTATTAGCCACGATTATTCCCATACTTCCTAGAAAATTGAAGTATGAGTGCGAATTTAATGTTTATAAACAAAACTCAATGTAAATAAACCTAAAGTTATACAAATAACAACGAGAGTACACCATTACCGATGATCATTATTCTCAAAGGAAAAGCCGCCGATATGAGTATATAAATTGAGCAAATAAGTACATTTATTTCTATATACTTCACTTTTGATCATTTTTACCTATTTTGTTTGCTTTAATTTTATTTATTTTGTTTACTTTTTATTGTATTACTTATTCTTCTTAAAAGGAAGCCTTTTATTCTTGACAGATATACAGAAATAACTTAGAGATATTTTTTTTCTTCTTTAAATTAAATGATATAAATTTTATTCATTAGTTCTGATAAGCATAACATTCTTTTAAGATATTTTGTATTTTCAAGGAGACGAGAGGAATAACTGAAAGTGTTGTTAAACAACAAAGCTATTTATAAGCATGCATCTCAAATCATCAGGGGTATGTAAACTTAAAAACACTGTAACAACTTAATAATAACAGAAAGTGCAATTAGGAGACATGTATAATAAAGATTTAAATATTAAATATATAGAAGCAAAACATTTAACATTCCTCAGAAATTTACCAATACTTTCATAAAAGAATGCACACATTTAGCCACTATGTACTTACCTTAAAAAGTAAAGCATATAAAAATTAAATTGCTTATCCCTAATACTTATGTTGTATTTACTTCTAATATCGTAAAAATGAAGTTAGTATCAGTTTGAGAACCTTTCCTTGAATTTTTAGTACAGGCCAAGAAAACGGAACATATTTAGGTATTTGTTCAAACTGTGAAAGTCAGATATTCCACACTTCATGTTTTTGGTACCAGTCTCAAACTTCCATTCAGTTGAAAGTTGTACCTTCGGAAAAACAGTACACTGCAGTTTGCAATGAATCTGCTTAAAGTGCAAGTCACTTCTGCAGTAGATTCAACAGAGCTGCCTCGTCATTGGTAAATTTGCATGTGGCGTTAAAAACTGTAGCAAGAAGGCAACTGATTGGCTTGCGGTAAGAAATGGAGTACTGGTCCAATGTTCCTACTCAAATTTATCGATAAATCCATACAGCCTCAAGGATCACACAGTTAAAACTTTGCTCTATCGAGCAACACGCAGAAAATGAGGAAGCTGGCTCAGGCGTTAACACTTGAAACTTACATTGGAGGTCTCGATTTCGATGTTCTGTGACCATCCAATCAGAGTAAAGGTTTCTTCGCGGTTTTTGCTGCTCACTAGGTGAATGTTGGGTTGGTTACCCTCTTACCGGACTTTCTGCTCTTCCATTTTATTTCAGCCTTACCTTCAATCAAGTCTCTCAGGATCGAAGGTGTCCTGTGACGGTGGTGGTGGGGAGTTACTACGTAATGCAATTATGCAATGTCCTCGGATTTTGGGCGAAGTTATGAGAGGAAGGACGTTTTTCGGGATTCAGGACCCTTAGTGTTGGCGGCAGACCTTACCACCGGGAGGAAGTTTCTGCAGCTCTTTAAGTACCCACACAGAGGTTTTGCGGCTTCTTGCGCCTGGTTTGCGATACCCCCGTCGAGCGGTATATTTTTCCTTCCAAAATTTCGTCCAGCAGTTCTTTTACATACCAGTAAATCTACTGACATGGGGCAGTTGGCAGTCATTGTCTGGGCTGGGTTTTGAATCTGTGTACAGTAGACCAACGCCTAACCAGTGAGCCATGCAGAGTGGGTACAGGAAATATTGGACTACAGCAAAAAAATCTTATATCGAGGGTTCAATGTATTGTATTTTGGATGATGATAATATTTTAATAATAAATAGTATAATAATAATTATGATGATAACAACAACAACAACAACAACAATAATAATAATAATAATAATAATAATAATAATAATAATAATAATAATAATAATAATAATAATAATAATAATAATAATAATAATAATAATAATAATAATAATAATAATAATAATAATAATAATAATAATAATAATAATAATAATAATAATAATAATAATAATAATAATAATAATAATAATAATAATAATAATAATAATAATAATAATAATAATAATAATAATAATAATAATAATAATAATAATAATAATAATAATCATAATCATAATCATAATCATAATCATAATCATAATCATAATCATAATCATAATCATAATCATAATCATAATCATAATCATAATAATAATAATAATAATAATAATAATAATAATAATAATAATAATAATAATAATAATAATAATAATAATAATAATAATAATAATAATAATAATAATAATAATAATAATAATAATAATAATAATAATAATAATAATAATAATAATAATAATAATAATAATAATAATAATAATAATAATAATAATAATAATAATAATAATAATAATAATAATAATAATAATAATAATAATAATAATAATAATAATAATAATAATAATAATAATAATAATAATAATAATAATAATAATAATAATAATAATAATAATAATAATAATAATAATAATAATAATAATAATAATAATAATAATAATAATAATAATAATAATAATAATAATAATAATAATAATAATAATAATAATAATAATAATAATAATAATAATAATAATAATAATAATAATAATAATAATAATAATAATAATAATAATAATAATAATAATAATAATAATAATAATAATAATAATAATAATAATAATAATAATAATAATAATAATAATAATAATAATAATAATAATAATAATAATAATAATAATAATAATAATAATAATAATAATAATAATAATAATAATAATAACGTAAATGTGCCAGAGTGGGATGGCTCAGGCTGTTTCGCCTGTTCGATTCCCGCGGCTGACCTACCTGACCCATGGGTTTTTAGGGGGGTTTCTCGGGTTGCTAGGCGAATGCTGTGTAGGTTAATTACATCCTCCAAATTTCCTGTCCCTCAATTTCATCTCCATTATCATTTCATATCATCTCTCATCTGGTGGTCCCTTTCAGGGTAGAAGTGTCGGCGGGTGTCTCGGCGGTGCATGGTGGGTTGATATGCTCTGGGGTAAACTACTTTCTCCTTCAGTAGGTTGCCGGTCTCCGCGCCTCTGCTGAGACCATTTCGGGACCGCCAGTCAGGGGTTAGGCTGCTGGGCTTGTTGCCGTCCCGCTGTAAGGGAGCGTATCCGTTGTGCTGGCTTTGAATTTTGCAGAGATAACTGGTTATATGAACGTTATCTCGTAACGTGACCAGGGTGAAGTCTCTAAGTAAACTGTAGGGACCCTGCCCTTGCAGTATCGTGGTCCCTTGGGACGGCCACCCTCTGTCTCCTCTCGCCTCATCTTTCCTCCCGGGGGTGCCCCACTTGGGGGCATATTACAATGAGCCCAGCATGCTGGCCTACGCACCGAATCCCCTCCGTACTGAAATCCTAACCCTAATATTAATATGTGCCAGAGCGAGATCACGCAAAGTTGATACCAGGCGTGTGTCTTGTTGATATGTTGAAAGTTTAGCCGTAATCTTTCTCAGAAAACATTAGACTTCTTGATTTCAGCGCGTTCCACACGCTCTAAGAGTAACACAATATCTACAGTATTATAGTCTTATGCATTTCAGAACGTGCAACCATTACATACTCTTGTAACTAACAGAAGAATGATAAATATTATTAATTTTATCCCCTGCCTCCTACTATTCAATTGTAAATGGGTGACTCTAAGACATCATCGTAAACTTATCGTTTTGTCTCTTCGCTGTCATTGTCAGGGAAGTGGAGCTGTTCCGCAAGGTCAGAATCGCCCGAAGGCTTGCTCCAAATTCGGAACGCCTCACTTTGCCCGTTCTCTGATTAATGCGAAACATCGGCGTCACCGTTACACCTGACGAGTATCTTGCCTCGTCATCCGACGTAACGAGGGACGACTGGTGTTGACACAAACACGGAAGTACCTACTGCAGCAATCACACGAACACCGTTTTCAAAGATTATGGTTGTTAAAACGACTCGGGAATGCCTTGAGAGGTCTTAATCAAGAGCGGGAACATGTTTCTGTCTTCAGTGTTCAACATGACCTCAAGTAAACGTCTCAGTGCATGACTATCAACTTCTCTGGAAGAACCAGAATCTGAACAAACATCCAAATCTAAAGCAAATATTACAAGGTCTCACAAACTCTAAGATGGATCTCCACCTCATTAAAGTGCAATGAAAAAATCAAATATATTATTTGTACTTTCGTTATTTGAACTCGTACTGAAAGCACAAATCATGATAGGTTCAAAATATAGTTTAGCCATCGTTGGTGAATACACTGCACATATGGATGGCTTATAAGATTTTATCTTCAAATGAAGAACTTCACCGGTAGGAGATTAGAAAATGCACACTTAATTATTGTATCTTCGGATTGGGCACAACGTTTCAGAAAGGATATCGAACTTGGAATGTAACAAAGCATATTGTAGAAGATACAACATATTGTAGGAGATACTGCTAAAAAGACAATGTTTTAATAATCCCAGTAACTTCATTTCCCAATCAGAATAACTATAACAAAATGGACTTATTATGCACTCGGATGTATTTTGCCAAAATTCCCCGTGTTTTGGCGATTGTAACACAATAGCTCCAAGTATCTACATATCAAGGTTTTCCACTACAATGTACTGGAGTACACATATGTTCTTCCACTACGGAGAGCTAGTACTACCGACGGTAGTTTGGTTAAGTTTGGATTGCCACCAAGGAATGATATTTAAAGAAATTTAAAGAAAGCAAGCTCGCAACTTTACACGATGGTGGGTCAAAAAGTAATACCTCCTATCTTTTTTTCCTTAAATAAGTAAGTTATGTGAAAGCTTTGGATTTGGCGCAATTCCTCAAACCTTCTTCTCCAATCCCCTGCTGTAGTAACTGGCTAAATCAACAGGTGGCAGCACTGCATCCTCTTTCAAAATGGCTGACATCGACATTCGTATTAGATAGCGTTCTATGATTGAATTTTTGACTGCGGAAGGTGAAACGCCAATTCGCATTCACGAAAGGCCAAAAAAATGTGTATGATGATGCAACGGTGGATGTCAGCACTGTTAGACGATGGGTTCGTCACTGTAACGAAGCTGAAGGGCAATCACCATTGGCAGATGGAAAGCGAAGCGGTAGGCCGGTGACTGCAGTGACTCTATGCAACATTCAGCGAGTCGATGATATCATTCGTGGTGATCGCCGGGTTACAACAGGTGAATTGCGTCGCATTACCTCGCTCAGTAAAGGCAGTGTGATGAAAATTATTCAACAACTGGGTTACTCAAAAGTTTGTTCACGTTGGGTACCAAGAATGTTAACCGCCCAAATAAAAGAAACAAGGAAAACAATAGCCTCCGAACACTTGCAGCGCTTCAATTTGGAGGGAGAGCAGTTCCTGGAAAAGTTTGTTACTGGAGACGAAACGTAGGTTCATTTTTTGGAACCTGAATCAAAGAGGCTGTCAATGGAATGGCATCACACAATGTCACAGAAGAAAAAAGATTCAAAACTCAGTGGTTGGCAGAGAAAGTTATGCGACAGTGTTTTGAGATGCAGAGGGTGTGCTTATGATTTATATTTTGGAGCAGGGATGCACAATAAATTCTGTCCAACACGTCAGAACTCTCAAAAAGTTGAAAGCACATCTTCGCCGAGTTCGCCCAACAAAAACTATGGCGGATGTTCTTCGTTTGCATGACAATGCAAGATGTTATACCACTGCAGAAATTGAGAAATTGGGATGGCATGTCTTTCATCACCCTCCATACAGCCCTGACCTGGCACCATCAAACTTCCATCTGCTCGGGCCACTAAAGGAAGCTCATCTTGGGATTCATTTTGAAGTTGAGGAGGCTGTGAAAACGTCCGTGTGTCAATGGCTTAGGAAGCAAGACATTGTGTTTTACCACACTGGAATACATGCCCTAGTTAAAAGGTGGACCAAAACTGTGGAAAAGCACGGAGATTATATGGAATAGTGACAAATTAATCGTTAATGTCATAGTTTTCAAGCTATGTAAATTGGATTCAATTTTCTTGGCAATTAAAAGAGAAAAAAAAAAGTAGGAGGCATTACTTTTTGACCCACCCTCGTATGTTTGTTAGGGATAGGCACTATGAGTTCGTAGTCCTAAGATAAAAGTCTTATTATATGTTTTACTGTAACACATTTTAATGTGGATAGTGAAATCTCACATGATAACCCTCCACAGCTTCCAAATTGACATATAAAAGTTATTCTTCTGTCCACGAAACTTTATTCATTATGTATCCGTACCTAGAAATTATTTCGAATTAAGCAAATAATGCTTATCTTCCTACATTCGAAAAAAGCTGTCTAATCATGGTAAGAAAATCTGGTACCAGAAGGAAGAGATGAATCGGAAACCTTCAACATTATTCGTCAGTTGAAGTATTTCTGAAAGCATAGACGTGGCACCTAAAATATTTCGAAACCAAGTAACGGTGTGAACACATTTACCTGACAAAAACTAAGGCTTTTGTTTGTCTAGTTTTATTTTTACTATTACACACAATCATATAAAATTCAATGGGCACAAGAAGGATTTCACATAATGTCTGCGCGGGGAAATCGGTTCAATAATTTGAAAATCTTTCACAGAAGCCCATATTGTCACGTAAATATGAAAGCTTTTATCTTATATTAAAGTTTAGAAGTTCTAGAATATGCTAAATGCTAATATTTTTTATGAAGTATTTTCTGTATACTTCAGTTTTTATTTTTATTTCTAGCGAAAACTAATTCTAATCACCCGCAATCGGAGGATGAAAGTAGTTGACGAAGCGGAATGGAAAGAAAAACGGTGGAACATTCAATTTCGGTACGAAGTGTAATCATGTGAACAAAATAATACATTTCTACACTTGTATATTATCTTTATGTATCTCACACTCACTTTAGCCCGCCCCGGTAGCGTGGTGGTAGCATGTCTGCCTCACGTTCAAGAGGTCCCGAGTTCGAATCTCGGTCAGGATAAGGTTTCCCCGGGGGTTTCCTTTATCCTGGTAGACAAATGTCGGGTAACTCTGAGCTCCATGGACCCCGGACTCATTTAAGCATCATTTCACGAATTTCATCCATCGTCCGATATGACTTCACGTTGGAGGACGGAAATTAAAAAAAAAAAAAAAAAAAAAAAAAACACTCACTTTCTACATATGAATTGCTTCTCCACAGCACAACACCATCTTTTTGAGCTAGTTTGAACATCATTTCACCAATTTCATTCATGCCCTGTATGACTTAACATTGGAGAACGTAAATATAAAATAAAAATGTTAAAAAAAAATGAATCCGCCGCCTTATCTTAATCCTCTTTGCCTGCTGTTATAGTGGTATTTATTTTTACCCGTTTGCAGCACTGATTAAGTAACTATCATAACAACAAGAAGGATTATGGATGTAAGACTGTCTGTATTTTGTTAATGTACAAGCTTTAGGAGCAATTTCAATGTGCATTCATCACAAATCTGTCTTAAACGAACTTAAAAAATAACAAAATGCCATAAATGGAGCAATTTACATACCTCCTTTCTGGAAAAGAAGCTGTATTTCTCACTAAGACTGAAGAAACACAATCGTATTACACACATAACTGTCTCAGGCAACACAAGAATGCACTACCGTCCCCTAGCGAGCAGATTTTCAAAAACTAATCCGAGACGCCCGCCAATTCGTATCACCCGCGCTTACCTTACTATCCTCAATTTCAAGAAATATATCTCAAAATAGGGCTCGGAAGTTGTTGACCTAAAAATTATATAAAAATGAGCTATAAAATGCCCTTAAAATATAAACAAATGCACAAAAATATAAAAAATGACCTAACAAAAACTAGCAATTTCTTTCATAATAATAAATTAATAACTCTCACAGACAAATAATGAATATATGTTCGAATTACCACATTTTAAAATTAAATACTAAAATTAACTACATAGTTATTGCTACTAATAATAAATAAATTGTACCCATTAGCCAAAACATACCTTACTTAGCGTTGCAGTACACCACCATGATCATCTTCAAGTTATCAAAAATAAAGTCAGCTAAAACTGTTTTATACTTTGAGAAATTTCTCTCCACTTCCACAGACGTTATAGGTGCATATTTAAAAACACTGTGCCACTGCCTGTTAAATCTTGTTCAAAAACATCAGCTCTGAAGTTTTTTCCTGACAAGATATCGACAATCTGACAAACTTTTTGGTGTCCTTTATTTTTGTGGAAAGGTAGAGTCAGACTGAAAAATTCAATGCCATAGCCAGGATTTGAACCACGGATCTTCTGGTTTCCGTCCAGCCGCACTACCATTGTGCCGATATGACATTAAATTCTCCAACTGACTCGTGTTTCTCCCGGTAAACCACTTAGGAGTTCTCATAAACACATGAGACAACTACCTTAATGGCGACTTACTACGTGTAAGTACTTTAAGACCCGGGTTTTTTTTATAGTAAACCACTATTGGGTTAATTAATGGAAATTAATTATTCTTTCACACTGGCCGTGTGTAGGCTAAATTGTGGAAACGTAGAGTCAGACTAAAAAATTCAATGCCATAGCCGGGATTTGAACCACGGATCTTCTGGTTTCCGTCCAGTCGAACTACCATTGTGCTACTATGGCCAACGTGCCGATATGACATTAAATTCTCCAACTGACTCGTATTTTCCCGGTAAACCACTTAGGAGTTCTCATAAACACATGAGACAACTACCTTCACATGGCCAGTGTGAAATAATAATTAATTTCCAATAATTAACCTAATAGTGGTTTACTATATGAAGCCCGGGCCTTGAAGTACTTACAATATGTAAGTCGCCATTAAGGTAGTTGTCTCATGTGTGTATGAGAACTCCTAAGTGGTTTACCGGGAAAATACGAGTCAGTTGGAGAATTTAATGTCATATCGGCACAATGGTAGTGCGGCTGGACGGAAACCAGAAGATCCGTGGTTCAAATCCCGGCTATGGCATTGAATTTTTCAGTCTGACTCTACGTTTCCACAATTTAACCTACACACGGCCAGTGTAAAAGAATAATTAATTTCCATCCTTTATTTTTGTGCAACACAAATTTTAGTTTCTGTCTAATTTTGTCCGCGATCTCACCTTTTACATTTTGTATCCTCTCTTCCGCAATCCTCACTAACTCAAGCGACTTATCCAGTGTCATGCCACTTTCTACAAGGTGGGTTATGCTTTCCATCAAAAATGTAAAATTTGATATAGTGAAAGCTAACTTACTTTGGATTTGGGTGTCAGAAAACAGATCCTGTGCGCTCTCAATTACTGCGACACTTCTAGCTCCTGAAGTTCTGACTGATGCAATCCACACGTATTGCATGATCGGCTATTCCTCGAATTGATGCGTCATAAATTCACCAGCACTGTTAGGACGCTGATCTGTGTTAATTACATGTTTACAACATTTAAAAAGTTACTATTTCGTAAAAGATGATATAAATGGACTTTTAATTACAGATTATTAATACAAAAAAGAAACCAAAAAGCCCATGGGTAAGGGTCAGGTCGACCATGGGAATCGAACCCGGGCATCCCGAATGCGGGGCACAGATGAAAATGCCCAATATATTGGTGAAAAAGAAAGAAAATTACCGAAAAATGCATCTAAATGTTAAAAAAATGACTTTTTTATAAAAATGTGGAAAAAATGCATTTTGATGACCTATAAAAACCTAACGTATTAGTTGCAGAATGCACTTAATTTCCAATAAGCATCATCTGTGACTACTCAGAAAAAAAGATGAGTTTTCATCAAAATCCGGGCTCTACTCATTTGGCAAGCTAGAATGATATATCTAATATATTTTTTAACAAAATCGTACGTGTTACGACAGATAGATTGGTTTGGGATGGCGTAACTTTCTTTAAAATATTCTCTTGCCATCGCTCACCACATCTTACTCAATTATGAAATTTGACATTTAACTGACTTCGTTTTTCAGTTACGTTATTCACAGTCAGGTATTCCACGCTCACGGTAGCTGGTGGAGAAGTTAAAGTACTTATTGAAGAAAATAAACTATTAACAAACTAGTTATTATATCACCGAATATTGTACTTAATTATAAACCATTTGTCTGTAATCCTCAGCAAAAATCATTATTCACTTTTATCCTGCTATCTTTTGAGAGAGTTGAGGTAGACTAAAAATACATATAAAGACCTCTCTACGCATAGTAAGTACTAGAAATCTAGAGGAAGATGATAACGCTGACGATGAAAATTGTGTGCTTAAACATAGGTTTACTAGTTAGCTGTGACCTAAACTAAAGAATATAATTATGTATAGTCGAAGGTAAAATAATAAGAGATACAGCTAATATGTTATAGATTACGGCCTACCACAAATCAATTGCGTTGGCGCGATAGGAGCAGTTTAGTAATGCCTACCAGGTAGGGAACAAATAACATCAGAGATGACAGTCGACAGTCATTCTTCAAGCACCGCTGGATGGTGCCAGCATCCTTATACTGTCATTCATAAACTATTCCATAGTCTTTCAATAGGTATGTTATTAAGAATTATCTCTTAGTCATTACTAAATTTAATACACAAAATTTGAAATGTTTAACTGTAACGTTTAATGCAATGATTCACTACCTGCTTTCTCTTGTGCTTCAAATATGTTAGCAGTCTTCTTCTTGTTCTTCTTCTTCTACCTAATGCATTTAGGCCTTTGACCCGTTTCCAAATCAAGAAATCGAGTTTATCCATCTGGCGCATTGATGTCCAACTCTTCTTCTTTGTCCGCCTCGGTAGCGTGGTAGTAGAGTGTCTGCCTCACGCTCAAGAGGTCCCAAGTTTGAATCTCGGTCAGGGTGAGTTACCTGGATTAGTTTTTCCGGGGTTTTCCATTATCCTTACAGACAAACGTCGGGTAACTCTAAGCTCTATGGACCCTGGGCTCATTTGAGCATCATTTCGCCCACTCCATTCATCGTCCGATATGACTTAACGTTAGAGGACGTAAAATTATATATATAAACTCTTCTTCTGCTTTTAAGTTGGTATTGAAGTAATACTTGTAATCTATTTTGCGGCATCCTTTCTATGTGTTCTAACCAGTTATTTCTTATTTGATTCATTCTGTCGTTATATGTTGAAGTCTGTTCTAATATCCTCAAGTTTTTTTTTATCTTAAAGTGTATGGGCCCAAATGACCTCGTTGTCCACCGGTCTGAAACACTCATTCACTCACTCACTCACTCACTCACTCACTCACTCACTCACTCACTCACTCACTCACTCACTCACTCAATCACTCACTCATTCACTCTAAAAGTGTATATTCGGCTACAGAACCTAAGAATTTTATTTCTACTGGTTCTGTCTTTATTTTAGCTGATGTTATAAGTGTCCAATTCTCATAGGCATAAGTTAACATGGGAACTGACATATTTTTATAGAATTTTAATTGAGTTGTTTTTAATGTTTTATTGCTCAATGTTCTTCTTATTGTTCCACACATACTATAGAAACTACTTATTTTTATATTAATTCCATTCCTTTGGCGATAGGATACCTTAAATCCCAAGTAGTTAAAATTATTTACCTACCTGTTCTGTTATTTTATTATTTATTACTATTTTACACACACACACACACACACACACACACACACACACACACACACACACACACACACACACACACACACACACATATAAATGCTGGGGACATTGGGCAGCTTTGTTTAGAACCTTTGTAGCAGTTTTAATTCTTTGAATCAACTGTTGCAAAGCAATCTTCTCTTTCACGAAGTATTTCCTTGCCAAACTTCAACAGTTCATTTGGAGGTTACAGCTGCCATAGCAACGAAATGAGTCTCTAAATTTCAAGGTTTATTTTAAATTTATGGGAAGTCTAAACGCATAAGAGCCCCTCTCTCCTTCAGATCAGTACTGAATGAAGAAATATTTATGAAGTCCCCGCCTCAAGTGGAGCATTCCGGAGAATGCCTTATCCAATACCCGCCGTGGAGTAAAGTCGGCCGCTGTGAAATTTTTCATGAGCCCCGGAGCGCACGTACTAGTGACGACGGTTTTCTTTTATATGAGGCCACAAAGTCAAGAGCAGGGGGTGTAATCTCGCGTTTCTTTCATGTGGTGTGTGCCTCCAAGTTTTGTGGTTTACATCCCCATCGGTCACGTTTACCTTAGGGAGATACACTTTGATCTTATCATCGTTTGATTTTGTCTGCCTGATGAAGGAATTCATTGATTTTGGAAATATCTCTTACTGGAAACTGATAGGAAGAGATAAAATAAGCATATAACTTCTGCATTTCTGTGAATATTCTTTTTATGTCGAACAAGTTCTGAATTTCTCCAGTCCATTACAGGGGGCAGACATGTAATTGCAAACTGCAACATGAATGTGAGAAAAACATCTTTCATTACCCAAAGAATCGAGGAGTTCACGATATCTGTTATGTATGTCCCATATGCAACGCCCGCTTTTTGCATTTTATTACTCTTAATTAATTATTTAAAAATTCTAAACAATTTACACATCGTCATTTCGTATTTCCGATAACGCATTGCTAACAATTCATCAACCATACTAATACAGGCCTAGAAGATATGGCTTTGAGTTAATATTTTGAATTTGATACCATTACCCAAAACGATTTGTTTGAAAATAGTAATATGTGTGATAATATACATTAAATATTTCAAGAAGTATTTGAACTGAATTTTGAAGACGAAGATATTAGAATGTCATTAAAGCCACCAAATTAATGCTCATATGGGTTTTCGTGGAAACAATTTCATATGTTCGAATTATACATTTTATTCTGGGTTAGTATAAAAAATATTTAGAAAAAACATAGCTGTGCAAAAATGTTATTATTCAATTGGACTTCGAGAAATGTCTGCTTCTAATACTTAAACATTATTGCAGCGCACCACCACTGCTCTTCTTGTTAAATTCACGAATCTATAATTAATCACTGCTAATTTGAATAAAACTTGTGAATTAATTACCATGTTTAGTTGTTGTGTGTTATTACTGTTCTATGCATGGAAACATTGATCTATAGTTTTACACATACCACCTTCATATGTCGCCTGAAATTGTCAAAAAAGTCGTCACTACAAGGACCTCGCTGCCAGATTTCTTTCCAGGATATTTGAGTGATTTTAGTGCCTAACTGGGTGTACTAGATTGGTACCCATAGAAGCATTGTTATCAGGAGTGTCTGTGTGCTTTATTTGCATTTGATATATGCACTACCAAAAATTAATTGGTGGGTTCTGAATCTTACTTTAATTTGTATTTAAAGGTATCGAGACACTGAAACTGGTATTTTCGACAAATATCAACCAAGTATAACGCAAATTCCGGTCTTGTAGGCTGAGGATCATGACTTTGCAGGATACCTTCAGAGGTTACTTAACAGGTGGGGCACATAGAGCGATACCTCGCGCATTGCGACAACACATATCTCCCCAGGAGGAAGGGAGAAGTCAGGGAAGCACACAAGTCCACAAGACGACAGCAGACAGGTCACTCCAGATACGCATGTACGTAAGTCTGATATTTCTAAGCATGATGAACCATCTCACTGCTGTCACCGTCACAGAGGGCAAACAAGCGACTCGTGACCTGGCAGTATTGTTTACGCGCACGTATCCACGCCATCTGCCCATATACTACTAGCCTAGAAGCACACGAAATATGAAGAAGAAATGAAGGGGAAACGACGGAACAGAAGACGTGATGTTAGAGCAAACACCGCAGCATTCGCCTTAAAAGATGAAGAAACCGCGACAAACCCAATTGTTTGCGGTCGACTGGGATCGAACCGGTGACCTCCCGGTGGCACACGTAACCATGGCACTGGTTCAGAGGTCACAGCTATGAAGATACCCAGCGGAGCACAAGCTACTGACCTACGGGCCCTAAATCCTGAGTATGTAATTTTATTACAGTTTTGTAGAATTTTGTCACCTGTTTCATCAATGAAATTATACCATAAAATTAATTTTTATGGTCAAAGAATAGAAATTTCAGAAATAAAAATTAAAAAAAGAAGGAAACAACTTTTACATACGCGTTACGCACTATTTCTTGGACATGTTTTGTTACAATTAAATATTTCATTTAATGCTTTCGCCCAAAACAATAAAGTACATATAAAACAGTGCAAACATGTTAAAAGCCAGAGAGCTAAAGTTGCTATTGGATTCTAGATCAAAACTTTTTGAGAATCTTTTCCATAAAATTAAAATAAAAGTGTTCCCTTTAATCCAATCAAATTTTGTGGCTTGTGTATCATTGTTGTTGGAATATATCGTGTGTCGTGGAGTGATACAGATAATATTCTTTTTTTATGCACTTAGCAGCCTCAATATATAAATCCTTATATGACTTCTAGAAACAAAAAGTAGTTGGCACTTCAGCAGTTCTGTTTAGAGTTTGGAAATTTTGCAAGAAGTACGAATATCTCAGAGGCGTTTATGTAATAAAAACACGTTTTGACAAAACTTGGTTGTTTTAATAAGAACATTGTTTATATATATATATTAGTCTAGCGCTTATAGGATTTCGATTATATAAATTACTTAATTATACTTTAGAATGAAGAGAGTTCAGCGGATATTCACAGTGATATATACCTACATTGTGTTATTCATGCAAATATACAGATAAGATATTTTAAACAAATTCGTCGTCAAATACGTTTTTGAAAAAATAAAGAAAGAATAACGAAATGTTTTCCATACAAACGATAATTTTTAGGAAATCTTCATGTGGCATCTTTGGAAGGTGTTGGATATTTATGCGACATTTAGTTTTTGATTTCTGCCATTCAAAGTATAAAAAAATAATAGTTTGTCCAAGAGGAAAATCAAATCAAGTAATGTTACCGTTAAACTGAGACAAATTTTTCAACCTTAACATACACAAGGATATGATCTATGCCTTGGTACTGAGTGGACACCTCACACTTTACCCACGTGTATCTTCTATGTTTACCATCGCAGGAGAAAACGCATAAAGTTTAGGATCTGCAGGAAGCCTAGTCCACAAGAAGGCCAATCGCAAAGAAGGGCAGAGGCCTCAAATGATTCCAAGTTTGAAGACACGTTCACACCTGTGGAGTGCTCCGAGAAGGCTTACCTCTGGTAGAACCGAGAACTACTCACCAATGAACCTGGCCGATTTGTACGATGTATTCCTAGTCGAATCTTTGGAGCTGTTCTGTTAATCGCAAGGTGTCAAGTTCAAATGCATCCCAAAACGACGATTTTTAAGCACACTTGAAAACCACTATTCCTTTTCCTCTGTATATATACGAGGGCTGTACAATTCTTTTTTGACAACGTACCTTTACTCATCCTCATGATTTTGATGGTTCTTCTCAAAATAGTCTCCCATGAATGTGGTGCACTTGTCCCAGCGGTTTTGCCAGTCTTCAAAGTCATGCTGGAAATCATTTTTTGAGAGATCCTTCAAAATCGCCTCCGCAGCCTTAAACACTGCATCTGATGATGGATAATACCTCCCATGAAGGTGTTTCATCAAGTTATGGAATAGAAAAAGGTCACATGGGGCTAAATCCGGTCAATAGGGAGGGTGAGGGATGCACTTCACGTTGATTTTTGCAAGTATTCAGCATTAACATTGGCAATATGCGACCGCGCATTATCGTGGTGCAGCATCCAGCCTGCTTCACGGAAATGTAATCTTTTGCGCCTGATATGGACTTGCAATGTTTTCAGGACATCCCTGTAATATTGTCCAGTTACTGATATATCTGTGTGTGTGTGTGTGTGTGTGTGTGTGTGTGTGTGTGTGTGTGTGTGTGTGTGTGTGTGTGTGTGTGTGTGTGTGTGTGTGTGTGTGTACAACGTGCTGGTAAACCATTCCATGAATATCAAAGAATGAGATGACCATAACTTTCCCAGCAGAAGCAACCACTTTTGCATTTTTGGGGGATGGTGATAAAGGAGATTTCCAAACTGAGCTTTGCTGTTTATTCTCAGGATCAAAATGATGTAGCCAAGTTTCATCAGCAGTGATTACGTTTGAAAGAAACTCCGAATCTTCCTCTAACATCAACTTTAACTGCATGCAGACCTGCATGCGAATGTCCTTTTGTTCGGGAATCAAGAGTCTTGGAAGCCATCGCGCACAAACACGTCTCGTGTGTAATGTTTCTGTCACCAACATGTGGGTGGCACCCAATGAAATGTTCAGTGTTTCAGAAAGTGATTTTTAGGTAATTCGTCGATCCTCTTTCATAATGGCAGCAACAGTGTTGATGTTTTCTTCCGTAAGAGCAGTAACTGGAGCACCGAGTCCAGCTTCCTTTGAAATTGATTGTCTTCCCTCTTTAAACATTTGCTGTAGGGAATAACAGACTCTCCATAGGCGTCCTGTAACCAGGAGTACCAACAATGAAACTACTATGGCCTGTTTGTTTCACATTATTCTAACAGAATATAATAAGTTTGTATTTTAATGCGAGAAATTATGACCTTAAAAAAGTTATGATCATTTTGGATTGTACAGCCCTCTTACACATTCGTTAAGCTATCTGACCACGAACATGGAAGCGAAATGATAGTAAATAAGGGAAAGAAAATTAGTGGTTTCTAAACCACTAGAGGAAATCCATGGTCAGTGTGAATAGTTCCATGAATTGAACCTAGGACGTTCTTTAGTCTTCCGCATCTTGCTTACGTTATTACTAGATACAGATAAAAGAATAATCTATTAAGAATAATCCCAGAATTTTATGATATTTAAATTTTTAAATCAAAACAACCTATATTTTACGGATTTGGATCGCGCTCACTTCAGTAGTTTTTAAAAATTTAATATGTATATTTGTTGTCCATATTTAATAAAACCAAAGCATATAAATGTTAAATTGAGTTTATACTTTTTAGTCATTTAAACCCTTACAGTCAAGGGAAAAATATAAGCTGCTGCTTAGTTTGTCCTTCATTAAAAGTGTTTATAGTGCACCACTAAAGGAAGTTCTTCAGGAATACCTAGAGGCCCTGATGAAATAATTTTTCCGGTGTAGTTGACTTTTCGGAAAGGATGATCTGGTCCTTTCAGATGCGTTTTCTGGATAGATTGGCTTGGGTTTGAAAATGTATTTCATTGGAAGCTGCTAGAATGAAATAGGAAAGCTCGGGTTTTGTTAACGGACAGTCAAAATAACATTTTTTTAATATAATTTATTGCTCTTTCTTGGAGTTGCCTGTTTCTGTTACCCTCTCCCCATATTAATAATTTTTTGTATATTTAATGTGAAGGTCTGTTTCTTCTTATGCTTTTTTATTTTACACATCTTTAACTTTGCATTTTTTACACTTTTCTTCACATTTCTTTTAGCCCCTTTAACCCTATTTTCCTAACATTTTTTTGCTTTCTATATTTCATGATCTAATATTGAGTTAGAAGTCTTCCCAACTTTTAGCTCTGTGTTAATATCTTCCATTTTTCTAGTATTAAGTGTTCTCTCCCTTTTTCAGTATCATTGTACTCCAGAATACTTTGGGAGGTAATCATGGTTCTATTAATATTTGAGTTCTCATAATTAAAACTATGTAAATATTTCAGAAATAATTGTTATTAATCGACGACACAAATTAATTTGAATTCCTTTCTTTATATTTGTCTATTAGCATACCAACAGGCTTTAGAAACTTAGATAATCTGTGAAGTTTAAAAGCCCCACTATTTTAGTTCTTCAATTCGAAAATTTAACATAGTAATCAGGAAGTAATGTTCAATAAGTATACTAAATTATTTACATGTTTTAAAGTTAATTCCAAAAATATTAAATGCTTTACGATAAATTGCCCCTTAAAATTATATTTTTTCTATTAAGTGCTTTAAATGTATATTAATAAAAGTCGATGATTAACGTTTAATTCTTCTCGGGTTTTAAGGAAAATAGATGTTAAATATAATATTTTAATTTTTGCATAAGCATTTATACAATATGAAATTTATTGTTTACTTACATATTTAAAAACTGCATCTCTGCATCCTATCACTTATAAGGAGTTACACACAATTTCATTCACTTTTGCCTAAAGCAACATTGTGTGAAACCATTTGAAAATGAAAATGTGTCTGCAAATGAAAACCTGAGGACAGAGACTTTGTAACCTAAAATAACACTTTGTGACTTTATTTTAAAATGCCTTCAATACACATACAGATTCTACTTCATCCTTTTCTGCTTCTCTGCAGAGAATTTAGTGCTTAAAGACTTTCTCTTAAATGGTTTATGAACTTTTTTTTCTTTTTCCATGTATACCCCGCCTGTAACTGCGATGGTCATATCGGCGGCCGTTCTCCTTTGCAACATATCGAAGGATGTGCATTCGTTGGGTTTAAACCATTAGATCACGCACATATTCATTCATACTTCCAGACTCTGGGGAAAATTAGGAATTATCTTGGTCGGAGAAAATTCCGCACCCCTACCGTCGGGAATCGAAACCGGGAGGCAGGTGCCCTACCGACAGAGCTACGTGGCCAGCCAATTTTGTTTGTTTTCACTACAATTTTATAGGCATATATTCTTACAGACTGACTTTAAATCAATATACGTTATGCTTTAAGAGTTTGTATAGCTATAAGAAGGTAGAGTGCTTGACATCATTTATGAATTTTGAGCATCTTTTGGAATGTTTTCATAAATGGTTATCGTTAATCATATAGCCATTATAATGTAAGTGTATAATTAAGTGTTGAATCAACTTTTAAATAGTTTATATATTCTATAATAGTATTAAGGATTAATAAATGTACAACATTTACAAGCCAGAAGTAAATCTGCTCAGAAATATGACGCGTTTTGTAAAATATTCAGATTTTATAAAATTGTTATAAAACATTGAAGTTTTTGTCACGCTTTTTGAGTTAATCAACATGAAAAAGTAGCATAATGATAACAAGTATAGTTTAGAATATGACATTTCAATTGTTTCTGTTCGTAGTCGTGTAGGGAGTGGAAAATTCTGGAGAGAAAGTGTTTGCTCTAAATTTTAAACCATAAACAAAAATGATGTAACTGTTTACATAACAAGAATGGAAGAGTCAAACATCGCTCCAAAAGGCCAGTGATGATGTGGGGGTGGTATTAATGGAAATCTGTCGTTAACTGGTAGGGAAAGTTATCGCCCAAAAGTTCGCCATATCAAAAACACATTGTTCTATGGCGCGGAGTTGTGACGTTGGGTATGAAGGCAAACTTTGGCTGGGAAACGGAGATGGGGAGCGTGTAAAGTTTGTTTTCCATTTCCTCCCGTTCCTCCTTCACCTTTTGCCCAAGTTCTGGTCCAGGCACGTGCGGGGAGAGACGGGGGTAGCGACTTAAAAATTCATAACTTCATTTCGCTTGACTGCCATAGCCTGGAGCGACGACTACAAGACGAGTGAGTGTGTTTGCACAAAATCACCGTCAGGGTGCGACACAGCGCTCAGTTTCCAGCAGGATGGCCCGCCCACACTGTAATAATGGTAGTGCTCTACTTTAACCATGATGGAAAAACAGTTTTTACAAAGATTTCGAGATGTGACGCGCCAACGCTTGAATTTAAGATTTTGTATTCGAGCGTAACAACATAACTAGTTTTCTTAGCTTGTTGCTGATACGAACAGAATTCTTTGTTTGTTATGTGGTGAGATACCTCCGTGTTATGCATTTGAATAATGTATATGAAGCATTTAACGGTGCTCCAAATACAAATCTTGGAGTTCTTTTCTGTAGAGTTTCTATATTTTTGCGCTACACTTCCACTCAAGAATTTCCATTTAAGGGGGGAAAAAGTTTACAGCAATCGCTCAATGTTAGCAGGTATGAAACTTGAGGTTATGAATTTTTGAATTCTAAAGGATATACAGTTGGTAACGTACTGACTTACCTTTTAACTTTCTCTGCTAGTAATGTAAAATGTATTTCACAAACAATTTGATGGTATGCAGATGTCGGAAATATACTTTTCTATATATCCTGAATAAATAAAAATAAAACAAATCAGAAAAATATTCTATAATGTACATTTGCTTCTATGAATAGAATAGCTAAAAGTCGAAAAATCAGTTAAACACTACACCAGAAGCACATCATCCTGCCATGCAGTGCCGAGACACCCGCCGGCACTTAATATCGTGAAAGAGACGACCAGATGAGAGACGAAGCAATGAAATGTAGCGATAGGACGTTTGGTGGTTGTAATTAATCTACCCAGCATTCGTCTGGCGGCCACGGGAATCTAATCTGTACCTCCAGAATGAGGGCCACAGATGAAACTGCGTGAACCGTTCCGCTCGGTTTGGTAAATGTAAGAGATACACATAACTGGTTACAAAACAGAAAAAAGAAGACAAATTAAGTATAGAGTTTCGGTAAAATAAAATGTTTTCTAGCTTTAGCACCTCTTAGACACATTTTAAATTTTTTTCTCTAAAATATAAGTAATTTTAAAAAGTTGCCTATACATTTTTCAAGTATTAAGTCGCAATTAACCTTTTTCATGATCATTGTATGGAATTTTATATCCACACGTTTTTCTCGATTTAATTTGTATAAATGATAACCTTCCTTTTTAATTATAATTTGTGGAAGAATGATTAGAAGCTGTGTGTATGCAGTACATTAGGTTTCTTTTTTCGGGGTGGGGGATGGAGGCGTATGGACTTAAGGCACATGAATTTCAAGTACTTTTGGTATGTTGTGGTTTAACTTTGTTAGTTAAATTATGGTTAAATTAATATGTTTTCAGTGTCAGTAGAGAGTAAGTGCCTGTATCAGTACTTACTATTGTTTTTGCATTCATTAAATGCTCGCGCATTTATTTGGGAGGCTTGTATTCGAGGAGTTCAGAGCTCAGTTCCAGTAACTAAACACAGTCTTGGATTTTACTTGGTTGAACCTGCTTAGTAGGTGAACGATACATTGATTTTTCATTTAACTTTTATTCTGTATATCTTCTTTTCCAATGATATAGGGTGGTGCTGGACAAATGGCATGGACGCTTGCTCAAAGGAAACAGTACTCACCAAGTTCTTTGTCCTCTTTAGCCAACGTCCACTCTCCTGTGGTTCTTTCCCTTCCCTTGGCAGTGGTAGCCACACGATATCCTTGTAGGTGAGACGATGGGTTGGATGGTACGCCTCGGAAATTAGCTGTAACTGCAGAAGGGAGTACCTGCAGGCTGACTCGGCGTTGGTGTCTCACGTTCGAAGCACATTCACGGAGTCTCTTCTGTTCTATGCGTTGTTTTGCCCTGGCTAGTATTATCTCAATGGAGAGACAAGGGTCATTTACTTATAGTCAAAGTAGTAGGAACTGCCGATAAAATGACACAAATCTTGCCAATCTATTTCTTTTGTATTTCACTGTTCACTTTCAATCAACAAACGCATTCGTTTAACATGTTCCGGGCAAGTGGATCTAATGTTAACCTAAATAATCGATTTCCCGGAATTTGAAAATACTCTTTGTATCAGTGGCGCGTTAGAAAAAATTACTTTTTTATTTCTTCGTGGTTTCACTTACCTGATGCCAGAATTACTCTACGACACTCGGACTTTTCGCGGAGCACAATTATTACCTTTGGGCGAATATGCTTCCTTCATGGTGTGGATCTCTTTAATATCTCTCTTCTTTAGGATTACTGTACCTAAGCCCCAAGTGGGTATCCCCGGGTGAAACCATGGCCCAAGGAGTCACGGCAGTGCAGAGGGAGGGGTCCCTACTGCTTACCGGTTGGAAACTCCCCAGCAGGCCAGCACAACCGGCATCACACCGCCGTGGTCCGCTTAAGGCTCACCAGGTGGGCCCGCAGACCAGCAACCATCCTACCGAAGGAGGAAGTGTTTACCTAGAGCACATCATCCTGCCATGCAGCGCCGAGACACCCTGAAAGAGACTACCAGATGAGAGAAGACGCGGAATGATAGTGGAAATAAAATGGAGGGATAGGAAAAATCGTGCAGTGTAATAAATAACCTGCCCAGTATAAGCCTGGTGACCCAGAAAACCCCCGAAAAATAAACATAGGACAGGTAGGCCACCCTCCCGAATGCGGGTCACAGACGAATCCGCTTGAGCCATCCCGTTCGCTCTTAAACACTTACTGAAAGTTCCAGAGATCGACTGACACTTCCGAAGTGTGACTGAGCGAAAGTCTGCCTTTGACGGTTTCTCAAAGTTTATTTATATAGGATGTCTACTGCAAGCCTAAGTTCAATGCTCTTTTCCCCGACTGGCTATATTTTCCCGCCGTTGAAAGCGGCGATCTACCATGATGTCCTTTTAATCCATTCTGATTGGCTTTACTGCTACATCACATGACTCCCCTTATCACGTGACAGGGGGTCTTCCCTCATTAAGCGAGTTTCCTACTGGAATAGGAAAATAGGAAAATCGCCCGCCTCGATAGCGTAGGTGATTGTCTGCCTCACGTTGAAGAGGTCCCGAGTTCGAATCTCAGTCAGGGTGAGTTACCTGGATAAGGTTTTTTCCGGGTGTTTCCCTTATCCTAAAAGACGAATGTTTGCTCATTTGAGCGTTATTCCACCCATTTCGTTCATCGCCCGATATGACAACCTTGGAGAACGTAAATTAAAAAAGAAAATTGGCAAATCGTCAACTGCTGCAAATATCTTGTATTACAGCTTCCAAAGACAGTTTTAAGCTTCCGTAAACCACGGAACCAGGAACGTTTTCACATAGGCAAACATTTTCTTCAGATAAAGGTCACAATGGTGCGAGTTAAAGTATTGCAGTTGACGTAATTACACATGGATACGATCCCTATAATTAAATACGCCTTAAAAATTTATTTCTGAGATGAAATACGGTCTCATAGATCACAGTGGCTAAGTATGCCTATTCTATATTAAAATATATACATTATATATTACAATCCTTTTAGTGTCTGCAATGTTTTCCCTCATATTCAACTATTCTTTGTTTCTATTGTTTCTCTGTTTCCCTCCTTTATCTACAATGGTGTTAACTCGTATACAGCGGTTTTTTAGTTTAGTACACTGAAACACACACACATACACCACAAACATCTACACCCTTGTTCATAACCTTCCCGAGAATTGAGCCCAGAACACCTCGCACAGCAGGTGGGTGCTCTATGGGCTATGCTACGGCACTGGCCTCAATTATTCTTTTTTTTTTTCCTTCAGATTTTAATAACTTTTATTCCATGTATTTTGTAATATCTTGTTCCCGAAATTCTGATCAATGACAGGGACATCCTATATGATATTAGCGCTCTCAATTTAATATCTGAATTCTGGTAGGGGGTTGGATTTTAGTTCAAAGAAAGAATGCAGCAGTATTCAGTATAAAGGGAAGAGGGACGCGAAAGCTTAATATTGTACGTTTGTGCTGAAGTTCTCGCTGATATGACTGAGAGGATTATTTTAATGTTAAGAGAGTATTTGCACTAGATGCAGTAGCACCTATTAGTGCTGCGAGCAGCAGCGCCAAGAAGCACTGTGAGAGAAGTGCACGCTACTGGCGGTATATTCTCGGCCTGACACTAATTGCTTTCTCTAGACAAGGGGCAATTATCTGAATCGTTTGAGTTGATGATGATGATGATGATGATGATGATGATGATGGTCATGATTTATGGCGAGGGTTGACTCAACATTTCAATTGGTGCGCTGCAGCTTCCTGCACCCAACTTTTAAGTGCCCCACTCTTGTGGGTGACGCCATTTGACGCACTCCAACAAGTCCATTAGCTTCTTTCTCGTTCATACTCTGCTTTTTATATCACCACAGCTGCTTATACTCAGTGTTAAGGACAAAAATTGAAATTGGTCCCTTTAGAAGTTACTTATACGTTTTCATGGAAATCGTCAGTGTTGCAGTAAACTGGAATTAGTTGTATATTTGAACTGAAAAATTGCATTATCGGTTGTGATTTCGCGCAAATGGTCTTGTTCAAATTAACACCCATGGTAACTCCTTGAAATCGGGAAAGATATATGAGGTATAGTTAAACCAAATAAATTAGATAACAAAAGTCTCTCTGAACATTTAATACCTAAACAGTAATCCCTCTAAAAACATATTTATCCCACCAACGCATCTATAATGTAGCCATTTTGTAGTTAAATAACCGGTATTTTATGTGAAATCTCAATATCAAACGTTTAGTCACAATATCTGCTAGCCCAAATAAAAACTAACGAAATAAAATAAAATTATTTTCATACGATTTCTCTGTCCGTTCTTCAAAAATATTGTTATTCAAGCTATTTTTATTTTCATACGATTTCTCTGTCCGTTCTTCACAAATATTGTTATTGAAGCTATTTTTATTTTCATACGATTTCTCTGTCCATTCTTCAAAAATATTCTAATTGAAGCTGTTTTTATATTCCTACGATTTCTCTGTCCGTTCTTCAAAAATATTGTTATTGAAGCTATTTTTATTTTCATACGATTTCTCAGTCCGTTCTTCAAAAATATTGTTATTGAAGCTGTTTTTCGTGGTTTATCTGTTTAATTTCCTTTGTTTCATATTTTCTTGTAGACGCTATGGGAATTCGACGAATTCAGCAGGCTTAATCAAATCTTCTTACAGCTAAAGTGCACGTGATGCCTTTATAATTCTGTACTAATTCCAACATCGTAAGAAGAATCAGTTACAATTTGAAGAAAAAACAAAGAACTTTAAGAATTTGAAAATTCAAACAATAACAAAATATTACTCTAGAATTATTAACGCCTAAGAAATTTTGCCATAAATGGTGTGCCTTAACGAGATCTTATTTTTGTTGAGTATTTCTGCTATTTAGAATTTATACAGTAAAAATTTGTAGCGTATTAGCAGAATAATCATTACGCACAGTTTTTCTCATGCAAATACCTAAAGCATGCAATATCTTAATTAATATTGCTAGAATTTTTGAGAGAGAAATAATATTTCTTCATCTAAAGGGTAGTTTTGTTAAAGAAATTTTCTTAAAAATCTTTGCGTTGGAAAATCTTCCTTGAAGAATGCTGGTGTTGAACACCAAGGTCCAAAAGAGGTCCAAAATTTTCCGGTGAAATTTAGGTGTAACGCTGTGCTTCCTCTATTTAGAACAAGTATATCAGAGAAAATAAACAGCTGGATTTTTTTTGTAATTTACGTCCTCCAACCTTAAGTCATATCGGACGATGAATGAAGTGGGTGAAATGCTCAAATGAGTCCGGGGTCCATAGAGCTTAGAGTTACCTTACATTCGTCTATCAGGATAAGGGAAAACCCTGGAAAAACCTTATCCAGGTAACTCAATCTGACCGGAATTTGAACTCGGGTCCTCTTGAACGTGAGGCAGACACGCTACCATCCACGCTATTGAGGCGGGCAGCTGGAAAGGATTCCTATGTTCAGTAGCAGTAACAGGTTGGTAAATAAGAAGCAAAAGGAAGAAATATGAACAAAAGTAAAAGCTACAACCATCTAATACAAATATGTGTAACTAAATACAGTCAGTTTGCAAAATAAGCAAAGCATGCCGTATAATTAGTGATGCCAAACTAAATATAGAAAGACAGTTTTCGAAAAGGACGATTAAATTCACTATAAGCACCAAGATTTACCGCTGTGTTAGTATATTGCTTGTATACATCTGTTTAATAACAGATATAATATAATTGATTAAATCTGTAATTGTAAAAGTGGGTCAATTCCTTAGCGGACTGGTAGCGGTGCTGCTTACCAAGCAAGAGACCCGGGTTCGATTCCAAGTATCGGCGTAGGGCGCATTTAAACCTCGTTCGATCTCTGAGAGCCCAATTGAGGAATTACATAACTGAGAATAAAGCGACCTTTGTTACAAAGCATACCTGGTCGGAAGGAACAAGCACGCTGATCACGTCTCACCCTCCAGTACTGCCACTGCTCATGATGCCTGTGATGGACAGAGGTAGGGTATGCGGCGGCAGGACAACAGGAATTGGCTCGAAAAGGCTGTTATGGCGCCGAATTGAGTTTTCTATTAAGCGTAAGAGATTAGAGGTGAAACTATAGTAGGGTCGGACTCCGAACAGTGATACAAGTGAAAGGGGATGGTATAATTACCTTAGAAGTGTTGAGTCGATGTTGTTACTTATCTCCCTGGAAACTACCCCAACCTTTTTAGAATTATTTTTTAACAAATAATGCCACAAGAACAACACACTTGACCATCTTCATAGTAGTGTGCGATGGGGATGCTAACTTAAGTGAGAAGTTAAATCCACTGTCATTTTGCTCTTCTTATGAAAGGGATTCCTTAGCTGCACTTTGGGCTTAGACCCTGAGCATCTCGGCCACACTTAATCAGTTGGCAGTGTTTATTAGACATATGTTGTCAGTTTTGTATCTACTTTTGCGAAACTGGGAGGGTGGCATATCTAGAAAAACTCAGAAATAATTTTCGAAACAAACTTTTAAGTTTATCTGAATTATAAAATAATGACACTGCAACGTTTCTATAGGGTATCTCGAGAAGGCCCTTGAGGTCATTGAAAACCTCTCCCCTACGCACGCCCCTGATTATAGTTTTCCATCCTTCACAGCCAACTAATCCATTCATTCTTCGCATCCAATTTTCAATATTCGCTTTACTTAGCCCACTCTTTTCCAGAACGGTTTCGTTACTTAGCCCCTTTCACACTCTTCAATCTCTTTCATATGCACATACCTGCTTTGCTATACCGTCATTTTTGTACCATATATGCCAAACGCTCTTCAAGGAGCACAAAATGAACTTTTTTCTATTTAAATGTCCTGTAAAACTGATGTACAATAAATTTGGAACGGTAGTCGTGTTACTAGTAACGCTCCACTGTAACCTCTGAAGCTCATATTTGTGAGGTTTGAATCTCATCGATCGCCCACTCTCTCTTCGGATTATTCATCATTTCCCCTGGTCGGTAATCGAATGGGCCACTATTTGTCATTCATTCCATTTCTTTCACATATTTTAGGTGTGCTTCTGGGTTTCATGGGGCGTCCGATGGCACCGATGTTTACTCAAGGGAAATAATACTCCTCGTGGGCACTGCGTGCTCGATGGGTCCTCCTTTTTTTCCAGCTCCAGCAGTGAGATTGGTCTTCGAGTCTGGAAATGTTAGGAACTTTAGCGAGCCTCTGGGGCGTGTACTTGGTACCTATACTGTGGTTTCTTCACTTCAGCCTTCCCTCCTGGTAAGTGGTAAACGTAATGGATCTATGTAAGTCTGAGTGCGCGAGATGTCTCACCTTCAATACGGCCGCTGGATCTCCGGCTCTGACGTTTTGCGGCGAAGGGTGAAGGTTAATAATACCAACATATACCTAGTCATGAGCAATTGAAAACATATTTTCAAAATTATCTTTAGAATGAAAATATAAGACTATATTTAGCTTTGAAACATTAAAACCCAACCTGCAATTTTATTATAGTGCTAGATATTTATTACACCACCACTCTATTCGAATATTTCTTTCATGATTTTTACCCGCACTAACAGCTTTTGTTGGTAGTACTGGGAGTACTACGACATCCGGTGTCGTTGGTCAGGAAGTTAAAACTGTCTGCCAGCGCCAATCAGCATGTCGAATCCAACACCGTGTTGCCAGTTTAATTTTGTTTGGACTAAGTGGCTGGAGTTGCTTTTGGTGCTTGCGCCGGTGAAGTTTGTTTGCTATGTTGTGTGGGGTGAATACCTATTTTTAGTGTCTGTTAAGTCCTAGTATTATCGCTGTTATAATAATAAGGCTAATGTTTCGTAAAATATGAAAATGCGTTAAGTATTTAAAATACGCATTGTTTCTCTGCTTGAAATTCCCGTTAAAGAACTGGCAACAGCCCGCTTCCTCCTCTCGAGAAATGTCAGAGGGGGAATACTTAACTTATATCTAACCAAAGTTCTCTACTGATTCACTGCTCATAACGCTATAGCCGTACGTAGGTTTTATTGAAGTTGAGGAAACGCCACTGTTATGCCCAAGACTTCCAGTATCGTGTTTGTTTGCTATACTTCCTAATTAATCCAAGGCACATACATATACAAACATTCCACGAAAGCACTTTGCGAAAATTCTGTTGGTCAGAAGGCAAACATGTTGTCCACTCGGTGTTACGACAACTTCCTTGTACTCTGCCTCAACGTTAAAAATGCCGAGAAGGAGGAAAAGAAACGAGTAATGGAGAAATAATTTGTTGTCTGCTGGCTTTTAATGAGATGGCAGCTTGTGAAGAAGGAGAGGGTATTCGTGGAGGAATGCGCCTGGTCATGTACCCTCACGGCCCTTCACGTCACTTCAGATCTTTTTCTGCTTCTTCCAAAATACTGCAGCCATTGTTTTAGCCACAGAGCCTTAGACGAATCCATATACCACCAACACCCCCTTCAGGAGTACAGATACGAGGCACAGCGGTAAAAGGAAAGCTTAAGTTCTACATAAATCCCAATCCCTGAGAATTATATTTGTGGGGCTGCATTGTTACCTCAGGAAATACTTGGTGCTTACTATATATAAAATTAGGATAGTCAAATAAATATAAGATCGAAACTGTAATGTTCGTTTTGCAATGCTGCCCAAATTGAAACGGTAATGTCGCTTCATGATGTCTTGACTAACTCTTCCATGACGTTAATTCCGGCTGTATGCTCGAGCTACGGTAAATCTATCTCAAGAGTATGCATGGGTGTGCATTATTCAATGGAAAGATGACACTGGTTCTGACTCCGAAGCTTTTAATGAACCATATACACTTAAGCGGATAAGTTGCCGACCAATAGAAACTAATTATCTGAATGTCCGAAGTTAAGGATTTTGATTCCTCTACCAGACGATAAGACGCCATTGAGGCAAAAATGATGCCTAATCCGCCTATATCTACGTCTTGCCCACCTGCGACCAGTGTCTTGGATTATGGCCAGGATGCGCTTTTAAGCTTCAAATTCTGTAACAACCACCCTTTTACGAGAGGGTCAAAAAGTAATGCCTCCTATTTTTCCCCCTTAAATAAGTAAGTTATGTGAAAACTTTGAATTTGGCGCAATTCCTCAAACTTTCTTCTCCAATCCCCTGGGGCAGTAACTTCCTAACTCAACAGGTGGCAGCACTGCATGCTCTTGCAAAATGGCTGACATCGACATTCGTATTAGACAGCGCTCTGTGATTGAATTTTTGACTGCCGAAGGTGAAACGCCAATTCGCATTCACGAAAGGCTAAAAAATGTGTATGGTGATGCAACGGATGTCAGTACTCTTAGACGATGGGTTCGTCGCTGTAAAGAAGCTGTAGGGCAACACCATTGGCAGATGAAAAGAAAAGTGGCAGGCCGTTGACTGCAGTGACTCCATGCAACATTCAGCGTCGATGACATCATTCGTGGTGATCGCCGGGTAACAACAGGTGATTTGTGTCGCATAACCTCCCTCAGTAAAGGGGGCCGCGCCGTGGCTCTGTGGTTAGACCGCTTGGCTCTCACCAAGGCGGCCTGGGTTCGATCCCAGGCGACCGCAAAGTGAGATTTGTGGTGGACAACACGGCGCTGGGGCGGGATTTCTCCAGGACCTCTGGTTTCCCCCGCCATCTCATTCCACTGGTGCTCCATCTTCATCTCATGTATCATCAGTGTCATCGCCTGCGGTGCCGTATGTAGTAAAAGCGGGCGTTAAACACTAAAATTTCATTTACCTCAGTAAAGGCAGTGTGATAACGATTATTTAACAACTGGGTTACTCAAAAGTTTGTTCACGTTGGGTACCAAGAATGTTAACCGCCCAAAACAGAAAAACAAGGAAAACAAAAGCCTCCGAACACTTGCAGCGCTTCAATTTGGAGGGAGAGGAGTTTCTGGAAAAAAATTGTTACTGGAGACGAAACGTGGGTTCATTTTTTGGAACCTGAATCAAAGAGGCAGTCAATGGAATGGCATCACACAACATTTCGAAGAAAAAAAAATTCAAAACTCAGCGGTCGGCAGAGAAAGTTATGGTGACAGTGTTTTAGGATGCAGAGGGTGTGCTTATGATTAATTTTTTGGAGCAGGAATGCACAATAAATTCTGTCTAATACGTCAGAACTCTCAAAAAATTGAAAGCACGTCTTCGCTGAGTTCGACCAACAAAAACTATGGTGAATGTTCTTCTTTTCCATGGCAATGCAAGACCACACACCAGCAGTTATAACACTGCAGAAATTGAGAAATTGGGATGGAAAGTCTTACATCATCCCCCATACAGCCCTGACCTGGCACCATCAGACTTCCATCTGTTCGGGCCACTAAAGGAAGCTCTTCGTGGGATTCATTTTGAAGATGAGGAGGCTGTGAAAACGTCCGTGGGTCAATGGCTTAGGAAGCAAGACCGTGTGTTTTACCACACTCTAATACATGCTCTCGTTAAAAGGTGGACCAAAACTGTGGAAAAGGACGGAGATTATATTCAATAGTGCCAAATTAATCGTCAATATTGTAGTTTTCAAGCTATGTAAATTGGATTCAATTTTCTTGGCAATTAAAAGAGATTAAAAATAGGAGGCATTACTTTTTGACCCACCCTCGTAATAATGACAGTACAATCCCCACTCCAGGTTCTAATCTGATGTTGCCACCTCATTTCTGCTTTTCTGATAGTTGCTGTTTTACAGTTAACAGTCCATTTATACATTTCTAAAAAGTCCTACTTCACATTCCAAGAACCCAAACCTAGCCTGCCATACGTAATCTGACAAATTTGCATAGCAACTAATAAACTTCCAACAGTATTTACAAAGTGGCCTAAAAACCAGCGTTGCTAATTATCGTACTTAATGTCATATTACCCCTAGCCAAAAAATGTACTCATAATCTATTACCAAACCTACACCCCTCTAACATTTAACACAACTTCACAAAATATTCATATTTAAAATTATTATAGGTTATAATTTAATTTAACCATAATCTCTTTGTTAAGATATACGTTCTCAGACCCCTAATATATGTTGTAAGCTGCTATTTATATTTGGGAGAGAAAGAAAGTTTGACTTGCAAGAAGAGGTGGAAAGTTTAAGTCGTGGGTCAAGTATTGCAGCAGAAGTCAACTTTCCGGCTAGTGTGCCGAGATGCTGACCACATCTCCTCCTCGTATCATGATCACCTCTGCCTTGGGTATCTAAGCGTGAGACCGTTAGTCACTTTGGTAGGCTTTGGCCCACTTTGCGCTGCTAAGCCACGTACGAAACGTTACGTACGTTTTGAAGATGACTCGCTAGGCAACTACAAACAGCTTCACAATTCGTGGGGGAAAACGTTTCATTGGAAGTACAATCAGACTAAATTCTCAGTGAGTATAAAGTAGTACATCAAATCAGTCATTAGCAGGCATAGAAACTTATAAGCACTCGCCCACATTCAAACCATCATTTATATCATAGAACACATTAGCAAACAAGAGTCACGATGGCTCAGGTATGGGGAGTGTTCTGATATCCAGGACATCACTCTGCATAGTTCAGCGCTGGCTGTAAGTTTTGGAAGTTCGTATGTTTCCTCATTCAATAGGGATTTGCATGGCTTATACATATTAGATGCATGACAGATGATATGGTTTGCTGATGTAAATGGTACGTGAATCTGTCCGATACTTAATACATAATTTGGAGTACATATCTTACAATTCTTTGGAGCTTTGAAGAATATGATATGAGATATATAGTATGATGCTTTACCTACCTTCAACAAATTAAGAACATGTTGGGCGCTACTAGTAGCAAGAAGAATGAGGTTTACCATTATATTTTGCTCTTATTTATGCTATTGTGTACAACAAAACTGTCGTACATTGTTATTATTTAAATTACTATTTCTAATTATATTTCATATATCTTTTTACTACAGTAATGTTTTCTTGTGAAATTTGTTTTAGTGATCTCAGTGGCTCTGGGAGAATTGACAACATTGTCAATTGTTGACAGTTGACAGCCTTAAATGTCTTAAACGTCTTTGATACGACTGTAGACACTGAAGTTTATATGGGTATCTTCAATACGTCTGTGGAGCAGCTGGATGATATAGAATTGAGAAAAGGTTATTTCCAGCAAGATGGAGCAACATGTCATACATCTAATGACACCATGGAACTTGTTGCTAGTTTCTTTGATAATCGAATAATCTCAAAAGGTCTGTGGCCCCTCAGATCCCCTGACCTAACCTCACTGGACTTTTTCTTGTGGGCTATCTAAAAATAGAGTGTACAAGAATAGACTACCGACAATTGATGTTCTCAAGGAATCCATTCGAACCGAGATAAGTAACATTGGCAAGGATACTCTCCGTAAAACTTCAGAGAATATGGTGAGACGAGTGCAAACATGTATAGATGCTGGTGTAGGATACTTCCAACATTTTCTCTGAGATGGAAATGGTGTAATGCCATCTCCCAGATGTTTATTATATTCTCTCAAAGTTCCACGTGTGTCCTATTATTGGTTCAAAAGTTATGGCCTATTGAAATGGTTCAGATGTATATGGATCATACCATATAAAGTTCTGTACAACCTTTCGAAAACATGTCATTGCAAATTATAATCGTCTGTAAAATGTATATAAATTAATTAATAACAACGTAGAGTCAGACTGAAAAATTCAATGCCATAGCCGGGATTTGAACCACGGATCTTCTGGTTTCCGTCCAGCCGCTCTAACCCTTGAGTACTATGGCTAACGTGGCGATATGACATTAAATTCTCCAACTGACTCGCATTTTTTCCGGTAAACCACTTAGGAGTTCTCATAAAGACATGAGACAACTACATTAATGGCGACTTTCAACATGTATGTACTTTAAGGTCCCGGCGTTATAGTTAACCACTATTAGATCAATTAATGGAATTATTAATGGAATAGTAGCTCAATGGTTAGAGTGGCTGGATGGAGACCAGGAGATCCGTGGTTCAAATCCCGGCAATGCCATTGAATTTTTCAGTCTGACTCTACGTTTCCACAATTTAGCCTGGTGTGAAAGAACAATTAATTTCAATTAATTAATAACAGTTTCTAGTTTAGAACTTCTGTCCAAATGCTTGCAATATTTACCATAAAATCTTTGAAATCAACATGAAAGTATATTCCAACATTTAGTCATGTCGGGCGATGAATGAAATGGGTGAAATGATGCTCAATGCGTCCGCGGTCCATGGAGCTTAGAGTTACCCGACATTCGTCTTTCAAGATAAGGGAAAACCCAGGAAAAAACCTTATCCAGATAACTCACCCTGATTGAGATTCCAACTCGGAACCTCATGAACGTGAGGCATACATGCTACCATCTACGTTACCGAGGCGGGCATTCACTAGAGTGAATAATAGATTACGAATAGAAATGTTAAGTGATTGCTCATCTTCCTATGTCATATATTGAGTCTTCAAGAAGTGATGTTAATCAATTTTCTAGTCATACTTGGGGCGAGTCCCGAACCCTGCAACTGATCCATGTATACAATACATCAGGCTTGCTGCAGACATGTGTCAGCTCCAATCTGACCCTTTTCACCTTAAAGGAACATCTACGTTTGGCACTGACGACGAAATGATGAAACGGCTCACTGAAACGTTCTGTTGACAAGAAATGAAGATGTTCATTGCATGCCCTTCTGTTTACATCCATAAATGAAGGGTAAAAATAGTGCTCTTGAACGTTTACACTTGTAAAAGATCAGCGAAACTTCGATTTTGCTCCACCTAATAACTCTATCTTTCGATTTTATTTGAGTTATGTATTTTGAAGACCATTGAATCCAAAAAAATTTTTAATGTAGAATGGTATTTGTGTGTATGTGTGTGAAAGAGAGAGAGAGAAAGAGATGGAGAAATATAGGATAATACCAAACTTCATGTTTACTTTCAGCAGCTTTCAGAGATGGAACTAAGTTTAAGAAAGAAAAATCATTCACATGATAACTACCCCATACTAGAAGTGCGATTGCTCCTTTATTCGCAAAATATTATTTTTCGGAAACTAAGAATTCCAATAATTTTATTTTCATTTTAATTACAAAGTTTGGTATTTAACTTTCGAGATATGCTGTTAATAGACACACATACAATACATTCACTCACGCATGGACACACAACACGTACATATCTTGTTTTAGAATGATTATTTTGTGATTTACGAGGTCTCAAAATTTGGGTGGAGGACAAATATTTCTCCTACGTTGTAACTATAAAAAGTATTTATGATATAATTTAATTTCTTTATTTTTTCATATTGGTCCTAGAGGAGATCCTTAACGCTGAGCATTATCATATGCTTGACATTTCTTATGCAAAAGACCTTCACTGACATCTCTGAAACAGCATAAGAATTGCAGATGACATCTTTCTTAAATGAAAAACATTTGGGGAGTTATAGTAAGTTCTGTATTTGACATTTTATGAAATAATGCCACGAACTTCATTTATTTTGTTTTTCTGTTTATTTAAAGTGGGACTATTAGTGTAATGTATATCACCTTCTGCAATATTTTGAATATGTATAAGCATGATTTTCACTCATTTGCAGACGTGAGCTTAGTTTTCGTCTAAAATAATCAGACATTTCTCAACGTTTTCAGTTTAATTTTTAAATAAAGCGTTAAATGTAATGAGATCCGTTACCCTAACGCGACTAAAGAGTGAAAAAACAATTAATTTCCATTTCTGTATTTTGTTTTTTTCATTTGTAACCTCCTTTAACTGCAATGGTCATATCGGCGACCTTTCTCCTTTGTAAAATATCGAAGGTATTAACTCGTATTCGTTGGATTTTAATCATTCGATCACGCACACATTCTCACTCTCATTCATACTTCCAGACTCTGGGGAAGATAAGGGATTATCTTGGTCGGACAAAAATCCCCACCCCTACCGCCGGGAATCGAATCCGGGATCCCTAGCACAGCAGGCAGGTGCTCTACCAGCTGTAGCTAAGGGGCCAGCCATTTCCGTAATTTTTATAGGAATGTTACCATCCTAATTACATATTAATGCGATTTGATGCATTTCTAATACATTTCGCAAAATATAGGAAATTCTTAAAAATGAATAACTTGTTTCTAATTTCATTTTATTCACTTTGAAGCAAAAGAATGTCTTTTTAATTTTTTATTGGGTTTTTTGCTGGGAAAAGTATTTTATAAACAAACGTAATTTTATGACAATTTCACTCATATGACGTGAGCTTGAGTACGTTTTAACACTGGTTATTCACGGCTTGAACAGTTCAACTAGGTATAACATCAGAGTATGTGGTATAACCATCCTGAAATTATGCCCCTTCATGTTTATACCAGACATATATAAAGGGATATCCCCCATCACTTGTTTGAATTTGTGACAAGTTAAAAACCAAATGTCAGGATTAACATTATTATTGTTACTGTTTCATTTGATGTTTGCATTTTATTCGTTGTTTAGGAAACTACGAAAAGTGTATTTACTGTGATACCTGAATATCGAATTTTTGGATGGAATACTATGATTACATTAGTAAGCATAGGTAAGCATAGAGTACCTAAGCAATGAATTTGTAACAGTTTCTCTTGAATAACTCGACTGACAGCCTGCCAATTCCACTATGCTATTGTCTGAAATCGTCTGTGCAGTAGAGGAGGCCGCTTCGCCGTTTTTCCCTTGGTTAATGCTAACATTATAAAATAATGTCAGTATGTTACCTTATCTTTTGTCATTAAAGGTATTGTGAACAATGTCCTACAGCTTCAGCCGAAAAATTAGAAGCCAATGCCAATTATACAAACATTCCTTCCCTTATAGTGGTACCCAACTATACAATAAGTTACCTCTTTATTTAAAACAGACTGACAACCAAAAATTTTTAAATTGAAACTACACAAATTTTTAAGTGCAGCTTGTTTTCATTCTATTCAAGAGTATTTGGTAAGTGAGTTATGTTATTATATTTTTGTAAATATTTTTGTTTTGACGTGTCCACAATCTTGTATGGAGATTTAAAGGATGAAAAATTGAATTGAATATCTTAACGCATTTTCCATTTACAATTATCATACTGATTTTGATTTGGAGAGTGAACAGGCTAGTCGATTATTCTGAAATGAAAAACACGTTGCAGAGCAGGCAATTATTTTCGTGAACGTCTTTCCATAACAATCCCTATCTCTCTCTCTCTCTCTCTCTCTCTCTCTCTCTCTCTCTCTCTCTCTCTCTCTCTCTCTCTCTCTCTCTCTCTCTCTCTCTCTCTCTTAAATTAGCTTCATTTAAACGTTAGATCGTATCGGGTGATGAATTAAATGGATGTAATGATGCTCAAAAGAGCCCAGGATACATAAAGCTTGGTTACCCGATATTCATCTTTCAGGATCAGGGTAATCCCGGAAGAAAACTTTATCCAGATAAATCACCCTTAGCAAGATTTGAAGTCGGGACCTCTTGAACGCGAGGTGATATGCTGCACCTAGGTTACAGAGGCCGTCTGGGCCCTATCTTGGTTTTTATTAGATATTGCTGTCTATGTTTCATTTTATCTAACGCGGAACTACTATGTTTAAATGTTTCTCACAGTCTAAAATTGAGAAGTATAAATAAGATATGAGAATTCAAACCAGTAACTAATAATTTCCTAGAAATTGTAAACTGAACAAACAATAATAGAAATTGAATGCTCTAACAAAATCTAAATTTGTTGTGTAGTACAATCTCTTTCTTTTTTGTAAAAAAAAGTAATTTACAAAAGGAATTCCAAATTAGATCGTATGGCGCGTTTTCTTGAAAATCTTCACACGTCGTCCTTAGAAAGTAATGAAAATTATATTCAAGTTGTTTTGTTGTTGTAATTTACGTCCTCCAACGCTAAGTCATGTCTAATCAGACGATGAATGAAATGGATGAAATGGTGCTCAAATGAGTCCGGGGTCCATGGAGCTTAGAGTTAGCCGACATTCGTTTTCCAGGATAAGGGAAAACCCCGGAAAAAACCTTATCCAGGTAACTCGCCCTGACCGAGATTCGAACTCGGGATCTCTTGAACGTTAGGCAGACACGCTACCATCTACGCTACCGAGGCGGCCATATATTCACAGTTGATCTCAATGTTGGTATTTATGCGACTTTTTGTTCTTTAATCACGATGTTCCTAGATATTCATCGCGCAGGCGCGTGGACCTGTTTCTAAACGTTTTTTTACTTATGATATTGAATTTTGAATACTCACCATAGGTATGCAGTAGAGAAAGTGGAAGTTAATTACATATAGGAGGGTAATTTGATAAGTCTGGTAAGAAGCAAGAATGATTTTTTTTGTTCCTGAACATCCCACCTTATTACTTGACATAGTCACCATTGATGGTTATACACCTGGTGCAGCGATGTTCCAGGGTTTTCATCCCATCGTAAAAAAGGTTCCGTCAAGAGATCTGCAAAATACTCGTTGACGTTGACTATCACTTCTCCTTTAGATGAATATTCCTTACCACCAAGCCAAATTTTCAGGTTTGGGAACAGGAGGAAGACCCTTGGGGCTAAATCTAGTGAATAACTGGCCCAACAATGAATTATAACAGGCTCCAGTTTGTTCTGCTTTTTTCCGAGTTGTCTATGAGGACTAAAACTTGAGAATCCCAGAAAACAGTGGCCATCACCTTACCAGCTGACAAAATGGTCTTTGCCTTCTCTGATGCAGTTTTACCAGCCTTTGCCCATTGTTTTTACTGCTGTTTTGACTCTGCTGTGTAATGAATTGATGGATTCAAGTTTCATCCACGTTCACAAATTGGTGCAAAAAGAACTTGCGCACTGCGATTAAACATCGCCAGACACTCGGTACAAGTGTTCTTCCGGATGTACTTTTGGTCGACTGTGAGCAAGCGCGGCACCTATCTTGCACACAGCTTTTTATTGCCTATTTTTCATGCAGGCTATTGCTCACTCGCTCGGTTGAGATGCCCATGGCCTCAGCAATCTCACGAACGTTTGATTCGGTGGTCTTGCATAACCAAATAGTGGATTTTTTTAATGGTGTCCTGTGTGGTGACCTTAATTGTGCGACCAGAGCTCAATTAACCCTCGGAGCTTCTACAACCACGTTTAAATTCATTAATCCAAAAGTAAATTGTCTTCAAAGTTGGTGCAGAGTCCGCGTGAACTTTATCCAATTCAGTTTTGACTTGTGCAGCGGTCTAACCATTCAAGTGAAAATGAGATCACAGAACTATCACACTGACCAGTTCAGATGGCTGTCAACAAAGAACTGCGTGTTGTAGCACATTCAAATGTTCTGTACAATCTTTTGCATAATCAAGGTTACCATTCGCAAAGTTACAACAAACATTTTTCATTGCTTCATGGAAATTCACCAGACTTATCAAACGAACCTCATAAGTAAAGTTTCATTGCATTTATTACCAGATAGTTTCCTGTTCAGAGGATTTGTAGTCAGCCGATTGCTAAAGGAGAGTTTAAATGTCCTAACCCGATAACCTTAAAATCTGGTAAATTCATAAATTGATTTGAAATTTTTATGGACGTAGGGCATGCTTTCTGCTTGAATGTACTGCACTAGTGTACTTTTAATCAATACGTTTATTTATTAAGGGATATATATTTCAGTTTTAATTAAAATGTTTGGTTATATTTTTAAATAACTAACAATTATAATATCAACAAAGTAGATCCATAAAGCTCTTAGAGATTTTTTTCTTTCTTCATACGCAATCTAACAAAAGACTATGTTGTACTGAAAAAAAAACGCGAGTAATTACATATCACCATTAACTCTTTAGATCAGATTTAGTTACCAAGCAGCATGGCTTAAGCTGTAGCGTCTGTGGTCTGCATTCGGGAGGTCTTAGTTCGATTTCCGCAGCTGACGTTCCTGATCCTAAGATTTTTCGAGGGTTTTGCAAGTCGCTAAGAAGAATGGGATGGGTAATCACATTCTGTGAATTTCCTGTCTCGCTCCATTTCATTTCACTTTACATATCTTCCTGGTTGGCTATTTCAAGGTTGTAAATTTCGTCGTGCAAGTCCAGGAATTTGATCTCTGTAAATCCTTGTCTTCTGAATCGGTAAAGGAGTCCGGGTCCTGGAACCCATGGGAGATGAGTAAGCTCTCGGGGGGGGGGGGGCCTTTTTGTACGAATTGCCACCGAGCAGCTTCAGTCTGTAGTGAGTTTGGAAATTTATAAAGTTCTTCTTACGTTTAAAAACTGCATGGCGCAATACAGCTATGCTTATGCAATTTTGTTCAAAACGTGTTTTTTATACTTACTTTTTGCTACCTCTGTTGTGTTATTCGCGAAAATAATGAAAATATAGTAAAAGTTTAAAATAAAAAATTGTTATTTCAATGTTCTATTATTTCATGTACTTTCTTATGCCATGATACACCAAATCGTTTCACATTATATAGATAGTTGGGTCGAATAAGTTATGTGGATAATGTTTCATTGCAATTTCTAACTTTGAAACATATAATTGCATTTCTGTTTGCAGAAATAGTGGAAGTTTTAGTTTGTCAGCAGGAAATTGTTGAGCCTAATTTAGTTATCTTTTACAGTTTCTGAGAAAATGGGCTATTTCTGCACCATCCACAGAAAAGAGACTGTTTAAAGCAAAACTTGAGAGAGCAAATTCGTATATATATTTGCAAACAAAGAAACTGTATTGCTTAAGCACGCAGAAGCTATCATACTTACCTGCAGTACTAGTTTCTGTAGTAAAGCTTCCCCTGAAAGATGGTCTAAGGTTTTTCGTCCTATTTCAGTATGTGAAAGTTTTGATCTATTTTTCCCACGTAAAACAGTACAAAATGGCAGATCAAGCATTATTTTTAGAAATATATGTAAAATATAGGTATTTTGTCTGGAATTGTAAGATATCTATCAAGTTACAAAGAAAACAAGAAATAAACGACACCATTTTAAGGCAATTTTTGCTTTTAAAAATTAAGATTACATTTTGTGAAAAGGTAATATTAGTATAAGTATAAATATTAACACTTATTTTGTGAGAGAACGAGTTGTTAATGCTTATATTTGCATATACATAAGTTCTGCAGGGTCAAACTGGTTTATAAGATCAAGAAATTCAAAGCTAGTTTAGCACCCTTCTGTTTTCATTTATTCTCAATGCTTCAATCTGTTGGCTATTTCTTAGACTCTTAAAATTTCTACAATATCAGCATGGTGAGTCCACTCCACTTTTGAAACTTGTGAGCTAGCATTGTTTCTTAGTGTCAGTGTAACCTGTCCTTTATGCTATTTCTCTAATATCTTCCGTGAGAATAATTCCATGATTCCAATTAATAATTCCATTAATAATTAATAATTCCATTCTATTCCGATTCTAATATCAAGCGTGTTGCTGTTAGGTGCTTATTCAATGTTTAACTGTATCAATCTATCCTAATTTATTGTGCAGTATTTATGCATTTCATGTCTACAGTGTTTACTTGTCTTATACTAGACAACAGTCTGTATCTTAAATATCTATAGTGTTTGCTTGGCTTATACACGATTACACTGCCCATATAACTATTAGCTGTAGAGTTTGCCTGTCATGTCTTAGCCCACAGTTTGATTTTGTGTGTGTGTGTGTGTGTGTGTGTGTGTGTGTGTGTGTGTGTGTGTGTGTGTGTGTGTGTGTGTGTGTGTGTGTGTGTGTGTTTGTGTGTGTGTGTCTGCCTGCCTAACGCCTTATATCTTTAATGTATACAAGTGTTTGCCTATCTGGGCTTGTTCTAATTTCCTATGTTTCTTTGAAGTATGCAATGTTTTACTACGCCAGCCTATACTATTAGCTTACGCTGTTTTTTCCTTCTGTTATAACGTCTGCATGCTTGCCTATTCCTTATTAGTCTATAAATAATTGTTGTGATTTAAATAATGCAAATTGTGTCAGATAAATAATAAAATATTACCATTTTTGTAGCTTGGCTTTTATTTCGTCATTCATGTAATGAATGTTCTACAGAATTAATTAATTATTTTTAACATATTTTACATAAATACATCTAAAGCAACAAAAATAAACAATTTTATTTTGACAACTATTGATCTATGCCTATAAGAAACTCAGGGAGTACAGCATTTTAAGACATAAGAGCAAAATTAGGAGGTACTTCTAATCACTTTGTAATACTTCTAACATTATTAAGAATGACATATTTTTAAACTGTTTTACGATTTACGTATGTTCTTTTTTATGCTAGGATATATCTAGGTATACATATGTTTGAACATTTCTACGCAGAGGTTGTAAATGTGTTCACATTTTCCAGCATTATATGGACGACTTGAAGGTGTTCGCTGCATCTTCCCCTCACGGTATCTGAAACAGATACATTAATTGTTATTATTCCTACAGAAGACGATCCTTGATTATACCTATAGATAATTTTAGCTTATCAAAATTGTATTACAGATATAAATGGCAACTTAACATCTGTTTCTCTGGTCCAAAAATTCATAAATGTCTTTATGTAATTCATCAATATTTAACGGTTTATTACACACATTTCTTCAGTTTTAATTAAAAAATATGAGTGACATTATAAATTTTTTATCCATCCTAGTGTGCGTAATTTATTAATGGATATAAAAGCTTATCCTGTGAAGTTTTATATTTCTTTCTCTTCATTTTTAACTTCGATAAACGGTTGCAAATTTAGCTATACTACGATTTTTTATATATGTCAAGGGAACAGCTATTGTCTAGTGCTTAAGAATGGATCGTTATAGTATTAAAATCGCAAAATTTTATCCATGCAATTCCCATCAACAACTGGTAGTTGTCAGCACTTTAAAGCAATGACAAGGTATTGAACAATTTGAACGATTAACATTTAGGAAATGTCGTATGCAAAAAAAGTTAACGTATAATATAATCTATATTAAAAGTGATGGCCATTAATTATTTTAATCTCTCTGATTCTGCTAGATCTCCATCATACATTTAAAAGTTGTTAGATCTTGAACGCTTTCAGAAAAATCACTCTTCCAGCTTCTGAAGGCTTTCGACTGCCAATGTTTCCTCTATCCTGCTTTTAGCTAACGAAATATGCAATGAAAATATTTGTGGAAATATTAACTTGAAGCAGATAAAGAAGTAAGCTTTCGTAAGAATATCTTCTCTTATTAAACTAAACGATAATGGGTAGAGAAGGTCATGCGAAAGTCGATTATTAGAATTTCTACTTAATGAAGTAAATAATTTATTTACACAATTAAAGATGAGACAGTTAATTATTACATAAAACGCTATTTATTTTAACAATGTAATAATTAGAGTAAAGGCATTTAGTGCATACTGGTACTAATTTTGCGGGAGCCTTTCTTGGAATTTCTGACCTGCACTTGCCGACTTAATGATGTAGCCTTATATTAAGATTCCTTTGGAGTGCTTTCATTTTCTTAGTTGCCAAGACCCTCTTTACATTTACAGTCAACTTATAAATGCATCAGTATTTAACAGATGCATGTCAAAGTTTTTAACGAATATTTTCATCATAAGGTTTGAGACGGATATCATAATATCGTTCTTGTAAAGTGGGTAAAAGTTTCAAAATTCGAATTCCAGCTGCAGAACGCAGACCAGGATCCCATTAACATCGAATTTGTGACGCATGTGTCCAAAGAATTCCTCTGTTGCTGAATCACGGTGCCAGTAGCAGGAGACTTTAATTAACTTGTCAGTAGCCAAGAGGGTTGTGGCACTTTTTTTTTTTTTTTTAATTCCAGTAGTCAGGCGACACATTTCGAAAACGCGGACCGGAATAATGAAAACCTACGTTGTAATAAAGCGGACCAAGGCAATGGATACCTCTACCATTTTGTAAACTCCGACTCCATATAATCTCAGCCTGCTTTTCCAGGTAAATGAGTTAAATAACGACACCTTTTAGAGGACAGGGTAGACGTCGTAAATGGTTTTTAATCAAGTGTGTTAAACAAGCAAGAATTACTTGAGCTCAAACACTAACGCTCTGTTGCATGTTTAAAATCTCATCTTTGATTAATTTTCTAGTAGCATATACCCACGATCTTCTGTCTGACTTATATTCGGTTTTATAATATTATTGTGTATCCGATATAGAAATTTAAATGTTTTAGACTTTTGTTGTGTTGAAACTTGAGAGCCAAAAACCTCCGAACTGACTGCGTGGTATATTGCCTGTCCGCGACCTCGGCACTCATCGCCGACTGCCACTATTATAGAAAGGCGAGAATGAAACCATACAAAATGTTAAAGCTATTTTTAAAGTCTTTACTTACCAGCTTTATGATAGGAGATACTGAAACTGCCCACACTGTTTTGGCACTTCTTTAGTAAACTTTCCATCACTCTCCGTAGTTCACTATCTAAATGCTAGCAGTTTCCTGACGGATACTATGTTTTAATTCTTCCAAGGTGTGTGTGTGGGTGTGTCTTATATGCTTGATGTTTTAAGTTACCCCAGAGAGAGGTATTGCATGGGATTAGGTCGAGGGACAAAGGGGGCCACAAAATCTCTATGAATAATTCTGTCCAGAAACATACTTTCAATTGTTCTCATCAAAATATTGGTCTGTGAGCTGTTGCAGAGTCTTATTGGAAAAATTCAAAATCACGGTTCCTGTCTGTTAATTCTCTAAAAAGAAAAGGGGCAAGGACAAAATTGTATTCAATGTGTATGGATATCAACTGTTGATTCGAAAAAAATTGGCCCTATAACTCTTTCTTCACTAATGGCACACCATACACCAATTGTTTCATTATCAAGGGGTACTTCATGTACATTAAGTTTCTCAGAATTTATATAACCATTATTTTGTTACACACATATCCATAAACGTGGAATCAAGCCTCGTTCGGGAAAAATACCTCTGGGTTAAATTAAAATAAAGTGCAAGAGGCAAATCTATAGACTCTGGGAAAGTTAAAACAAAATATCTGCCAGCAAATTGCCACCATTTCTCAACGAGAACTACGGCGACTAATTGATAGTTTCCTAAAGAGGTGCCAAAAATGTGCGGACAATGACGGTGAACAGTTTCACCATCTCCTTTCATGAATATGGTAAGTCAAACCTATAAAAGCTGTTGTAAATAGGCTGTATGGTTTCATTCACCTTTCTTTTTGTGGCAAGTGCCTAAGACGCAGTCAGGCAAAATACATGCAGCCGGTTCGGAGGTTTCTGACTCTCCCGTTATGTCAAATGTAGCTTTATGCAGTTAGCGTGAACTTTACTTAATGGGTAGTCTTTAATGATAACATTTAAGGGAAAATTAAAATAAAAAAATTATATACACGATTGTTACCCCCACATCACATTCTCTACTCATTTTTCAACGAATTATGTACTATTATAGAATCTTATCCATATAATTGCTTTCTATTAGATGAGATAAATCTTAACGAAAGTAATTTTATTTCATATTTCCTTGTGTCTAAGTGGATTTGGTGAATATAGTAGTCTCGCCCGATAGTTAAAAAAGGTCTGTACGTGATTTCTTTGTAATTGCGATCAGTTTGGATGACCACCAGAATAAAAGAATAGCGACATTCCACGAAAAAAATACAAGTATTTGACAATTCAAACCAATAAGTAACAAATGGTTAGCACTACAAAACTTGTATTTGGCATAACTTGTGAGTTTTTGTGTAGTAAGACTGTAACAGTCATGCAAAACTCATAGAGGATAGGAGAGTTTCAGATGCCACTTCCAGAAAATTCAAGACATGACAAATGTCTTCAAGTTTAATGAAAAATTTTAATCGCCATTTTTTAGAAAATGGTTACCGAATGTTTCTTGGATTTTAATTTAATTTTAATTGAATTGGATCTTCGTGGCTTGGTTTATTTAAACGTATTTAACTGACTTTAAGTTTTTGAATTTTTCTGTTTATACACAGACGCACACTCAGGCAAACACACGCATACACATGTACACGTGTGTTAGCACTGCCGATGAAATCTTGACATCAAATTTTGGGTATGCATAAAAAACGTTTTCTACTACCTGTATAATGTACAGAAAGCAAAACTTAATCCAATTTTTCTTAACAAAGAAACTCATTAGATAAACCTACAGCGGTGTATTCAGAGGTTGTATGTGTTCATTCTGGAATAAAATTAAGCCAATGCTTTAAATAGTTTATTAATTTAGCAAATTTAACATTGGAGGAATAGTAGTTCTTTTACTAATAAAACATTTCAATTTGTATAATAATATAATTTAAATAGCTGGGAATAAAGGTAGTCACCCTTATTTAAATTTAAGATTATAACACTGATGTCCGATTTCATCAACGGATACTAAAATCGACATTAACTATGAAACGCAACAATTGTCACAACGTTAACAAAACTGTTAAAATTCTTGCATATTAGAACTTGCTTCCTGAAAATGTTAACAAACACATGTTAATGCTGAGTGACTTGTTAATATTACAGTTATAGAAGGCTGCGCATTGCGCTTTTATTTTTTTACGTTTACACAGCTGAAAAAATGGCGGGAGAACAAATAAGAAGAAAAGCCGTGGTATAAATTTCTCATCATTCGAGAAACAATTGATAGTTGAATTAGTAACTAAATATAAGGATATTGTGGAAAATAAGAGGACCGATGCGGTTAATGTGAAAAAGAAAGATGTGACGTGGGAAAAAAATTGGAAATGAGTCAAATTCGAATTAAAATGTCACAACCAGAAGTGCAAAGCAACTTCCTCAATATTACATAAATTTAAAACGACGTGCGAAGGACAGATGTGACTAGAGAGACTTTCAAGACGGAAGGTGGTCAGTGTATTATCCACATAATTCAGTGTATTATAAAATTGCAAAGGTTTTAATACTTAAAGCAAAGGTGAGATCGGCATATTTTAACCTCTCTTGTACATCCTCAGTAGTCGTCATAACAATTTTTTCGACAGTCTATACATCCACATCTGATAGCTCCTCAAAATCATTTTTCCTCACAGGCCGTTCTCTATTACGAAGGCCATTTAGACGGTCTTAAATATAGTAAATCGACATCAAAAGCTGCGTTCACGCCCGCCATCTTGACAATTCTACAGTTTTATTGTTAACGACTTAATAACAGAAGTATGACTTCTTAATTTAACAAGAGGTTTGGCACGAGTGTTAAGCTAACATATGCTAGTGCAATGCAGCTTTTGTTATAACTATTGATAAATAGACTAACAGTCGTGTTAATTCTTAATATTTTTTTGGTGAAATTGGGCATAAGTGGAATAAATTTGTTATCTAACTCGATTGTCACCACCATGTTCAGAGATACTGCTCTTTATAAATCCTTGTCCTCCAGATAGAAGGTCACCGGGTCGAAACCCCGCGCCTTCTCAGGAGATGTGTAAGCCTGCAAAGAGCGGCAGAGCCGATTGTAAGAGTTGCCATGGGGAAATTTCAATTTACAACTGTTAGAGATCCTGCCCTTTGCTGTCGTCTCTCCTCAGGTCAGACTACCATTAGTAATCTTTCATACCCCTCCCTCCCGCCAGTACTCCATCCGTGACACAGGCAAAAAAGACCGTCTCAAATTGTCTCCCCCGAATTCGATGCACTTGTCCCAGCGTTTCTGCCAGTCTTCAAAGACACGCTGGAAAACATTTTTTGAGAGATCCATCAAAATTACCTCCGCAGCCTTCATCACTGCTTCTGATGATGGATAATGCCTCCCACGAAGGCGTTTCTTCAAGTTAGGGAATAGAAAAAGGTCACATGGGGCTAAATCCGGACTATAGGGAGAGTGAGGGATGTACTTCACGTTGAATTTCGCAAGATATACAGCAACAACATTGGCAATATGCGGCCGCGCATTATCGTGGTGCAGCATCCAGCCTGCTTCATGGAAATGAGGTCCTTTGCACCTGATATGGACTTGCAATGTTTTCAGATCATCCCTGTAGCTTTGTCCAGTTACTGATGTGTGTGCAGGTAGAACATACTGATAAACCATCCAAGAATATCAAAGAATGAGATGACCATATCTTTTCCTGCAGACGCAACTACTTTTGGTTTTTTGGGCGTTTTGGTGATGAAAGAGATTTTCACACTGAGCTTAGCTGTTTGCTCTCAGGATCAAAATGATGTAGCTAAGTTTCATCAGCAGTGATTACGTTTGAAAGAAACTCTGGATCTTCCTCTAACATCAACTTCAACTGCATGCATATCTGCATGCGAATGTCCTTTTGTTCGGGAATCAACAGTCTTGGAACCAATTGCGCACAAGCACGCCTCATGTGTAATGTTTCTGTCACCAACGTGTGGGTGGCACCCAGTGAAATGATCAGTATTTCAGAAAGTGATCCTAAGGTAATTCGTCGATGCTCTCTCAGAATGGCAGCAGCAGTGTTGATGTTTTCTTCCGCAAGAGCAGTAATTGGAATACCGGGTCCAGCTTCCTTTAAAATTGATTGCCTCCCCTCTTTAAACAATTTAAACCACCTTCGAGCTGTGCTGTAGGGAAGAACAGACTCTGCATAGGCCTCCTGTAACATTGTATAGGTATTAACTGAAGATTTGTTGAGACGGAAGCAGAATTATAAAGCCGCATATTGTTCCTCGTGTGTTACCTCCATTTCAGTGTTAGGCGATACTGAACATGTCTGAACTTTCCTGGTTCTCGCCTGTGAGAACCAGGAGTACCAACAATGAAACTACTACGGCGTGTTTGTTTCACATTAAACTAACAGAACAAAATAAGGTTGAATTTTAGTGCGAAATACTATGACCGTAAAAATGTTATGATCATTTTTTATTGAACAGCCCTCGTAGATCAAGGAGCTAAGTTTCTCCGTTGATACTTGTCATAGAGTAACTGATATTGTGATTGAAATGGTATGTAAATTAAGAGAAAGGGTGTATCGTTAAGGTAACGGCGAATTGTTTAAATTGTTGCAATGAATTTAAATGTTTCTAGCAGAAACAGTGTAATCGTTCAATGATATCAATAAAAATCCTATTTCGTCTTCTCAAGGAATTAACATTATAGTTAATTTTAAATTAAATTAATTGTAACTTTCTTGTTTATGTTTGCATAATCAACTTGTAAATCAGTATTGAATAAAATATAGTTTATTAACAAAAACATTGGTGCACTTGCTCTGTTGAATTATCTTATATCTAGCTTTCTACATATTAAATAATTTTGTGATTCTCTAAGTAATTATGTTGGCAGCACTAGTACTATAGACAAACAACGAAGGCCAAACAACAACACTATTTCCCAAATTTACAAACAAAGTCCAGCTTAACATAGTTTAATATTCTAGGCTGTCTAAAAATAGTGTATGATAAAATTGTGAAAAGTAAATTAGTTTCTGGTAGATTATACTTCACACTTGTATTACAAAATAACTAACTAACTTTCCATTTTAATTTAAATAATAAAGCGCTGAATGGCTATTTTTGCAACTCGATGTTACTACTTGTGCTTGAGAAATGTGTCAGCTGTTATTTAAAACTGTTTGTTTAATGACGCTGCACCGTTATCCAACAAGTGCAGCAGACTAGCAGCATTTTGCAGAGTTCAGGGACAGAATGTGTTACCATTTCAAAAGAAAATGAGAGCTTATTTCATTCAAACATCCTGCAATCATCCTAACTGCATATTTCTACAAATATAGTCCATTCAACATTTACGAATCGTACTGAGGTTAAAAGTTTACAGGACACGGTTAATGAAACATCCACACTATTTACACTGTTAAGTAATATTTTTTAAAGTTAAATTTCGTTTGCTTTAGCTGAAAGTTATTTTTAACTGCTTCATTATTTTATTTTTTTTTTAAGCTTTTTAACCATTTTAACGTTCCATTTGTGGAAATCATCTTCAAGATGTCCTTCACATTTTATTTGATTGTCCGTGTTTCTGTTTTGAAAGATACGAACTTGAATTATTGCTTCAATCCTTCAATCCTTTCTCAAAACCACTTATACATATTCTGATGAACTACAAAACTTATCAATATTTCAATGCTTTCTTAAACAAAATATTTCTTAAGCTAAATGATTCATCATGATTGATGTTTACTGTATGTCAGCTTGATATATAATTTTGTTATATTTTTGTAAATTGTGTTATATTCATAAATTTGTAAACTATATTCCTAATATACCTTTGGGTAAAATAGGAATCAAAAATTGGATAATAATAAATAAATAAACCACTTTAACTTACTTTCTCACATCTGCGGGTTTAATTTGAAAAAGAAATATAGTGTCAGCACAGACACACACCTACAGAAAAAAAAAAATTAATAAATTGATATTTTACTATTTTCATAGGGTTCAAATAGTGTAAAAGCACATATTATTTTTTGGGTGGAGTAAAATACGTACTTAGACTTACTGAAGATAAGTAGAAGAGAAAATCAAAATCGTTTTGCACTCACATGATTTGGTGTAATATTATATAAAATATTCTTAAAAATGCTTATTTCTTCATTTCATTATTTCTGCAGATAACATCTGCATAAGTCATTTATTCCTAATTTTTTAGTAAGTTAATGGGAATAAGGAACCACTGTATGCTTTAATGGATAGTCAAACCTTTTAAGAACTGGTCGTTATCTGATTGCTTTGAAATTTCATTAACTTTGTATGGCTAAGAGTAAGCATGGCCAAAATCTCGAGCAATTTTATAAACATCGCACAGCTGGTAACCCAAGAAGCTCTAGCCCGCCTCGGTTGCGTAGATGGGAGCATGTCTGCCTCACGTTCAAGAGGTCCCGGGTTCGAATCTCGGTCAGGGTGAGTTACCTGGATAAGGTTTTTTCCGGGGTTTTCCCTTGTCCTGATAGACGAATGTCGGGTAAGTCTAAGTTCCATGGACCTCGGACTTATTTGAGCATCATTTCACCCATTCCATTCATCGCCCGATATGACTTAACGTTGGAGGACGTAAATTACACACACAAAAAAAAAGCTCTAATTAACAATCATCGCCGTGAAAGCTTCAAATGTTACATAACAAAAGAGTTTCATGAAATTTGTATGGTATGTATAAAATAAAATTAGTAAATTTTGTTTAGTTTATCAATTAGACAAGATATATTTTTTTTTATTTAGTTCAATTTTTTATATTTTTGCTGACATTTTTTCTTCAGAAAGGGACATTTTAAATTTGAATTTATGAAGTTGAAGATCAACATGACCTTAATCTTCAAAAAAATTTTAAAGTTCTAGATCTGCTCTCTCTTGAAAAATATGTTCCTAAACTAAACAGAATAATAATAAATCTACAGAAAACAGTAACACTATATTAATTCGTATTTAATAATTTTCAAAATTTAAATAATATGTATAATAGAGTTCATAGAAATCGTTAAGTCAACACTGTTTACAATGTTTCCAAAATTATGGTTTGCTATCTTTTGTTTTTCATATCAAATATGGTTTTATGTAAACATGACCAATGAATACCTAAATACCTTTGACATGCATTTTCCATTAAATATTGTACTTAATAAATGTATAAATATCGCTATAGGTTTTGGATATAATCAGGTAAGTTTAGAAATCTGTTGCGTTTGTTACCTGTGTAAGGTTTGTTATCTTTTTTTTTAAATTTTACAATTAAATTCACATTTAGATATGATTATAATAAATCAACATTTTACTTGTAAAACCTTAAGAAAATACTTTGGCTTCCAATGGGACCTTCCTAGTTTATTTTCCCAGCATTTGTACATGTACAACATGAAGCAAAAGTATACATGTTAAAATACATCCCTGTCTGACGCAGGATTTGAACCCTGCTGAGCAGTTCGCGACCAGGGGTGTGATTTAGATCAGCACGCACGGAGCAGGAATGTTCTTGTTCACATGATGAATAGCAACAAGTTGTAAAACAGCTACCTGTTTTTCTCGGGACCACGACTTGTAATACATAATTACAAATAACAAACATTGACTTCGTGCTTGGCTACACTCATCAAAGTCTACAGCCGGTCTCTTCACGAATTTGTTATGTCACTGAGCCAGCAAACTGAATTTACTTACCACTTCACTTTTTTCACTTTCCTTCTTGTGTGTATGCATACATCCGTGTTTGTTTCTTCCTTTTCTTCTTCAAGCACCAGGTCCTTATCGCACTCCTTGTGCTCTCCAAGTACTTTTAACAATCTCTTATGTTTTAAAATAATTCGTACTCCATTCCCTCGGTATTTCCATATTTTTCTTGTCTTGTAATGTTCCATCTCCACTTTGGGATTACGTAAAATGTATTTTGAGCGTGTTACTTACACACAAGTTGCTATAAATATTCTATTATACATTTTATTAGGTCACCTCTACTATACTGGCGTTTGTTTAAATTCATATATTTTAAATTCTTTTAATTGCTGGGTCTAATGACTTACTAAAATATCATAAGAAAAATATGATAAATATGTACATTAATTTTCTGGGAATGTTCTCAGAAGTTCTCTTCGTTTTGGATGACGTTCACGTGACTGGTTAACTGTGAAAGGTAGACGAAATCTTGTTAAACAAAAAATGTAGATCTTGTTAGAACACATATTGTATGTCAAATACTTTTTTAAGTCTAGTGAAATATTTTAGAGGTATTTCTTTTTAAATGTTTCAATTTTCCAATCTTTATACTTTTCCCAAATAGGAATATGTTATTGTCTTTTAAATTCTCAGACATGCAAATAGAACGGAATTTTAAAGCTACCAAACAACGACCAACTGTATTCCTAAAAGATTAAACTCTACGTCCCTTGCACCTACAAGAAAATTAACAATAAGATAATTTCTGCAAAACTTTATTTAGATAGACATGAAGTAGATAGAGGAATATATTTTTCTCTGTGTAGTTTTCACAATAGGAGAATGTCATGTGAGTGTAATAGATTATATTTCTTTTTGTGATCACCGCATAGAAAATGTCTTGTTATCAGGTTTTCAAACCATAAGTCAGAAATTTAATAGTACCTGCATAAACTTTATCTGTTCTTTCCATGTAAATATACTCGTCGTTATAGATATACTGGTTTAAGCACGCAAATAATAATAACAACGAAAATTTAGCATAATTTGTTAATACCCCTCCTTTCGAAATATTGTAACTAACAGAATATATCGTAAGTTGCGATATACTTTTACCTTGAAATGAGTTTTAAATAAAGCAGATCTGGTTGCATGCATAACATCCAGGTGCATATTAAATAAGTCAGGTTACTGTTACTAAGAACCCATGCAAGAAAAAGGAATCGCGTGATATGCTTTGTATCTACCTGCGGTAATGGTTCATCCTGGGAAACCCTAAAGATGTAAAAACTAGCACTTACTTAGAAAACGGTAATGCTACAAAAAGTTATTTGATAACGATTATATTGCAGTTAGCTTTTTGTGTTCTAAATTTTTGTCTATCTCTTTTTTTTTTATCTTGTCTATATTCTTTATCAGTGACAGTACAAAAGCACATGACATTCATTAATAATAAACAAAGTTTATCTGGCCTTTTTTCTAGAGGAATTTGCAGAGCTAAGCGTCTGTGATTTTTTATTTTTATTACTTTGTATAAATTACTAAAACTAATTGCAAAATGAAAGTTTGATACATAGGAGAAAAAATTAGTATTTTTTTTTTAATTTAGCTTCTAAAGTAAGTAGATACAGTTTGAAGGAGGTGGTTTTAGGTAGGGTTAGTGTCCCTGGCCATTAGATTTGGCACAAAAATTGCAGGCAGAGCATAAAATTGGGGTATAAGTTCTGCCTTGTGTAACTGTACACTAATATTTCAAAAAAAAAAAAAAATATCTTACTAATCATGAGATGTCTTGAACATGGTATTTTAGTCAAAATTGTTATGTTTAAAACAATTGAAAGATGGGCATTATTTTTCTAATTTAATAATTGTAAATTTACTCTTTATCGGAGCTTTCGTTTCTTTCACTATACTGTTGTAAGCTACATACCGTTATACCACAATGTATTATGAGGCCATTTTTATGGATTTAAAACAGTGTATTTTCGATGAAATTTGTAATTCAGATATGTGTGTGGTATACTGTAACCACTGCAATCTCTTGCGATGTCACAATGAAAGCTTTGTTAATTTTTATAAACTTAAACTTCAGGAAGAATCCTTCCGTGTTCAAGTGGTAAGCATTCTGACTTCTCGTTCTGGATGTTTCAGCTTATTCGTGACTAGTTGGGAATTTTTCTTTATGTATAATCATTCCCAGTACTGCAAAGACTGAGAGTATGAATAAGGGAGTGAATGCCAGTATATTGACTATAAAGGTTAATACAACTAACGTTAAAAAGAAAGAAGAAACACAGTTCTAAATTATAAAACTACCATCATAAGTTTTTCTGAAGTCAAAGATGAAACAACAGCAAAATATTATTTAATATGTTTCAGTTAAACTATACCTTGAGTGGGACATATAATAAATCGAATAATTCACTGTAAATGCAAACAAGTTAACCTGTCAACTTGGAGAGTATTATTAAACAACGTATTGCCGATGCATACAAAGTTGTTTTAGTTTAAAACTCTAGGTAAGTGGTCGTTTTTCCAGATATGTAGGCAGCGGCAAGGATTAGGCAGTGTGGGTGGGAACCCGGCAGGTATGCTGAGCATGGCCATGGTAAAGGTGTGAAGAACAGAGTTTTATGGGGCGCTGCACAGCGGGGGATGTTCGGGGCCGTAACTCTTCGCAGCTCCCCACAGCGTTACACCTGGGGTAGGTAGCGAGTGTCCTTCCTTAAGACAAAACTTGTCTTCTTGCTGCTATAGCACTTAGCTGTGTTCCTACTTGCAGTCAAATCACAGAGACATTGCACCTGAAACAAGGTAATAACTGCATGCTTCCTGTGGAGTTTACTGGATAATCCCAAAATCCAATTTCTTTTTTACAGACGTGTTTTCACAGGTTGCCTTGTATTTCTATTGCAGTTTTCCTAAATCTTGTTTTGTCGTTACCTTCTTCTAATCTTCCATTCGGCATAGCTTTATTTACTCCATCCAGATAAAACATGTCCCTTCTACGCTTCTTGTACCAGAGGTTGACAGTACCTTCATTCTTTTCACGAGTCCATAGAATGTTATTCTTCCTTCTAGCTGATGAATGACTGTTTCTTCTGCATTCGTTTCTAGTGTTGCATAACCATTTTTCATGTTAAATTTTCACATTCTTATGCTCCTTTACCTATTTCTGTTGCCAGTATTTTTCTGCGCATTTTTCCACCTATAGCCTTCAAATATTGAAACATTTTCTACATTTTATCTTTATTATATTTTGTTTTACTTTCAGATTTCTGTTTCAAAAGAATAGGTTTAACAATCTAACTGCTCTTTTTCTCAAAATTTACTGTATTAGATACACCTTTTATAGGTACCACATTTTAAAATAATAGACAAAAGTTATATGAACTTAAAGTCACCAAGTTTACTCGTCATAAATTTAAAACCGCTTGACCTTGTCTTATAATGCCATCTTCAGTGGAAGCTGCACCAACTACTCTAGACCACTGAAGATGGTCTGAAGCAAAGACCGAAAAGCGCTTCTGGAAGGAATGGCGAACATCTGCCTAATCTGAGTGAGTAATCTTAAAAAATTAAGCATGCCAACTACTCATTATTTATATAATAATAGATGGTTGTTTCATTAGTTTGTTTTTCCTCAGATTATGCATTGTTTTTATCTGTACTTTTATATCTCTGGGTGACTTTTGCAAATTATGTCTAGATTTTCCAACGTAATAATAAAATGTTTTTATTTTTAACGTAAATTTTGCTTAAACTTACTGTCACAAAAAGTTATATTTAAAGACTATGATTAATTTTTGAACAAAGAAGTTCGACATCCGAATATTTTAACATTACTCTGTACTTCTAAGGTAACAAATACAGTGCATAAGTGTGCTAGTGTGTGTGTGTGTGTGTGTGTGCGTGCGTGTGTGTGTGTGTGTGTGTGTGTGTGTGTGTGTGTGTGCGCGCGCGCGCGCGCGTGCTTTTAAAGAATCTATTTTTTTTAATTTTACGTCCTCCAACTTTAAGTCATATCGGGCGGTGAATGAAATGGGTGAAATGATGCTCAAATGTGTCCAGGGTCCATGGAGCTTTCAGCTACCCGATATTCGTCTTTAAGGATAAGGGAAAACTCCGGATAAAACCTTATCCATGTAACTCACCCTGGCTGAGATTCGAACTCGGGACCTCTTGAAAGTGAGGCAGACACGCTACCATCTACGCTACCGAGGCGGGCAAGCTAATTTATATGAACTGTGGCATTGTATGATGCTTTTACTTATAGGTTGCGAGGAAATGTAGAAACAATTTGAAACATTTGACGTATAAATATTGTGACTTTGTGGATTCGTTGAATTAAAAGTCCAATTTGCCGAAACTCTAAATGTTCTTTATTTGCGTAGGAATACACTCCGTAGCAGCAAAATTACATCACATATCACAACTCAATCTGCCTAGGTCGATGACAATAACAAACAGCGTTCAGTTTACAACACTCTCAGCTGTTCTCTGTTTACCTCTCGTGACTCACTCACTCACGTTTCACAACTACACTGTTTCAGCTCGTCACTTCCTTAAATACCTCATTCGTAATTCGAGAGATTTCCAGAACAATTAAGAACCCGAAATAATCCACATGTTACCAGAAATTTCCATTTATCGCAGTTTGTTTGTTTCGGCAAGTCTTTTATCTCAGCTATCTTTGTTGCCGGCTATTTGTTTACACTAGCCGCGCTATCGTTAACTGCTTATGCAAGGTCTTCATTACCGTGAAACAATATCCACCGTCTGTTTTCTGTTTGTGCCGAAACTTCTATGCCTGTTGCGGCGATAATATGAAGAAAAACGAAGTGATAAAGCACACACTAAATGAATAATGTACAATCTATTTCAGAAATAAATCATAGGAAGGGTATTACGAAACAATCAGAACGAGAAGGCTGGATAGGAAAACTTTTCGGGGGCAGAAGATACCTGGACACGAATTATTATTTTAAAACGATTAATGCCCCTTTTAATGAACCTGGTATATGAATGAAATGAGATCTATGAGGTGAGAGTTCACCGTTCAGTTTTCTTAGGGCCAGTTTGCGAACTCGTAATATATCTTGGAATAGCCAAACTTGGAATATCGTAATTAGAATATAAATGAGGTGACGAGTTGTATGACAAACTTAGACATTCTTTCACTGTTAGAAAATTAAAAACTGATATTGGTTATACCGTTTTTTGTTTTTTGTTTTTTTTTGTTTGTTAAATATCAACCTGATATTTAATCACCGCTAGTTTATAGCATGGTTTTGTAAAACTTGGGTAACATCTGGCATTGTTTACACACCAGCTGTTTTCAAATTTTTATTTCGTATTTGAATTGTTTACTGAGTGCTCCAAGCGTGTTCACACGCAATATTATAATACTGCAAGTAGAATATAAAAAAGTATACAAGCACGTGGTAGAATATACGAACAAAGCTCTCTTACTGCTTGCGACAGGTTGAGGCTACTGGAATGAAGATAGGTAGACAGCTACCAACATAACCACTGAGTTGCTTTGGTGCAACTGCTAATACGAGGGTCGGCTGATAAGTCCCGGGACCCGCAATATAAAAGTACATTTGAATTTTTATTTCTTTACTTCTCAACATAAACTCCAGAAAGACTAACACATTTGTCATATCGGTGTTCTAATTTAATTAAAACATCTCTGTAGCGCGATTTATCATAGTCCTCAAAACAGCTGTTTGCCGCATCAATGACCTGCTCATTGTTGTGAAATCTTCGTCCTCCAAGAGATATTTTGAGGTTTGGGAACAGATGGTAGTCACTGGATGCTAGATGTGGCAAATAGCGTGGATGTTCAAGCAATTTAATTCGCACATTCTTCCCATTGCAATGACTGAACGATGTGCTGGAGCATTGTCGTGAAGAAACAATATTTTTTCTTTGCCAAATGAGGTATTTTTTTTTCAACTCATCACTCAAACGTTGCACTAAGCTTGCGTAGTAGTCAGCAGTGTTGCCTTTACCCTTTTCCTTAATATCAACAAAAATACTTCTGTGTGCATCCAAGAAATCACTCACCATAACCTTGTTACCTGACAAAATTGACTTTGCATTTTTTGGAGTAGGTTCACTTGGTGCAATCTATAGTTTTGACTGTGATTCACTTTCTGGGGTGTAGTGATTATCTAAGTTTCATCCATGGTAATAAACCTTCTCAAAAATTCACTGGGATTTTTACGGTAGAGCTCTAAATTCTTAACAGAAACGGGTTTTCTTTGCAACTTTTGATCACGTGTCAACAAACGTGGCACCCATTTTGCATAAACCTTTTGAAAGCCCTAAACATTACTTAAAATATTACCTGCGCGTTCTTTTGATATCTTTACAGCCTCTGTCATCTCAAACAACTTTAATGTGTGGCATTTCAGTATTAAACGATGAATTTTCTTCAGTGATCTCAGAAGTTGTGACTTCCACAGGGCGTCCAGAGCTCATCACGTATTCGTACGTCCAATTTTAAACTCTGCAACCCACCGTTTAATCACTGTATATGAAGGAGCAGAGTCTTTCAATGTGCTGTCCATTTCCTTCTTGATTTCTTTAGTCGTTAAGCCTTTCAAATGAAAGTAGTAATCACTGCTCGTTTTTACAAATCCGCCATTTAGGTGAAGCCTCTACACTTTTCATGTTTAAAATACTGTCATTCAAAAACTAAACAAGCTCTTGTCTTGTAACTATAGATACAAGCTAGTCTGGAGTTAAACTATATGATGCTATCCATCAAACTGGCTCAGTGGTGCCATCACTATGTGAGACCCGGGACTTCTCAGCCGAACCTCGTAGATTGAACAATTTCTGTGGAAGAAGTCTAAAATAGGTATACCTAGTCTCACTTTCTTTGCAAACTTGAGTGCTATATCAAATTTAGTGCATTTTGGGTTTATGTTAAACTCTAGTTACATTTTCTGTTTCCATAAATATATGTATTATGTTCATAATGCACTAAATACGTTAAATGTGTTAAATAATAGCTTTGTTTTATGTTATTACTTTCTCTACTATTATGAGTTGTATATAGCATCCAGAAAATTGATATCAAGATTTCCTTGGGAATACTTGTTTTGAATTCTCCTGAATTTCTTCCAAGGAACATTTTAGGCAAAAATATGCGCAGTATCTGAGAAACAGTACAACTCAAAAAGGAAAATTCTGTTGAACACCAAACTTGATGTTCATTTCAGGAAAATTGTCAAATGTAAAATTACTTGCCATGGAAGTTTTTCAAAATGTTTTGATTAAAGTATCATATGTTTAAGATATATTAGTGACAAATGAAATATGCCTTTTCCATTTTTTGAGAAGAGTACGTAAAATCCTCTTAATTTCGAATGACTTATGCGAGAAATCTTATAATATTAAAAATGTTGATCCCCTCAATGAATATAAAGTATGACAAATATGCTTTTTGTAGAGTTAACCATTTCAGAGAAGGGAGCAGTGAGATAGCATATGTCTCTATTAACGTGAAGTAGATAGAGTAAATAGTGTTTGTAAAAATACTTTCTATAAGTGCAAAGAAAGTCATGTGACCGAAAAACATGAAGTTTTTAAATATATTTGCCTGTCATATCTTCTAATTTTACAGCAGTGCGATACCCTTTCTCTACTTGAATATCACTATCACTATATTTATTTATCACGGCATTTCTAAGATGTTTTTTTTTTTTTTTCCTTAAGAATTTTGGTTGTGAAACACATATAAAGGAATTCATCGAACAGATTTGTGTCCAGATCCAAGCAGCCAGTTTCTATTTGTATTCCCACTAATGAATTGTCGCAGAATGAAAGCGTGCAATAACTTATTCCGAGGTTATTTCCTAGTGCCAAGCAAGGAATAACGTCTAAAATAGGATTATTGACTTCGCACAACCAGTCTTAGTAACCTAACGAACTCTTCATGACGAGAATCGAATTCGGGGCTTACGCTTTGCAGCCGTATACACTTCCGTTGCATCAACAGAGATGGGTATCAAGACAGAAGCGAAATGGAGCAAGCTGGTTTGGTCGGTGGAGGATTGAGGACTTTGATTGACAGCACAGTAATTACTGCATTGAAAATTAAAGTTGTGAGCATTTGAAAGCTCTGTATAACTTGGAAGAACTACAGCTGGAGGAAAATGTTAAGAGAGTAGCCGTTATAAATCTGAGCGAGATGAAAAAATGTAAAGGTACGAGGTGGAGGGAGGGGACGGTAGCTACGGCTGGCTGTTATTTAATGACCCATGTCTCTACACTTCCCCCCGATTAGGGTGACACTGCCCAGCACAGACAGAGGGACCCGCGGTTATTAATTGCTGCCAACCTCGCGTTATTTATTATACGCGAAGGAATTTCATTGCTGCCATCCAAGGAGCCTGATATCCGATTCCCATAAATACGCCCCGGAAAGGGATTCATAATACAGGTAAAGGTCTGCATGCACTGTTTCAACCCCTCCTAATATATTATCAGCACCACCCTTGCCTTAAAACAGACAAAAAGTCTGCTAACTTCAACCCCACATGTTCATATACTTAGGAGCAACACCTCCTTTCCGTATAACAATAACATACATCATAGAACACAACTTTCCACAGTCGATTTATAACACACGTAATTACACTGCATACCTGCGCGGCAAATTTATGACGATTAAAAATAACACGAAAAAAACTTGGGAAAAGCTACACGGAATTAAGCAAAGAACACCGCAGTCAATCGTTCTGCTACGCTAATGAATTCCCATTTATTAAGAAGTAATTTTAGGCATATATAAATATGACAATATACCTATATATAGAGGGTGATAGCGTTCACTGTGTTCGAATAGACAACCCTCATGACAATATAAGGGATGATAAAAGATGTAGCACTGAATACTGATTTAATACTCCATAATACCTAAAGCACAACAACAAACCCCCCAGGGGCCTACTGCGATAGGTACGGGATTGGCGGTCCCGGGGTGCCGAGCCAAATCTCTCGATTGGGTGCCTCTGAGTGGTGAGAGAGCTAAAAGCAAACGCCCATTATTAATTATTCGCTCAATTAATTACTAAACTTACTAAACTCTATACGGTCTTCACGTCACTTAATATTGTATTTTTTGTAGATAAAACATAATTTATTTTTATTTTTAAAATTTTGGTCTACATCCGTGTTAGTGTGAGGTTAGAGTGAAGCCGGAGCGAAGCCGGAGCGAAGCCAAAGCGAAGCCAAAGCGAAGCCGGAGCCAAGCCAGAGTTAAATGAGAGAATGAAGTTAGACCGAAGCCAGAGCCTAGCCAGAGCCAAGCCAGAGCCAAGCCCTAGCTAGCTTAGAGAATGAAGTTAAGAGTGAGGCCAGAGCGAAGCCAGAACGAAGCGAGAGCCTAGCCAGAGAAAAACCAGAGCCAGGTCCGAGTTAAGGTAGAGAATGAAGTTAGAATGAGGCCAGAGTCAAGCCAGAGCCTAGCCAGAGCCTATCCAGAGCTCAGCCAGAGCCAAGTTAGAGGATGAAGTTAGAATGAGGCCAGAGCGAAGCAGAGCCTAGCCAGAGCCTAGCCAGAGCCTAGCCAGAGCCAAGTTAGAGAATGAAGTTAGAATGATGCCAGAGCCAAGCCAGAGCCTAGCCAGAGCCTAGCCAGAGCCTAGCCAGAGCTCAGCCAGAGCTAAGTTAGAGGATGAAGTTAGAATGAGGCCAGAGCGAAGCCAGAACGAAGTCAGAGCCTAGCCATTGCCAAGCCAGAGCCTAGCCAGAGAAAAGCCAGAGCCAGATCCGAGTTAACTTAGAGAATGAAGTTAGAATGAGGCCAGAGCGAAGCCAGAATGAAGCCAGAGCCTAGCCAGAGCCAAGCCAGAGCCTAGCCAGAGAAAAGCCAGAGCTCAGCCAGAGCCAAACCAGAGCCAAGCTAGAGCCTAGCCAGAGAAAAGCCAGAGCTCAGCCAGAGCCAAGCCAGAGCCTAGCCAGAGAAAAGCCAGAGCTCAGCCAGAGCCAAGCCAGAGCCAAGCCAGAGCCTAGCCAGAGCCAAGCCAGAGCCTAGCCAGAGAAAAGCCAGAGCTCAGCCAGAGCCAAACCAGAGCCAAACCAGAGCCTAGCCAGAGAAAAGGCAGAGCTCAGCCAGAGCCAAGCCAGAGCCAAGCCAGAGCCTAGCCAGAGCCTAGCCAGAGCCTAGCCAGAGCCTAGCCAGAGCTCAGCCAGAGCCAAGTTAGAGAATGAAGTTAGAATGATGCCAGAACCAAGCCAGAGTTAAGTCAGAGCCAAGCCAGAGCCAAGGCAAAGCCAAGCAAAGCCGCCAAAAACCTAGTAAAGTTAGCATAATTTGGATTTCACGGGCGCTGATGACCGCGCAGTTGAGCGCCCTTAAACATCATCATTATTATCACCATCATCATCATCATCATCATCATGATCATCATCATCGTGGTGATGGTGGTGGCGGTGGCGGTGGTGGCGGTGGCGGTGGTGGCGGTGGCGGTGGCGGTGGCGTTGGCGGTGGCGGTGGTGGTGGTGTTGGTGTTGGTGTTGGTGGTGGTGGTGGTGCCTTCTCTACTATAAACTAGAAATATGAAGACCAAATACGTAAAGAACAGAAGCTATTAGCAACAGTGAAGCAAAAATACTACATTAATCGGTGGAGTACCTTTCTTCTGTGCGAGTGATCCCGGGTTCATTACCAGCAGGGGTAGAATTTTCTCCATCCAAGGTGATTCCCCATCTTCCCCAGAGTCTGAAAGTCTGTATGAGATTGCGAATGTGTGCGCGATCAAATGAATAAAAATCCAAAGTACCAGGAAACCAACGTTTATGAGTTGACACCATCGCCAATAGCTGATATTTTCCCACCAAAGGGGAGGGGGTGGAGAACGGCCCCGATAGGACCATTGCTGTTAACGTTGGGGTATAAATGGAACAAAAAACTACATAAAATTACTGACGATGTAAAGAAGTGTTTACGAAACTGTTTTTAACTCAATTCATTGAAATATTCATTAGTTTTCCTTGAAAGATAAGTGAAGTTTGTCACAAATAATTATATTTTATGTAGTATGGAGACTAAATGTTAATAGTTTAGGTACTGTTACGTCCGCAGCTGTTTTCTGTACGAGTGGCTGAACAAAGGATTTCTAAGGAAGCCATTCGAATCTCACTCTCGATTTCAGGTTCTTGTGTCTGTAATACATACATGCGAAAAGTAATTAGGTATATTTGAAACTCATATATATATATATATATATATATATATATAGTTTCAAATAAGACTTATTAATCTATACTTTATCGGAACTTTCCTTTCGGATATAAAATCGCTGATGCCTTAGTGTAGAGCATAGTTCAACTGTAAGGTGACTGAAGCTGTACAAATAACGACAATCTTATCACACGTGCCGAAACGTTCTAATGTTACACAAAATGTAACGTATGTTTGTAAAGAACTATATTTTATAAATAATATGCAAAATCCCTAATTTTACGGTTAATGATGTGGTACTTACGTGATAGAGTATTTTCATTTTTAAAAGTTATTTTCTTCGAAAGTTAGGCACACAAGGCTATGGAAATTTATTTTCTGATATAATTATTTTATCAAAAGTGTAAATAAAATTAACATTAGATTGGTTGAAGTTTCTAAGTAAGTCCTGTAGCTTCAGTTTTCAAAATGGAATATTTGGAGATGATGCAGAGTATGTGTCAAAAAGCAGAGGTATATTAAATTCACATGACTTTCAGTGCAGCCTTCAAGAAACTATATTTAGAGAAGCTTAATTTTCTATTTACTAAATATTTATGGAAATCAATTTTATTACAGATGTTTTTTTTTATCTTCTTTAGATAGAATCGACTCATTCTTTAATGAGCTGATGGCTCTGTGTTGTCTTTGCCTGATCTGTAGCGGAATAAAAGGAATAACAACTTCTCATTTGAGTACAAAGTAAGTACTGCACAATTCAAACAATTAAGAAATAATATCTCGGAAATGTCTAATTCCACAATAAAAAGTACTTGACATAAATTACGTGCTTAAAAAAATCAACATTAAGGCTGACCCCGTAACTCAGTCGGGGGAGCACCTGCCTGCTGTGCTAGGGGTCTCGGGTTCGATTCCCGGCGGTAGGGGTGAGGATTTTTCTCTTGAGGATAATTCCTCATCTTCGCCAGAGTCTGGAAGTATTAATGACAGTGCGAATTTGTGTGTGTGTGAACTAATGATTAAAACCCATCGAATAAGAGTTAACACCTTCAATATGTTACAAAGGAGAACGGCCGCTGATATGACAATTGGAGTTAAAGGCGGGGTATAAATAGAACAAAAAATAAACTTTTTTGTACGCAAATTATTAAGCAAAAGTTCCAGGCAAAAGCTAATTTTGGGGTGGAAGAAATCTCTGGAAAAATTTCATGTTGTTTCTTCGAAGATGCCAAACTTGAAGGCCAAGTTCAGCTACTTTTTATTTTTGTGTCCTGCAGTTCTGCTGTTCACAGTCAGAGACAACAAAACTCACCGTTTTCTAAAAATCTACTATGTTGCACTCACATGAATTTCGCTACTGTTGTACAAACTATTTTTAAATGCCTATTCCTCTATCAGCCATTTTTTTACAAATATTTACAAAAATTACATACCTATTGCTGATATTCTTGCATGTACAAAATTAATATGAGAATGCATTAGGCTTTAAGCGAAAGTCAAATTCTTTTAAAGCTGATCGATGTAATTATTTCTGAAAATTCGTTCTCTTTGCAACTGAATAGCAACTTTACATTTCAGAAATGTATAACTATTGTAAAATGATTCACTTAAAAATAATACAATAAAATTTTGCTTTGTAACGGGGCTGTGCGTTTTTTGTGTAGTAAGATCTCGTCTCACTCATATGGTTTACCAATTATGATCAAATTATCAGCATGTAGAGTACTTTTAAAGTAATTCACAAAAAATCAAAATACATTTCTTTTGTATTTTAATCACAATTTCCAGCGTCAATTTTGAGGAATTTAAAAAGTTTCTGAAAATGATCCATGTAAAGGGGATTATCTTGCAAATCTCCTTATTTCATTTTTAGGAGACTGTTAAAGATCAAGTTAGGAATTTAAGCGACTTTTTGATTGTTGAGTTATGTTGTTCACACACACTCACACATGATTCATATTCTGAAAAAGCTGTTTTGGATTCAAGCACGTCAATAGATGTATTTTGTGTAAAATCTCTGTATGAATTTTTGGTTGGAATGTCGTAATAATTCCTCTACCTACTATGAGCACGGTAGAGAAAATAAAACGACCTAATTACGCAGAGTTTATCATCGCAAATGAACCTCACCATCTCTGAAATACAAATTAGTGGGTAAATGCTTATTTTGGCTTTCATTGAAACGCATTTTGAGAACTGTAGCCAAAAAGAGGAGAGAGGGATAGTAATATAAGCTATAAGCCGTTAATCCTAGTTCACTTTGCATTCAAAATCATTTGAGATTGCTCTGAAACTGAGAAACAAATATCCAAATAGCCGTCATTAGTAGGTGTGAATAGAAGCGCTTTTGAAATCCCGCCTAGGATCAAACAGCGGACCCTAGTTGCGTAACACATACACAGAGAGAAGCAATTATACATTGATATCTTCATCTACCATACTTCAAGACAAAGATATTAAATGAGAGCTGCAAACCTGCAGCTGGTTCTGGTATCACGTTACCAAATAATTTCCCTGGGTGTGATTTTGGAGTTGAAGTAATGGGGCATCTACCGAAAGTAATGGGCTTCATCTGTCTTAGCGCGCAAACAGGAGCAAAAGCAGATTTCACAGCACATATAATATTTCTCGTGAATTTTTTAAAACACATTCCATCTACGGCTCACTCATCTACAAAACATTTCTTCCTTGAGCATTTGTAGATTAAAAAAGCGTGTTTCAAAGTCATTAGAAGTCATTGCACTCAAGGTATAGGTATAGGTGCAAATTATATAACGGAGAAGGGTACGTCACACACTGCAATCTAATGGTTTGGCCTAGGCGCATTTTTAAATTAAAGGACAAATTAGAATGTTTTGGCAGTGTGTTTTATATTATTTGCCAGATAACTATGTACCATATAAAATAGATTGTATAGTTGTTGTATACTTATAAACTATTTTTGTTTTCAGATCACTAAAATGGAGTATCAAGTTGACAATATAAAACATTTTAGAGTGCTCTAATAGTGTACTTAAAAGGCACTGAAGTTATATTTAATCTACTTTTAACCTTTTTTTAATTCAGCGAGTCTGAAATATGATATATATATATAAGCGCGCTCAACTACGGCGGTCATCAGCGCCCTTTAAAAAACTAGTCATGGCAAAAGCCAGATATAAAACTTTCTAAAAACTATACAAGTGTAACAAAACCTATTAAAAATACACGTACATAAAAGACCTCAATCAAAACCTACTAAAAATTTCGTTCAATAAATCCTGGACTCTAAACTAGAAAAGAATCTAAAATCCTTCTCCACGGGTCTCCACGCACGGCCTACACGTGGGTGGGCCTGTTGACCGTCTCCCTCAACCACGAAGAGGAGCCCACACGAGGGAGACTGTTGGCTCGGGACCCCGGGTGCGCCAAACCCGTACCTACCGAAGTAGGCCCCTGGGGGGAGCGAGTCTGAAGATGTGTATTCCTGCTAAAAACTAATGTGAAATTCCTTTATGGAATATAAGAAATAGTAAAAGTAATGAAAGTCATGAATACAGATAGAAAAAGGACCAGTGGTCATTTTCAAGTTTAGGGTATAAATAAACACAGATAGCTATAAAGGAAAAATTAACTTTTGGTACCGAATGAAAATATAGGACTATGCAGAGAAACATGCAAAGAACATGTAATCACACAAAATATAACGATGGAACCAAAATTGTTTTAAAATATAAGCTATAAAAATACAGAAAGCAAGGAAGACGAATAATGAGATGTTCTGGTCACTGAATGATTCGATAGTCGCAACAGACTTCGAACTGCATAGATAATTATGATTGGAAACTTTTTAGAGTGGCGAAGATTAAATTTACAATTTATTTGCTTCTTACTTGGGTAAATAACATAGTTTTACTTTTTATAAATGACTTTAATTCCGAGTATATAATGATTTCATACTTTGTTATTTAAGTGTTTTAGCTTTTGTGAAAAACCCCTGACAGCAGGAGTTTTATTCCTCTTTCCATTACTTACCTAGAGAAAATAGAGGAAGGTTTCTATTACAACCCAAAATTCATTCTGGAAGTTTATGCAGTAATAACTCATTAGGACTTCATGGGTTTGATTCCTGCGGTCGATTTTCCTGGCCCTTCAATCTCTTTGTTAGACAACGATGGTGGAAAACGAATAAGGACTTCCGATTTGAGAGAAACATAAATATTTGAAAATTCAAGCAATAACAAAGAATATTTCACAAATATTTAACTGCCATAAAATATTCTTTTAAAATACATTGTGTGCTTTAACCAGTTCTACTTTTTCTGTAGTACGATTTTGTCTCTCATACGGTACCAGTTTTTTTAAAACCTATTAAGAATAAACAGTTATTTAAGAGGTTATTTCCAACAAATTCAAGATATGTTTCATTAGCCATGAACATATTTTAAAGTTGTGGTAATTCATTCCAATTTATTAAAGCAACATTTTCAAGAAAATGACATTCTACATAATCAGTAATTTCGAATGGCGAGATAATTTGTATATTTGTGCCACATCCATGAAAAACCTTGAAGTTAATTGCAATGTTTGGAGTTAAAGAGGTATTTTGCTTTTAGGTTATGTGTCAATAGACAGACAAATATGCACATATATACACCGATGTTTTTATAAAAGTACAAAAGTTTCTTCTTTGGATTTAGTGAGTTTAAAAATTGCATTTCCGGTTGAAATCACGGCAGAGAATTTTTGGGTGGATTATGTTTGTTTCTATAGTAGAGAAATTAAAAGTACCTGTTACAAAATTATATCATATTGAATATACTCGGACTATAATTATCTGTATCACATTAATATCCTCAGAAATATCGTGCTAGTAAAATCAATTCCCTGTGTAGTCAAATTTATTATCGAGCGTCTTGCTCCAAAATAAGACAATTTTAGCCCGCCTCGGTAGCGTGGTGGTAGCATGTATGCCTCACGTTCAAGAGGTCCCGAGTTCGAATCTCGGTCAGGGTGAGTTACCTGGATAAGGTTTTTCCGGGGTTTTCCCTTATCCTGAAAGACGAATGTCGGGTAACTCTAAGCTCAATGGACCCTGGACTCATTTGAGCATCATTTCACCCATTCCATTCACCGTCCGATATGACTTAACGTTGGAGGACGTAAATTACACAAAAAAGACAATTTTAAAAACATCAACGACAGATAGAAAATTATAATTTCCAAAATTCCAGAAGTTAACACCCATGCCCCCTCCCAGTCTACTGACCCCCACTCTGAAAGCAAATTTTATTACAATTACAATTGTTGGTATTTTGTTACACAGAAGAGGAAACAAAATTTATGATTTACAGTGTTATTTGAAGTTATGGTGGGCGATAGAGTTGAAGACACTGCAGATACATTTTAAAATTTGAATTTCTTTGCCAAAATTTCCACTCAAATTTCGAAGGAGGCTTGTGCTGTGTTACATTTATTTCCCGCACACGAATCGACTTCCTGGAACTATTCTTAAGTATTTATGTATTCCTATACGACGTTATTTTGACGTTAATGTAGTGTCTATGAAATAAGTTGGTGCATTCCAAAATGTACTGACACATATTAACATAAAATTTGTTTTTAATAAGCATAAAACATTACGTAAGCATATGGTGTACTAAGAAAATCGGAATTTTCTATATATATTTTTCGGAATAATAATTTTCGGAATTTATATTATATATACATATATAAAACAAAAGATAACTAAGAAACTATGTTGTATGTCTACTAGTATAGGAACTAAAATGTAAATAGCAAAGTACACATGCTAACAAATCTTGATACCAGATTTTTTGCTGGAATACAATACCTTCTTATGTAAGTGGTAAAAATGTGAAATTGATAAGCGGCAGACAAACTCCAGGTATGTATCTATGGCTCCTTCCTCTTTATAAGCGGCAGTTCTTACTAATACGACACCACAGGTGGTGGACACTGATGATGCATTAAATTAAATTATAATTTATAAAGGAAGCTTGTAGAAGAAGGGTCCAGGCCCAAGTTCGGATACCTCAGTTTTCTGGATAAGAGGACTAGGTACAAATTACGGTTCAAATCTGGTGCCAGGCGGAAGGAGTGTCTGTCACGATTCTTATGAGCTATATTAAAATCAAGTTTTTTAAGTAGCTCATTAATTATATTACAGGTATGTACGAAATCTCTACGACTGTGGCCCTTAATCGGGAGGGTTCTAAGTGTCAATGGACTTTCGGCCTGCGTATCGTGGAAAATCCTCGTCCTGTGGATTGGGGGAGATCTCCTACACATGGCATATGCAAGTTCGCAAGTGATAGGGGAGCCAGTTGTATGAACGGCCATCGGAGGTTACATTTTTATCTGTTAAGGACTGTACCCTCTGCATGTCGCCTCTCCTCAGTTCCGACCACTCTTGGTATCCTCTATTTCAGACCTTCCATCCCTCTATAGATTGAGGTTCTAAGTACCCTTTCTGGATCTTGTCGCAGAGCCAAATACAAATACAAAGTGGAATGAGATTTTACAAATCTGAATGTTTGGCATTTTCATTTCCATCTACTCTATTATATATATATATATATATATATATATATATATATATATACACACCAGGTGGCCCACGCAAGCCGTCCTCTGTAGTTTTATGTTTCCCGCATACGTTAGAGCAAGAAGGGTTGCCTGGTTACTGTTGTTCAAAAGGGAAGTGCACGTACAAGCGAAGCTCCACTGAGACCTCCTGCTATCTGAGTGGGTTTTTTCCTTGTTTTTGTTCTGATAAGGTCACGTGGCCGTCTGTTTATAGTTCGAATCAGGTCTTACAGTCAAACAGATAGCAATTGCAATCTACTACGCACCTGATGTTTCCCGTTATTGGGTATTTTGGAGCAAATCCCGTGCAACATAAGAATAGCTTACATTAAAATTATGCGTATATCGAAGTTGTACCGTGTTATTTCATTCTATTTTGCATTTTATAGATATGTAGTTATAATAATATTATTATGATCATTATTAATATTGTGAAAGTCATTAGATTTCACCCATTAACACCTGCCTATTTCTCATCGTAATTAGGACAAAGAAGTTCTGCAGTAGAGCTGGGGATAGCGATGTCTTGAATGAAAGGATTCTTAGGGGAAAACAATGACATCTCTTTAAGCTGCACCCACACAAAAAGTTATATGGAAACGATTTCCGAAATTGGAAATTATTCTTAAATAAAGTTGACATAAATCCGGATTTCATCAGGTAGATTTTATGGGGGAGATGAATGCTATTTCGTCAACGACTCCTCTGTAAATAGACTTAATCTGCATTACTGGGCTCCTGAAAATCCCCACTGGTTACCATCACGACATATCATTTATTTAATAAAGTTAAACTTAAATCACAAATTGTTGCTTTGTGTGCTATTTATAAATTAGCTGTGTTGATATGCCTTAAAACATGTAATTAATATACTTTAGCCCTTGTGCGTATTCATTCTCCTACATAGGAACCTTACCCGTGCCTAGGAATCGAACCCCGTACCTACCGCAGTGAGCAAGTGATCTAGCGATGAGCTGTGGGAGTAGTTACATTAGTTAACTCTTGGTTTTCAAGTTCTAGTCTTGTGTTTAATAACGTTTCATCTCTGTTGGTATCGTGTCCCCTTTACAGACATGCTTAGGCAAACCTTTCGGCGTCCGCTATATCCGGGAGTAGCTAAGGGAGGAAGGACGAAGGACGGCTTGCGTGGGCCACCTGTTATATAAGTGTGATGTGGTGTGTGTGTGCGTGTGCGTGTGTAATGAACTATTTAGGAGTAGAAACATTTAATACGTTTAGTATTAAAATATATTTACATACATCTTTAAATATTTATTACTCACCGATAAGTATATAAATTATCCAGGATACATAAACTAAATTGTAAATGTTACTTTATATTTTAACTCAAATAGAGTGCAATTTTAAATATATTACAAGTATAACAATGATTATTAGGGACACAGTGCTATTATATCGGAATTAGTAATAGTAATTGAGAAAAAACTTTTTGAGTGAATATCTCACTTCCATTGACTAAGATGTGATATTAGTTTCAAATCTGACAAAGACATTGAAAAACAACTTATTATGAAATTTATAATAATGCTTTGCCTATATTTATATATGGTGTGGAGAAAGATATGCAGAAAAAGATAAGAGTAGAAAGACAATAAGGTTCTTTTAAAGATAGAGTGGCTAATAAAATAAATAATAAAATAAACCCTAAAATATCTTTATAAATACAAAACTAAGGATTTTAAGGTTGTAAACAACAATGCAAGACCATTTTTACTGTGGTATATCCATCATGTTAAAGTCTCTGTGAAAACTGTATGTTGCGTGTCAGATGCAAACAAAACACTATCTGGTACGCTGATATTCACTGTATCTAGGTGTGTCTGATGTGAGGTCTATTGAATAGTACGGTAACACTACAGTACGTGCACAAAATAAATAGTTTCTTAGTACTCCTTTGATGAGACATTACACACTAATTTATCTTGGAGTAACATTTTATTTTAAATGGCAGGTTGAACTGTTGTATAAAGTGTGATTTGACTCATGCTGCTGTTATATCTTCAACCACTGCTCTGAACCTCAAATTGTTTGATTCTGTATTCCTATTCTACAATTTCCTGCACATATTTCTTTTGATTTGTTCCATTTATACCCCGCGTTTAACTCCAATGTTCATATCGGCGGCCGTTCTCCTTTGGAACATATCGAAGGTGTCAACTCTTATTCGTTGGGTTTTAATCATTAAATCACGCACACATTCGCACTCTCAGTCATACTTCCAGACGCTGATGAAGATGGGGAATTATCTTGTTTGGAGGAAAATCCCCACCCCCACCGCCGGGAATCGAACCCGGGACCCCCAGCATGGCAGGCAGGTCCTCTAACGACTGAGCTACGGGGCCAGTCTTCCTACATATTCCTTTTCCGTAAAGTGTGTGCAAATATTACATCAAATATGAATATATTTTAAATTACCAAAGAATATGGCATCGCAGTGTTTGCGGCTATTATTCGCAGGTTCGATCCTCAGGGATCTACTCCTGTGGTTTCTGCTTTTTCGTGGTTTCTCATTGTCACCCGACGAATGCTGGGGTGGGTGCTCTGATCCACAGATTTCTTTTCTTTTCTATCTCATTTCACTCTCTTGTCATCTTTCAGCTTTGGTTGTCAGTGCGATAGTTCTTAGATGCGGGTAGATGGGGCAGATCTCAAAGATGGCGCTTTGTTGCCCTCCCTCTGCGTAGTAGTTACAATTTATTTTATTTTATTTATGTATCGTCCTCCAACGTTGAGGAGGATGATGAACGCACGATGAATCGCACGATGAATGTAATGGGTGACATGGTGCTCAAATGAGACGAGGGTCCATAGAGCTTAGAATTATCTGACATTCATCTATCGGGATAAGAGGAAACCCCGGGAAACCTATCCAGGTAACTGATACCGAGATTCGAACTCGGAGGAATGCGTCCTCTTGAATGTGACGCAGACACGCTACCACCTACGCTATATAGGCGGGCGTGGTTAGAACCTTCGGTAGTGCACCAGATGTCAATCTGTACAACTGTCAGGAACTTCAACACGTCTCTGCTGTTCTCTGTCTCCACCCTCTGCCGGCCTATGGTCTCTGTTCGCCTCATCTCCCCTCAAGGGAAGTAGCTCACAATAAATCTGTGCCGAAGTGCATTGAACGAGGTGCTCCCTTCCCTTCCTTCTCATCATTGACATAAACTATGGTAAAATGAAATGGAAGGAAGACATTGCTCTAACGTCAGATAAGAGATTACCCACGAAAATGAGTATCAATCGACTGAAATAAAACATTTGGGTGTAGCATGGAATAGGCTTGATATTACGATGGAATAACGTGATCTGTAGGTCTATTAATCCTTGTTTCAAATAAGCTTGTCCCGTTTCTCTTAACACTCACGTGACCTAATGATCTCTCATTGGTTGCTGTCGTGGTATAAATTTGTTATGCGATAAAAATGATTTCGTTATTTAAGAAGATATATTTTAACATGTTTGAAGAGAACTGTCAAATTTATATTTTCATACCCGTATGAATTAAATATATTACGTAACATAGTTAATTTATCTGGAATGCTTGTTAAGTATTAACACAAAATAAGGATGAGGATCCTTTGCTTCAAACCTGCCTCTCGGGAATGCTTGTTAAGTATTAACACAAAATAAGGATGAGGATCCTTTGCTTCAAACCTGCCTCTCGGGATGACTGACGCAGGCGCGTCTACATACATTGGTAACATATTTGTGTATATGATTTTTATCGCTGACCTTGCTTTAAACTGAATTTGTCGTACACTGCACCGCCTACGTTCCCGAAAACATTAGCCAATTAGGGTAAAGGGGAAGGCAGTACACGTGGAGGGATACATGTTAGTGGGGCAAGCTTATTTGAAACAAACCTTTGTATGACCAATGAGCTAAGTTTTTGACGTCATTGTATGTGTTTAAAGCGATAAGAAATATTTACACTGTAATCACGACATCCGTGCAAGTTTCTATTGGTACGCTTGTTCTGGATCGAACTTTGAGATATTTGGTCTACAAAAAAGGGTGAAGCACTCAGGAGGGTGAGCTGTACCAGTGTTCAAAGAGGCTGAGCTGTCACCAGGCCTCTTAAGGGATGAGAAATAAAATTACGAAACGTCACGCTTGCAGTGAGCAACATAAAAAGGGAAACGCAAGGAAGGGAATACATGTGTGAGCTGATTTCATAGGGTGTTAAAACTGAACTGATACGTATTTGGAAAGCGTGAGCATTTCTCACCTCGAGAGTCAGTTAACCTCTTGCACAGTGCCGTAATTGGCCTACGTCCCACCCCCGTTCCCGCCTGGGCTGACATCAAGTAGCAAAATGTGTTAACATGCTCCCGCTAATATGCATTACATAGTGCCGTGAACAGTTCTTACACTCGAGTTTTTACCTCGTTCCCTCTCACGCGTTTTCTAATCTGTACACGTCGACATATGCCTTGCTGTCAACTGCGGCCCTAATTACGTAGCACAATGTAGTGCTGCCAGCGACTGCAGCGCCACTCGAGTTGACATGCGACAGTAGCGACACCTTCCTTCCCTAGAGAGAAACCTACTGCGAAGGAGAACTTGCCAACTCATTTTTTTAACATGGATACTTAAAATTGCAAAGGGCTGTCCAAAATATACGCCTTTCAGCCTACTAGCATACGTAAGCAACTAAATCAGGCTATTAATTAAGAGACACGTTATTTTTAGGTGATTAGGTTAGTTTGGATTGATTTGAGTTCAGTGCAGCCACAAAGGATTGTGAACATTGAACATATCCAGAGGTATACAGTTTAATAGCATATATTCTTGAAAATATAAGATAACAGACACGTTATATACAGATAATATGGAAAACAACACAAAGTCAAACACTTTTTAATCAACTTTTACTTGGCTTTGCCAGTAGGTCACAAAAGTTTTGCAATGGATACCATTTATTGCAGTTTCTTCAACACATATACATTAAAATAGCTTTTGAACAGGCATGAAATATTTATTGACAGTGATTTGTCATTGTTAAAGTTAGATTCTACTTATTGAACCACATAAGCATTATCAGGATAGTTTGTCATTCAGATAATCTTGTACAGAATAAAATTATTTTATGCATAGGTACACTCTAGTAGCATTTTTAAAAGCACAGAAATTATCTCTTTTTTTCTTTAAGATCATGAGGGAGAGCGCCAAATATTTTGAGGGTTTCCTAATGCATACCTTTCTGGAAGAAAGAAAGTTTAGCACTGGGATAATGGATATTACGCTTTTGTCTAGTGTTTATTCTATGAGTTACATTACTTGTTACAAATGAGGCCCGAATGCACACAAAGAATTTTAGAATCGAGAATATATTCATGCAAGGAAGGGTTAATGTCTTCAATCTTCTAAAAATATCTTTGCATGAGCGTCTGCTATGGGTACTACTGTCCAGCAATGCAAAGAAGGTCCCTGAAAGGAATGTGCCCCCTTACACAGCGAATGTCTGTGATAGAGAACGTATACTACACAAGGAGCAGAACCGTTAAAATAACATGCGCCCTATTCACTCTGTACACTAAAACCGAGCAGATTCATTCACAAAAGTAGAAGCCATCAGCATGTTTTGAATGGTCTATAATTGTACTGACAAAGGGTGTCATAAAGCTGTCCAGGGAGGATGTGGGAACCTTCTGAATCCCCCTGCGCCTCAGGCCCCTGAGACTTTCCTGTGGTATACTGTAGTAATGATTCTTATAACGTTCGTAATATTCCATTTTCCACGATAGAGTTAACGTATGCATAATTCACTAATTTAAGAGTTTCAACACAACTAATATTAACCAGCGCTCGGATAGCCGAGTTTAGGTAACATATACTTTATAAGAGCTTTCTAATCTAAACATCTGTCAACTTGAAACCCCAGAAATGTTATGCTATCTTTATGCGAAGAGCACTCTCAATAATTCTAACTCTGTCACCACGAGTTCGTGAAATATTATATTCCATCTAAGCTTCGAAGCCCAAATATCTAGGAAAATACATTTTTTGAAAGCTCCACCAAAAATAGAGAAAAATGAGTTCACCCTTGGACATTGAGGCCTGTGAAACCAGGACAAGTCAGGAATATGTACAGTTGAGTTTCACTACACATAAACTTACATGCGAACAAAGAGCATATTGAAATAAATAAAAATAATCAAAATTGAATACAAGCATTTTGTTATATTTAGGTACAGTTTCTATAGAACATATCAAATGGTCCAAATATATTCTTAAAATCTTACAGATGTGCATATAAATAATTTTGCTGTGTGTGCTTAAACAACGTTTAGCTTTGGTATAAGATAGCATAAAACTTTTTTGAATGAGAGGAATGAATGGCTGGATACATAAGATCTTTTTTTTTTTAATTTGGACAGCTTTTAAATAAGCAGCATTATATTTCCAGGTGTTTTGTCCTACTGCAAATATCATTTACATAACCAAATACTCTCTTTTTAATTTTTAGAGCATATGAATATTTTATATTGGGATTCCAAAAACGTAATAAAAAGTGTATTTTGGATTTTCTGTAAATATCCTCGAAATCTCATTCATTCTTCCCATTTCGTATAAATCAATCAAAAAGTGTGAGAAAAATTTAGAATGACTAAAATACTGTAGGTACCTGATGTGAAATAACTATTTTTTTTTTCGAAGCATTATACTGTGACTTTGTGGGTCCGGAGAATTAAAAGTCCAATTTGCCGAAATTCTAAATGTTCTTTATTTCCGTCGAAATACACTGTTCAATTCCCACGTAACAACATTACATCGCATATACACAGTCTTCCAAGGTCGATGACAATAACAAACAGCGTTTAGTTTACAACATTCCACAGCTGACTCTCGTGTTACAACTACACTCTCGTTACACACAACTTTACAGATGTTTACGACTCACTGTGTTTACTACTGTTCATGACTGACTCATCACTAGTCATGGCTTCTTTTTATACACCCATTCATGAATTCCAGACTGCTCTGTCAATCACTAGATTTTCCTGGAATAAACAAGGCATCTACTGACGTAATACGAATATTCTATCACCTTTCAGAAACGTGAAACCCTATCTGGGTCGGCAAGTCTTCCACCTCGGTGATAAACTATCCGTTTCTTGTTTATCGGCGCTATCGTTAATTGTCAGCACTTTGTGAATGCTAGCCGCCTATCAGTTCCTTTGGGTTATCTAGCCGCGCGATCGTAAACTGCATATGCAAACTCTTTATTACTGTGAAACATTATCCGCCGTTTGTTATCTATTTGCGCCGAAATATTATTTGTTAATATCAACCTGTATTACAATTTAGTTCGGTAGTAACATATAGGACACGTTACTGAGTTTTTGGACGGTACAGAAAGTCATTTTAGAAATAAAGAACTAGGGTAACTTTAGATTCATCGATTTAAACTACATAAAAATACGTGGTGTTTTTCAGCACAAAAAAAAAAAAAAAAAAAGAATTATTAGGCTTATGCTACAACAAACACATTTTATAAAATTCTTTGATGCTAGAAAGTGCAAGTTATCTTATTATACCTACAACAAGCACCACAGCATATAGAACAACTTTCGTTCTCATGTCCGCCGACGGAAGGGTGAGCTGAAAGCATACTAAGGATGGCCAGAGACGACAGGAGAGGGTAGAATTTTTAGGAACTGCAGATTTGAACTCTCCGGTCAGCCTTCTAAGGATATACTCATCATCTGAAGGGCCCGGAGTTCGAAAGCTGAGGATTTACAAAGAGTACTCCCGCCCTTCAGCAGTCAAAAAGAGTGGGAGTAAAATGAAATGAGAAATGAGCTGAAATGAGGGGCACAAAATTCTAGGAATATAATTATCCTTCCCAGCATTGGCTTAGCGACCCGAAGAAGCCCTCCGTAAAGCACGTACGTCAGGAAGGCCATCTACAGGAAACGAGCTCACGAACTCTCGAATACGGGTCACAGACGCCACCGCGTGAGCCATCCTGCTGGGTTTATTACGAGTATGTCTAAGCTTAGGTTTACATATACGCAATTCACGCTATGTCAACTCCAAAACAGGTTAGCTTAGCTCGGTAATTAATGTCAATTGAAAGTAAGCTTTCCGAATAACAAACCTAAACGAAGTGGTAGATGGGATGCAGCAGAGTTTCATGCATTTCATACTCTCACTTCCATGTGAATGCATGCTATATAACTGTTGATTTTATATAAAAATAAATACATTATGAATACAAAAATATTCACTACAAAATACAAGATAGGTAAAATATAAATCTAGATAAATTGGCTTTAGTACTATACTTATTCCAACGAAGAAAATTTTATATGCTGCATTTCTTGACTTCTTCTGGTTTCTCTTATTTCTTCTTAAATAAGCTTAGTCTTCAATCTACTTCCTGCTAACCCAAGTAAACTTTTCACTGCACATTTACACTTTTCGTATATCTAATGCAATGTCATTAATTTAAACACAGGATCGCTTATGCAATAGCTTTGAAAACCTATTTTCCTTATATAGCAAGTGATAAAATCATTCAAAAGCGACTAACCTATTGAAAACTATAAGCGTTTGAAAAGTGAAACCTCTAACAAATACCCCTCGAAAATGCGTAGCGCAAAAGATGATTTCACATGAAACGTTTTTACAGCAGTAAGAATTTGTTCTTATTTTTTTATTTTATGTATTACGATTTTCCAGCTACATAAAACTCATTTAGAATGTAGGGTTATTCGCAGAAAATATACATTTATTATACAAAAAAAAAAAAAAAAAAAAAAAAACTTTTGAACATACGGTATATTAATTAAAAGCATTAGAACTATTTCTAAGAAAATCCCCCTCCCCTAATTTTGGTATAGGTTTCTGGCCAAAGAAGAAGGAGAAATTATGAAATTATGCATGAGACAGCAAAAAAGATTAGCGAACTCAAATAGTTGGTGGGCAGAGATAGGAGGAATTATGGAAAAAAATAGGAATGAGAGATATATGGAGATAAGAGGAAAGGAATATAAGCGATGTGGGCAAATTGGTAAAATGCAGAATAGAAGATATAGAAAGACAGAAAATATGGGGAAGTCTAGAAAAAATGAAACCATTACAACTTTACAAGCAAATAAAAAGAAATTGGGGACGAGAAGCATATGTAGATTACATCAATGGGCAAGAGAGAGGAAGGGTTAGCTTGGATGAGAACTGGAACAATATTTCTAAGAGGGTTAAGAGGTAGCGAAAAGGGAATTTGTGAATTTTGTGGGGGAAAAGAAAGCATAGAACACTATGTAAGAGAATGCGAGGAGGTTGCAATTAGGAGCAAAAAGGTTTGGAAGGAAAAATGGGAGAAAGCACAGAAGAGGATAGTAGCTATAAAAATGTTAACGGGCAGGGAGGAAAAGAAGGTAAGAAGTGTTGGTGAGTTCTTGCAGAAAGTAACTAATTAAGTAACAAGGAGGCATGGAGAATAAGAGCTACCTGGCAGAGCAGAAGACCAGGGTGTCATGTAAGCAGAGGTAGCACCAAGGTAAAGGCAAATAAATGTAGTCAAAAGTTGTAAATTGTAAAATTTAGGAATATGCGCAGTAAAAAAAAAAAAAGATTTTCTATGTACATAATGTTCTTGTTGAATCACTGGAGGGCACTGAACTTAAATGCTGTTTAGTTTTTGACCAATTTCCTATTTTGGAGTTGCGATGTTCATAAACCGACAACACACACACGCGCGCGCACGCACACAAACCACAGCCGTGTACACAACCTTTTTTTTTTTTCTAAAAAATCTTTAACTTTTTATTCAGAAAGTGTCAGAAACATGCGTTTCAGGTTTATTTATTTTTGAGCTTATTATGCTTATTATGTGTAAAAAGTAAATAAAATAATAAGGATGTTTATGAATTTATTTATAATGTACAATGGTGTTTCTGTTAGTTTTACGTATTTCTGACAATGCCTTAAACAGGATTACAAATATGTGTTAATTTTCTCATATCTGGTTTGCTTTCATTGCTTTCAATTCATATGCATGGACACGAATTTCCATGTTTTTAACTAACACTATCCTTTCCAGAATATTATGCACCTAATTGCCCATCTTTTCATTCGCACACCAAGGAGAAACAGGTGTAAAGAGGTGTGCGGGTGGTATAATCTCTCGGGCGTTTATTCTATAGTTGTTCAGAACACATTAGGTCCTGAAATGTGACGCATCAATAATCTTACACAGTAAAACAGAAGAAAACAACTTCGAGAGTTGTGACGTATTTCAGCCGGGAGTGAGGCCTTCAGTGCGTGTGACGTCAGGCAAGAGCCGTGTAGTAAAAAGTTGCCTATAAAAATAATGCTGTGAGTACAGAGTCTGAGAGTTCAGTCAGGTGTGGCGCACTCGATGACGACAATATGGCTGCCACGTGCTTAATGGAACTGTTAAATTTTCAGTGTGACTATTTATTGAAGGACAAATATTCACACAAGAAAGACTTGGCTGATTTTTAGAAGAATGTCCTCCAAACCATATTTCTGAGGTTGTATTCGCTTGCCACATGGACATTGTGTATGTTTGACTCGACATATGTATGCGAACAATTTTTTTTTTCTGTTATAAAGTTAGCTAAGTCCAAATCACGAAGTACCTTATCGGATCACAATCTAACATGCAGCCTTCGATTACAAATTTCCCAGATATTACGTCCTGACATTGATAAATAAGTTAAAGAAAAATGAAACGGAAAGTGTCAGAAAATGTCTACGTAATGCTGATCTGAATGGGTCTCCTCTAATTTGCAGAGAACATTACTTTATGTTTTATTTTATTTAGCTTATAACATGCCTGACCTTCAGATAAACTACGAGTTGAAGTTTTATGTATCTTCTCATAGCACAGAGCTAAAATGTAATTGTTTTTATTGTGTGACCAATTGTGCAAATAAAGCAGTCAGCATTAATATTACAACACCCAACATGTAAGTTGTACATATTATTAATACCCGATACGTTTCCTGTCTTTCCTACGCTGTCGGAATCCCAACACATCAAGCTGTATCCTTCCTCTTGGGCAGCAAAAATCAACGCGGTGACGTCACACGCTAACCTGCTTTTCGTTCGGGAGCATATTTGGTGGTTAGAGCTGACGAAGCTGACGTTACACTGCCACTACTTGTCTTCCCGTGCGAAAAAAAAAGTATAAAATAAAGAAATAGAATAATGTGTTATTTGTTTAAAGTCTCAGAAATGTATGTTGTAATTGCACTAACCTATGTAACTTTGTAATAGATTTAAGTACTACATCTATCGTTTACTGTCAGAATAGAATATACATGCTCTAACGGCAATGGAGATCTCAGAATCAGAGAGTTGTGACGTCTGCGTGACGTCAGCTGGGGCCCGGTCAGGAAGGCCCTTCCTCTCCTGCCCCTCCAGCTAATAAACAGCAAGGGCCGAGAGACTTAACTCCTCTACGGCAGACAATACTATGTGACAATACAATTAGAAATGAATTCTATGTTCATAACAACATAAAAATATGAAACGCTATTAAACATACCCATATTAGTTGATACTGCGAATGGCAGAGGTAGCTGAGGGGAGAGCATGTGAAATAGAATAAGTTTCGAGTAACATTATAACTGTTGCAGCTACAGTCCATTGACGATTACATGTAATGACTATCAATAGTGATTAAGTAATTTTTTCATGGTTGTGACGCATTAGGAGTTACCAATAACGATTACATTAAATTCGAGTACGTTTCAAAGTGAGCGATGTCAATGCAGACTGAAAAGGTTGTATTACAAGCTGGTGCGTTAATTTGACGATGGACTTGTATAGCTTGAGTTATGTTTTGAGTCAAACCATTCACTTGGTGAGCCAATTTGTATTGCAATTTACTAAGTTGACTCCAAGTTTAGAGTTAATAGTTTTTTGTTATTTTGGATGACTATTAACCTTTCGGCATATCCAAGCATTTTAGAGCATGAAGTGTTACCTTTTGGTATTTTGTTATTTTAGTGGCTGCATACAAGGTCAGATTTCTTTATCTTCTTAAGTGTATTTGCATTTTTTTTATTATGTAAAAATCTTGTATGGAAAATTTTTAAACAATAATTAATAATTCTCTTTCTCTTATATTCTTAAAATTATATGAAATAAATGCCTGTATTTTCTTATTTAAATTTTTTGTTTTTTGATTATTACTAAGGACAAGGTTTTGAAAGGTAGACTCAGATTGAAACAATGCCATAGCCGGTATTTGAACCATGATCAATTTGAATCACCATTTCCCATGGTGTTCGTTCAGTTGATCTAACCAGTAAGCTACCATTTCAATGTGTCAGAACGATATTAAATTCTCCAACTGACGATAAACGACTAGGAGGTTTCATATTTTATAAGATAACATACCTTAATGCTGATTTAGAGTATTATTTAAGTACTTTAAGTCCTCGAATTATAAATTTAGCAACTATTAGGTCAATTAGTGCATTTTTAAACACGTTTCGTGTGTAGCACAAACTTAGCAAAGATAGGCTGGGACTAAAAAATTCAGTGCAATAGCCGGGATTTTAACTTCGCGTTCCATTTGTATTATTAGCCAAACACGTTTCTCTATTTCAAATACTTCATTATTTAAATTGTTGTTTTGGTATTTAAAATTAAAATTATTTCACATCTTGGTATATTGCTTTAAATATTCTATCTAATTCTGTATTTTACTTTATTTTTTGCAGAACTGTAGGCAAATTTTTTAACATACTTTAGAGCATCTTTTCTCTTCTCATAATTTAGCTATCGATTATTTTATTAGCATATCCTTCATGGTATTATTTTAAATAGCTAATTATTCGTAACGTTAAGTACAGTTTCAATACGTGTTTGTTTTATGGTGCAATCTAAGCAGAAGTTTCTCTAGCTGTGTCAACATTTTGACTACTAATGCGCTTTGTGCTCGCAAAATGCATTCAAACTTGCTGATATATTCATGCACATACACAGTTTGTACAAGTTAATTGAGCTACAGATTCTTAACGGATTCTAACTATAAACATCATATGATACAGATATGACAAAGGAAAATGCATCACTGTTGGCAAAATACAAAATAATGACAATTTTACAGGTTATATTGCTGAAGAAGAGAAATAGTTACTGAAAAACCCTAAAATTATAAAAAAATAGCTGTATTAAATTAATCACTGTAAAATAAGGACCGTTTACAAATTACTACATCGTTATGACATTTCCAGATTTTGTTGCTTTTATTAATTTAATAATTTTTATTACTTAATGCGATAGATTTTCAAGTCAACGTTGAATGAACTTATGCATAATTATATTATGCTTAAAATATTCGAATAAAATGCTAAAAATCTCTACGTTTCAAACGATTACTAAAGGACATATAGTGTCAAATATTACATCCCACTTTGCATTATCCTGGTATATCTTAGCCAGGGAGTCATTTTTCATGTTTGAGAATAAAAAAAACTTGTCCGCCTCGGTACCGTAAATGGTAGCATGTCTACCTCACGTTCAAGAGGTACTGGGTTCGAATCTTGGTCACGGTGAGTTACTTGGATAAGGTTTTTCCACAGTTTTCCCTTATCCTAAAAGACGAATGTCATGCAACTGTAAGCTCCATGAACGCAGGGCCCATTTTAGCATCATTTCACCCATTCCATTCATCGTCCGATATGACTTGAAAAGATAAAGGACGTAAATTACAAGAAAAAAAATTAAAAAAAAATAAAATAAATAAAAAAGAAACTCCCAGGACCTAAGTCGGAGGAATTCAGGGAATAAGTGTTTATTGGCTGTGCATTTGCCAAAGTTTATGCATACACTAAACTTGCCCATGAAAACAGAACATGAATGAAGTACATCTATGGTTTGGGTGATAAAGATAGATATAGCATCCTTACCATGTGATAAGTAAAACAAAAGCAGTGAATTTATAAAACATGTTTTTTGTATTATTAGTTTTAGGTTACCTCTGCCTTCTGATGATCATTTTTTAATATTCGTCCTCCAAAGTTAAGTCATCGGACGATTAATGAAGTAGGTCAAATGTTATTCAAATGAGTCCAGGGTCCATATAGAGCTTAAAGTTACCCTACATTCATCTTTGAGAATAAGGGAAAATCCTGGATAAAACGTTATCCAGATAAGTCACCATGACCGATATTCGAACTCGGGACCTCTTGAGCGTGTGGCAGATTTGCTACCAATACGCTACAGAGGCGGGCTACTGATTACCGTGCTAGCCTCTAAATCCAGAGGTTGTGGGCTTGATTCCTGAATGGAGGTTCTCTCTCTGACAGGATTATTCCTTATCATTTCCAGATTCTGGGAATCTTTCACATATGAAAGAGTGTGAATATGAATGTATGTGTGTGTAAATTTAAAGACAAATAAAAGATGAACACAAAGAGTAAACTAGCGAAAATCCTGTACCAGAAATTGTTCCAAAGCCAAAGCTGCGATTTGGCCAAAAGCTTAAAAGCGGCATGTGACTGGAACAAAAAATAGAAGTCTTTATATAATCGTTTAACTCGCCATACTTTTAAAATATAACTTTGAAGCGACCATGCGCAAGCATCATACTTATCGTAATACTCCCTTACTGTTGTATATTTGCTGATGATATCTTTTGTGGACGAAGATGAAGCATACAGCGTTTGTGCGTTCGGCAATTAACCCACTCTGGTTTGTGACTCCAGAAGTTGCCAAACGTTACTAATATACGTTTCATACTTTGAACAATGTAAAACGTCAGTAATTTGTTTTTGTTTAATTTATGATAACTTAATCAAGGGTAACTAAAAAGGAAAGAGAAATAAATAAGTTTTAGCTCCGCATCCTAAATTTTGAATGCGATTTATTGATATTATAAAAAGTTTATTACATGGAGTTCTAATAGAAACATTATAATATTTAATAGTGCTGTAAATATTTATTTCCAAATTGTGTTGATATAGAAATGACTTCAGACTTTGAAATATGGGCTTAATATACATAACAAGAACAACACTTATCATTTATAACACAAGTAAATTTTTGGTACTGAACATAGAAATTATTTATTTCGAGTCGCTCATTTTAAAATGTTATATGGTACAACTTGATCGATATTTAAATAATGTTTCATATCATGAAAAACTATTAAATACAACTTGCCAATTTTAATTACATTTTGTTTATCAAATCCCAATGTTTACTTTGTTATTTCCCAGCTATAGGAAATGTACTGAAACCCAATTAATATTGTATGAAAACTGGAATAAAATAGAAATCAAAATGTGCGGAAATTAGTATGTAGCCTGATGCCTAAATTACAAATCTGCGCATTTTATGTAGGCCACGATAGCTTATAAAATGGGATGGACATAACAAGATTTGATTGAAAGGTTTGTTTGAATAAGAAATGGATTGTCTTTGTTTGAATGAAAAAATATATATTATAATTTAAATAACGTACAGTTTTCATTGCAAATACTCTTATGCACTTTGCTAAATATCTGGAAAACATTTATACTTCTTCTTTTTATCTTAAGAGAAAAGTACACATGCGAACAGAATATAGGTTTTTCTTCATTTCAAGCACACAGCATTGTTTCCTTTTCACTATGCTTCTTATTCTTCTTCTTACCGAATTTCTTCTAGTATGCTGGGCTTTCATTAAAATAAACAATGTCACCTTCCTACATGACCTTGACTTGCAGTTGTGCTTGCAAGGCCTTTTAAACTCTTTCAAATTTGTTTTTTTGCCAGAGTACCAAAGAAGAAAACAATAAAAATAATATAAACTAGGTCAAGAAGCATGTTCTTCTGTTGCACGAGCTTTAATTGTCGGAACTTTATGTGATTTAGTAGTAACCAATTCTCTGCAGTTTCTACAGTTCTACTGAAATTAAACCTAATCTTGCATTATTATAATCTCACAACATTATAATTATTTATAATTAAATAAAATCTCGCTTAGTATGGTTAATAATTATGTGGTTCATTTAAATTTAAAAAGCATAATGCTTTTGGCGTCTAATAATGCATTCCAAGATGCAATATGGGATATCAGAGTTCATTATAACTTACCTTTCCATTTCATCAGTTTCAAGTGTCAAATGTTTTTTTTTTTTCCTTTTTGTTTCCTTTTCCTGGACCCTACGAAAATATCACCAGCTGAAACTTCTATTATTCAGCACTTCAAAATAAACCACAAAGTGCTGAAGGCAACAGAAGAAACACTAAGATGTTTGAAGCTCATAACACACTGACAGACACCTTCGTAACTAATAACATTGTTGACACAAGCATAAACGCAAAATTAACTAAATTGGATATGTCAGGTTTTGAAGGAATTGTCATGAAAATATGTTTAGCGTGCAGAGTGACATGTCAGATTTTGAATGAAACTAGCAAGGTAACTTGGTTTAAGACGTTGTTGGACTTGACACATTTTGAATGAAAAGCACTACTTTAAGACGCTGTTTCTCAAGGACTTGATCGGTTTTGAATGAAATTAGAGATGTGAACATGTGACACCAATGCAAGACAAGGCGATTTCATATATAACTCATTTTTAGTTTGTGGTGAACATGTCAGGTTTGAATATTTGCTCTTCAGTTAGACTTTTAAGCAGGTTTATACGTAGCTGTACACTTCTTGGTTCATTTACTTATTCTGATATCTCTTAAGGTTAGAAATTTGTGGACACAAATGATATACGATAATGAAATAGAATGCAAAGAAACCTTAATAATACTACATTACGTAGTAATGTACAGCTTCAGAAAATATCTTGTGAATATTGAAAGTGATGATTTTTGACACTGTAGTTCTAAATTTCAAATATTAAAACCATATTCGAGAGATGATACTCACGCAGATTTTATTACCAGTTCTTTATTTGTATCAGCTTTTAGCAAACATTCCTAGTAAAGTACATATACATACTTAAGGATTCTCTAAGGAAAAAGTCCATAGTGATAAGTTCAGGTGTTCTTAGTGGCCAATAGTTTATTTCCTTAGCCCTATTCACCATTTTGAAAAATTCTAGTTATTTCATGCCACTAGTTTGGATTTTCCAAAACTTATCTTTCTGAAAAGTAAAATCCACATTTGTCTGTTCCCTCATCATCACTGCTCATACAAAGAGAACGAAATTTCAAAGCTGTATCATAGCGATCACCTCTAATAGATCTAACAATCACTTAAAATTATTATGTTACTCTATTTCTAAGGAAAGATAATAAAACCAATTCTATAAACGTTTATGTCAATTACAAACGGAGTATGTAGAAGGCTGTATAGAAAAAAACTCTTGTGATTGTCACAAATACAAAGAATAGTACTTATCTTTATTATCTTTATTCTTCCCAGTTCAGTTTGCTCAATTGCCTTTATTAAGTGTTACCTTGTTGGTAGAATGGGAGTAGGAGAATACAATTCGCTTGAGCTGTAGTTAGGCTTTTGACTGCTATATAATGATTTGACTTTTCATTCTCTTGGCATTGCTAAGACATCGATTTGAGAAAGTATAAATATCCCAAAATCCAAACCAATAAAAAACAATATCTCCAAAATGGCTCTGTCAACAAAAATGTTTAACATAAACTATGTGCTTCAATGAGGTCTTCATTTTTCTGGGATTCTATATCTTACGGTTTAACAATTATGGAAGTCATTCAGAATGAAGAGCTTCAGAGGTTCTTCCCAGAGAGTTGAAGATAAGCCTGCATGAATCGGATTAATATTTTGAAAACGTTGCATAAAAGCCCTACTTATGACATAAATATGAACCCTTTTAACTTATATTGAAGCCTGGACGTTATAGATTATGCTAATGAAGAATTTTCTGTACACTTTTTTCTTTTTCATTTCGAGCGGAAACTAATCCTAATCGCCCGGTATTGGAGGATGAATACGATTGGCGTAGCAAAGAATCCGAATGGAAAGAAAAAGGCTAGAATATTCAATTTCATACATAATGTAATCATTAGAATAACAAATTTCTGTACTTGTATATTGATATATTTATGTATAGCACACACGTTTTCCAATTATGAATTGCTTCTTTCCCACTGCGTCCATACAAAATACGTGGTACAATTCTCCATTTTTCTGGGTTAATTTGAACATCATTTCACACAATTCATTCATCGTCCGATACGACTTAACGTTGGAGGACGTAAATATTTGAATCACCCGCCTTGCCTAAACCCGCTTCGCCCGCTCTTGTAGCGGTATTTATTTTTGCCAGTTTGCAGCACTGATTAAGTAACTATCACAACATGGAAGATTATGGATGTATGAAAGTTTATATTTTCTTTTTTTTTTTTAAAGAAGACATAGTCAAGTTATTTTCTTACTGTACACGTTTCTGGAGCAATTTCAATACACGCTCGTAATAAATCTATCTTAAGGGGGGTGCCCCACTCGGTAGCGTAGATGGTAGCGTGTCTGCCTCACGTTCAAGAGGTCCAGAGTTCGAATCTCGGTTAGGGTGAGTTACCTGGATAAGGTTTTTCCGGGGTTTTCCCTTATCCTAAAAGACGAATGTCGGGTAACTCTAAGAGCTCTATGGACCCTGGACTCATTTGAGCATCATTTCACCCATTCCATTCATCGTCCGATATGACAACGTTGGAGGACGTAAATTACGACAAAAAAGTGGGGGGAGCCAGAACGACATTTTGTGGTGAAATTCACAAACTCAGTTATTGTCAAAATAATCTTCCCTGATGTTTGTAGAAGCTAATAACGATATTTATTTTCCTGTACCATAGTTTTAAAAGTCCTAAATAGACTCATTTTGAAAAGGCTGCACAGTGTGCCACGCCCCTACCTACTAGTCATTTGTAACTGTGTTCTCTTATTCGATGTAACCTTATCGAAGCTATATACCAGAGCACACCCTTATTAGGAAAGGAAGTCCTTGTTTTTTCTACTAAAATTAATCTGTGCAGCTGATGTTAATTCTTCCATGCCGTGTTTAGTACGAGTATGTTTTGAATTACTAGTGCTGTTTTCAAGATGGGAATAAGCAATAATTTTGGTTTAAGAAATCGGCATGGGAGCCAGTATAAACAGTTTAAGTAATCCCGATTACATACTAAAAGAGTTACAACCACTAAAATGGAAAAAAGTGTAGTAACGCATGACAATATATTGACTCCGTCAACGCCAACCTCGATCATTGGCGATGAGTGTGACGTGAAAATTGGTTCAAGGAAAAAATTGGTTTCTTCATTATGTAATGACAGTAATGACAATTTAACTAAAGTAAATAATAATATTAGATCAACAAGTTTCAGTTAGTAGATATAGAAACTTTATACAGTGTAAATTTTGTGAAAATGAAAAATGTTGTATGGATTATTAACATTATCACACAAAGGCCAAAAGTGTAATAAATGATACACATTTGAAACATACAGAAATATTGAAAGTGGTGCAGAAGTAAATGTAGGATTTGCTTATGACTTGAGAAGGATTGGCAAGGAAATTGAGGCAGGTGAGACAGTGGCTGCTATTCTCAATTTACCAGCCCCCCTCCAGCCAAATTTAACAAATTAATTAATAACGCCATAGAGCAAGTGGCCATGGAGTCTAGGAAGGAGAGGAAGGAAAAACGAAAGAGGGAGGATTCTGATGATGTAAAAGTTGTAGAATATGGATCTGGGGAAATTCTGAAGTGTAGTTGCAACATAACAAAACTTGAATGCTGTTTTTATGTTGTTTTCTTTTTTAATAATTTGGGTGTGCTCCATCTATAAAACTACTGCAGCTGCAAGTTTACATTTTTTATGGAATTAAAAAAATACTTAAGCTGTTTCTTAAAGGTAATTGTAGAAAGATATGTGAAAACTTGAATTTAAAAAAATAAATCTTGAGTATTTTTAGAAGGAAATTCAAGATATTTATTTAAAAATCACACATCCTTTATTAAAACCCCAAAACAAGATCTATTATTTTCAATGAAGTGTTGCAAAATAACAAATAAAAGTTTTAAATTAATGTGTTCAGTGGTTCTTGAGCTAAGCTCACCAGAACACTCGTTGGTGAGAGAGCCTGTTCCGGGTCCCCTTAAACGAATTTAAAAATAAAACAGGCCAGAAATGGAGCAATCACATACCTCCTTTCCGGAAAAGATATTCTATTTCTCACTTAGACTGTAGAAACACAATCGTAATACATACTTTACTGTCTCAGGTAGTTAACTTCTTTGCTCACAGAGGTCGCTCCAAAACAATACACTACCGTCCCCTACGGAGCAGATTTTGTAAAACTAATCCAAGATTCCCGCCAATACGTATCATCTTTGCTTACCTTACATTTTATTTATCTTAAAATTATCTTAAACATATTGTATTTTAATAAAAATCGTTAGTCAGTTTTGAAATATATAATTTTCAAATTTTTTTTTTTTTCGTGTAATGGATAGTCTTGAATGAGGGAAGTTTAATATTGTAAAATTTTGGCTTTTGTGGTATGATTTCACAAACACACGTAAAAACACACCAGATGCGTGGGCCTTTTTTATTTTTTTATTTAGGAAACTTTAACACTTGTATTTCCGGTGAAATTAGGTAATGAATTTTTGTGTGGAATACAATAATTTTTTCGTTAGTGTCCGTGGCTCAGTTGGCTAGGCGCTGCCCTACTTATTCCAAGGTCGCGGGGGCTTTTAAGGGTGCTTATAAGTGAGCGACCTATGTGAGAACTCGTGCGGGAGAAATTTTGGAACTCTGGTTGCGCTGATATGATCCTGGTAATTTACAAACAATTTTTTTTAATACTCTCTCCACCTGTTCTATAGAAATTAAAAAAGATATCTCGCGCTAATTACTGCTAGAAGTTTGAAGACATTTCTGATGTGTTATTTATTTCGATTGATGTTATTTATGCCACATCTCCAAAGCGATGTCAATCAAGTTAATGAGTAAAGCCTGCAACTTTATGATTTTCTTTATTAAATAGGCTGATTTTCTTCACCCCTGATGATGAAGTAAACAGAACCCGAGGCGTATCATCCTTAAATGTCATAATTATTAGTATAGCTGTATATCCAGGGAGATGTCGACGCCTCGGTTCGCAGAGCCAACCCCGTTTCCTCTCACCATCAGCTCCGGGCTCACCGCAAATCGGAATCAAAGCCCTAATTAGAGGGGGGAGGGAGCCAGCGTTTTTCATTTGGAGCCTATTGAAGTACCCCAACATGCTCATTAGCCGAAACCAAGCAAATAAAACCAGCAGCGAGCAGACTCCACTACATACAACATTCCCAGCTCCATGCTACACGAGGAGAGGAGGGGACAGGGCACCTGACTCAGTGGCGTCACTCACCGAACAAATTCAATAACCAACCTCACTTTTAATTTCGTGGCGTCGCTTAAGAAAGCGGCCTTTTCAACCAAGATATGTTCTTGTAACTCGGCCGTCTAGCTTCTGACAAGTCTCCGGTTCAGGCCTCATATCCTACTCACATTGATACAGTCACTCAAAAACAGTGGAACAATTTTCATATAAGTGAACATTGATTCAATATATGCCATGACCGAAACGGTACTCGAACCATGGATCTTCGAACTGCCTTGCTAAACTCATCACTTGAAGAAACGAGAGAATTTAACGAGTTATACACTTTTGTTTTAGAAATACTAATGTTTACCCTCTCTACCATATAGAAGAATACTGCATTCCATCAAAAATTCTATGTAACTATATCACCAGAAATACTTGTTTTGAGGCCCTTGGATAAAAAAGGCATCCTTAGAGAAGAAACCCACCAGTGCAAATGTCAATCATTTCTAAAGTATTCCATTGTCATTGCGTTTATTTTTGACCTGATAAAGACATTTCTCGCGGTCATGAAAAGAGCATGAAATTTCAAGGTAGCTACCCACATTTCAACTTCTAACGGTCGCTTTGATTTCCTGTATCTCACTTCTATCTAGATTGAAGTATGTAACGGAACGATTTCTAAGGTCAAAGTTTAACATGAACAATTTGTAGAGGCTAGGATAGTGAAGTTATTAAATCGACTTCTTTCTTATATTTTAATTAAAGTGATGTCATATCAAACGGTTGTACATTCTATTCTGAAACATTGCTTTTGGCTGAAACAGATAATTTTAAAGAAACCTAGATACGTATTTTTATTGTCAGGTGATATTAAAATGCTTTTTCCACTTATGTCTTTTGTTTTGTTCCTATATTTTAGAAAATTTAAAACATGGGTAGGGGAGCTCATTACTGCATTCCTCTGAAAAGTAATACGAACTTAAAATAAAAGTTTTATTGGTAATTTTTTTAGTGGCGAAAAGAAAGGGCTGGAATATAATTCTAGAAATATATATTTTATAAATAATGTTAAATGTTAAATGTGACATTTTGATTTTTTTTTTCATACTGGCCATGAAAGAGTCGGCAACAATTACCTGAATATATTACAAAATGTAGTGTTGCTACAGAGATAACTTCCCTGAACTGTACTTCCAACAAGATGGAGCCCTTATCATGTTACTCTGTTGTTAAGGAATTATGTCAATACCTTCCCATGTTATTGGATTGATAATGTGTTAGCAGTGATTGACGCCTCTTTCACCCTTTAGACTCCTACGAACTACTTTTACGTGTATTAAGCATAAGCTATTTTTGAAGATTCCTCGTACAACAGACATCCAAAAGGGCTGATCTTAGATGTATTTCATAACATTTAAGCCGACTGTAATTTATATCTAAGTACATATTACTATGTTATGGAGTGTTCTGCCCAGGTTCAAATCAACATAACACAAAAGGACATTATGAAAACATATGAGATTGAACATTCAATATCCCCCCAGGGGCCTACTTCGGTAGGTACGGGTTTGGCGCACCCGGTGTCCCGAGCCAACAGTCTCCCTCGTGTGGGCTCCTCTTCGTGGTTGAGGGAGACGGTCAACAGGCCCACCCAAGTGTAGGCCGTACGTGGAGACCCGTGTCGGTGGAAAGGTGAAAAAAAGGTGACAAAGGTGAACGAAATTTTTAGTAGGTTTTGATTGATTTTTTTATGTACGTGTATTTTTAATAGGTTTTGTTACACTTGTATAGTTTTTAGAAAGTTTTATATCTGGCTTTTCCCATGACTAGTTTTTTAAAGGGCGGTGATGACTGCCGTAGTTGAGCGCCCTTATATATCATCATCATCAATATTCAATATCACTGTAAATATGCGTCATATATAATAAACACCCAGTGTTTACATTCCGGTTTTGACCTCGTCGACCGTCCACTTTTTTTTTATTATTTTTTTTTTTACCTTAGAATTACCCGACATTAACTTTCAGGATGAGGGAAATCCCCGGAAGGAATCTTATACAGATAACTCGCCCTAACCGTGATTCAAACTCGTGACCTCTTTCAGTGTGAGACAGACATGCTTCCACGACGATACAGGGGCGGGTGCGCATTGCCTCAAAAGATTTAACTGATCGAAGTACTAAGTGCTCCCATTGAACCTTGTAACAGTGTCAAAGTCATAGTAAAAAAAGAAACAGTTTAGTTCAGTTAATTCAGTAGCAATACACAAAACTTAAAGTCGCCAAAGAAATTTCTTATTGAAAGCAGAATTGTCAAAGTGTTTTCAGTTATGAACAGTACATATTGATACAATAAACAACTTAGATTACTCGTGCGATCTATTCTCTAGAAGATGTTATCAGCAGACCATAAAGAAAGACTCAAGTCCTCATGGAAAGTTCAACAGGATACCAAGGGCCCCAGAATATAGAAAGCCAAATAAGAATCCCATATGGTGTGACAAGTGGATGGTTTTACTAATCTTCAGGGCGAAAAAATTACAAGATTACTATCAACGAGGCCCCAATTCACTAATTTCGTTTATCGCCTTTTCAAACCTCCATTGGTTCTCTTAGAGCAGGTAAAGAAACTCCAGGATGCCGAGTTTAGACCTTATGCTACCTTTCATAGCGGAGATAGAAGCTGAGTCGTTAAAAGGAATGTTAAGCACTCAATAGCAGATCCTCTAGTACAGTCATCCAACTGAATTACCTGTGATGTATCACTTTGTTATGACATTACACCATTTCGGAAATTCGTATGGAGGAAAGGGGAGGCAGCCTGTATCACAGCCTGTATTAAGTACAGCATACACTCCCCTTACTTCCCTTTTTATTTATTATATAGCTACATGCCCCGTTACCTTGGTGATATTACATGTATTATTTACATATTGTTTTACATCTCTGAGAATAGAGTTTGTTTTAGAACAATTAGAGTAAGTGTTTTACAATCATTGTACAATTATATCTTATTAACTAAGTATCCTACTGTAATTTTCTCTAGATATTCAGGGATTTGATAAATTTTCAAAAGCTTCTAACAAATTGTGAAATTAATACTTGATTATTAACTGGTCATGTACCTCCTTCTAATATTATTTCTCGGATAAGAATAGACCTTCTTATCCCGCTAGACCTTCTAGTAGCTTCGCCTTGTCTGAGCTATATTTCCCAAGAAAGAGACTTAGTCATTGACCTCACATAGCCTTGCCAGACACTATTTTAGTGCCAAAAATTCTATAAAGTTATAGGCTTCTTTAGACACACAGGCAAAAATGTTATCGCTGCGCTGCTAACATGCCTGATTATGTGCCTAAAATCAAAAATATGGATACATAGATATTTACATTACAGAGGGAAATTATATATAGAGAAATAGCACGTTTGTGTTTGTATGTGCGGGTGTGTGTTATGAAATTAAGACATAAATAACGTTTTCTTCCTTAGTACGAAAAGGACTATTTTCGCAATAATAAAAGCATATCCGTTACTCTCTTTATTCTTTCGGGACTGCTAATGCAAAAAGTTAAACTAATGGGGCATGAGGTTGAAAAATGTTGTATGGGAGACAATTTGGAGGGTGTTCGCCATGGAAAATTTAGCACAATTTTAATAAAGTGACCAAATTTGTGTCACAGTAATATTATAATTTTTAAATTAAATGTAAGTCAAATATTTGGAAAAACTATGTTTCCATTTTTGTTTTAGCCCGGGACAAAGAAGGATATTTCTTATTTCTAAAGCATCTTTCTCCATGAAAATTGTTTATTCACGATAGCCGCGTGTTGAACAAGATTGGAAAGGCTGAAATCTCCCAGCTATGGAATTGAATTTTTCAGTGTAGGTAATAATAATAACCACTGGCGCGACAGCGCTTAGAGGGCCAAGGCCTACCAACCCGACTGCCGGCCTCACGTCCACTTATGCACGACAGAGGAGGACAATCATCCAACCGATACGGGGAGGAGATGTGGTCAGCATCTCGGCATCACCAGGCGGAATGTTGGTTTTCGTGACCACGGTCGCTTACCTAGCGTAAGCTCCTCACTTTCCTCACGATGCTGAGTGGGCACCGGTCCTATACCAGGGACCTAAAATCCCCACCACATGAGTGGGATCGAACCCGGGCCGCTTTCCGCTGCCTTAGGCCGCTACGCCACGGCGCAGGACTCAGTGTAGGTAATTCTATCTTTATAACCTGATGCTACACATGATTGTATGAAACATCAGTTTGTTTCCATTGATTGATTGACTTATAAGTTGGTTGGTTAAACTATGAAGCTCGGGATCCAAAGTACTTACATCATTGTTGGTCACCATCGAGATACGTTACCTCAAAATAAATTGTATGTCTCGTCGTAGTTTACCGGAAAATGCGAATGTTTTAGAATTTAATGTTCTGCCATGGTTGCTCAGTTGGTTAGAGAATTGAAGGAAACTAGTTAGAATCTCTGGAACGGTAAAAATAAAATGAAATTTGCTGTTTCAGCCAAAGAAATCTAAAACAATACATATCTATAATAATGAATAACTAAATATCGCTACCAGACCCCAGGTACCATAATAGCTCCTATTCTGCAGTAGCTAGTTTGAAGAGTAAACAAAATTGTATTAAAGTATGCGCTTTTGTGCAAGCAGCATTCTGATAAACAAGCAGTCTTATATTGCGTGCTGGAGTTTTGCAAAGTAGGTGCGTCGTTCACGCTAGTTATCGTAATTGCCGAAAGATGGAAGCCTTGAGAACACAAAAACTTGACAATATCACACTGACAAGCTCAGATACATGGCCACTTATATGTTGTATCCTATAATTTGACCCGCATGTGAAGTGTTTAAACTGCTTGTTATACTGTAGACGACATCTCCGCAAAAAATGCAAACACGTGATTAAGAGGCAGCTATTTAGAAAGTTAATTTCGTAAAACAAATATTTAAAACGTTATTGGGCTTGAGCCCAAATACTCCTGCCAGCTGGCGCCAGGAACTGTCTATTTGATAAGTAATGTGAAACCAGATGACAGACTACAGGAAACCGAGAAGTCAAATACATTACAAATCGCTTTCAGTTCTTGAGGTAACGGTTTATAACAAGAACATTTTACAATTACAATAATCTAAATAGTGTAGTAGCGACCTAACAGTAACGGCCCACAAATAATAATACGCTCGCACGTGCCCCCGGTAAAGATTTTATCCTTTCGTAATTTAGAAGTTAGTTTACTTAAATTCTGTACACTATTTCTTGTGATAAAAGAAATTCTTGACTAAACTTTCAATTAGTTACTATAGTCGCAGTAGGTACTGTATAAACAACTGCTAATATGTTGATATAACGTATTACAAAAATTTCATATTGAGATTTTAAAAGAAATACATGTTTTGAGACCCCCTAGCTAATTTTATATAGAAAAAGCTATATGCCTGTATTTGTGTGTGTTTGTGTATGTGTGTGTGTGTGTGTGTGTGTGTGTGTGTGTGTGTGTGTGTGTGTGTGTGTGTGTGTGTCCGTGGACAGAAAAGCTAAAATGCGTGAATTTTTATAAATACTAAACTTGGTATCTGAGTTTCGTATGTTTCAGAAATAGGTCATACTGGAACACTATTAGAAAATTTGATTTTCTCGAAAATGATTAACGATTTTCATTAAACTACCATGCGTTTAATGGAAAATTATATTGCTAATTTGAATGTTCTAAGAATGAAGCCCTATACTTTATAAATTACTTTAAAATCATTAGAAATGATACAAAAAAGATTTATTGTAGAATAAATCTAGATCTCGTTAAAGCAGACAATGTATGTTATATACATCTTTTTGTGGAGTTATTTGCGCTCTACCTTTTTTTCATTTTAAAATACGTCTTACAGCTTTCTCAAATGAGAATCATTATTCGCTAAAGGATTTGATTATCCCTTTATCCTATTATATTCTCTCAATTTCCTATGCAACTAGAAGGAAATTTTCAGTAAAACAATTTATGCAAATGTTGATCTTGCTAACATACAGTAGATAGAATAATAAGTACTTGTGCGAATGTATAAGAAAAAGCAGAAGTCGTGTGTTTGCAACCATCAAAGTTTTAAATATATTAGTTATTTCTTTTGAGAATTTTTACAGTAAATTTAGTGAGTTTCCTGTGGTAAAGTTTTTCGTGCAAAAGCCAATAACATTACGGAAGATAAATAATAACCAAAGTTACAAATACGTTTTGAAAATACGCATAAAACATAACTTTTTCTTATTATACTGAATTACTGCTAGTACCAGAAATAATTTATATTTTGAAAATAAATACTGGGGAATAGTATTTCAAAAGAACAGAGTTAGACCTACTTACTGACCAGTTAATTTTCTTATAATTAACCTTCTCCAACGTTAAGTCATGTCGGCGTGAATGAAGGAAATGAGCCAAATTAGCCCAGTGACCGTTGACCTTAAGGTTACCTGACCGTCTCTTTCTGGCTAATGGAAACCCCGGTAAAATCCTTATCCAGATAACTCATCATGACCGAGATTCCAACTCGGTTTAGGTTTTACTTTTAACTGAAAGAGACACGCTACAGAGCCAGGCGTTTAGAATTTGTTAAAACATTCTAAAATGACAAATTAATGAAGAATGATTATACTGCCACAAGCTCCTATTAGCTTTAAGTGAATTTATATATAAAATCAGAATTGTATTATTGGGTAAGATCTGCATGCATAGCAGACAAAGACAGGTCGAGATATGCAATACCTTACAACCTTTGACTGCCCACTCTTAAGAACACATTAAAATTTCAATACAAATGAACCAAGAACACAAACGTACATTTATCAGACAAGCCTATTAAATTTCTTATAATTTAAAGGATTACACTCATTATTTTTTCTTAACTAACGTTCTCCAACGTTAAGTCATATCGGATGGTGAATGAAATGGGTGAAAAGGTGCTCAAATGAACCCAGGATCCATAGAGCTTAGAACTACTCTACATTCGTCTTTTAGAATTAGGAGAAACCCCGTAAAAACTTATTCATATAACTCACCCTGACCGAGATTCGAACATGGGACCTTTCGAACGCGTGGCAGACACGCTACTATCTACGCTACCTAAACTTAATATGTCTATAATTCTCAAATACATGAATATGGAAAAACTATATTAATAGACGTAAATAGTGCAGGTGATAAAATGTCAAACATATGTTTGCTATAGAACCGTTTAACGATAAATTTATCGTCTGCAATATTGATTCCTTTTGACCACGATGCAGATACTTCCTGAAGTTGATCAATTTTATTTCCTGCTCTATGTGAAAAGAGTATGAAGCTAAATTAATATTATAGAACCAGCTAGAAACAATCAGAAAAAAAACAGCTATATGGTTATCAGGAATCCAAATCTATTTTGTATATATAAAGAAACAGATCAAGTCAGACATAAGGATCAAGGACATCCCCACCGTAAAAGGGAGGAATGACTAAAGAGTCAACCCACATCCATTTGTCCGTATGCTATAGGACGCCAGTGACGTCGGGGATGTGTTCATCCACAGTAACATATGAAGAAAGATTTAACGTGACTTACAAAATCCTGTAGGTACCAGAGAAACTGCTTCAATAAGACGAAACTGAAGAGTGTGCTAACAACTGAGAAACCAAAGGAAGAGAGAGAGAGAGAGAGAGAGAGAGAGAGAGAGAGAGAGAGAGAGAGAGAGAGAGAGAGAGAGAGAGTGTGTGGGGGGAAACAATTAATTTTAATAAATCCAACTTTTATTTGTAGTATTTCCATAAGCTTGAACTTTGACTCCTTTCACCTGATATGTGATATCAGACGATGAATGAGTGAAATAATATTCAAACGAGTAGGCGTCCTTAGAACTCAGATTTACCTGATGTTCGTTTTCTCAGGACAAGGAAAAAGCTAGAAATAACTTCATCCGGATTACACAACCCACGCGAGATTCGCATTCAGGACTTCTTATATGTGAGAAAAGCCTTGTACGCCCACATCACGTAGTTGGACAATGCTGCAATATTGTTTAAATTGAGAACATCATTTACGAGATTTGATATTAAAAAAATATTTTCAGAACTGAAACTTTTCAGGCTATTTCTGTTTATAAATAATAACAAAACTTTGAAATAAGAATGAATAAGTATATTAAATGAGACATATTAATTCATGTCAAAATATATTCACTTGAGTTTTATCAATAGAAACTATAACATTATTATGATGGTAAGTAGGTATAACTATCACTTGGTAATGTTACAACCGATTGAGTATAATGTTAGAGAATATAATATCAGAAATTCAAAATGGGTTTCGTAAAGGTAGTTGTTGATTAGATTATGTATTTAGTACCAGTAAAATAATTGAAAAACATAGTGAGTACAATGTACCAACATTATAGATTTGTTGATTTCGGGAAAGACTTTGGCAGAGTAAAAATAAATCAACCATGGCGTATTTTAAAAGAAAGTAATACCAATAATAAAAGTTTGTATGCAGGCAATAGAATTATGATAGGAACAAGAAAGAACAATAACCAATAAAGAGAAACAATTAACAAAAGAGTTTGATAAGGTTGCCCCTTTTGCCAGTGCTTTTTAATATATTGCAAGTATATATGCACGATGTTATTTGAAAATGGCAGAAAACTATTTTAAAATAAAACATACCGTGTAAGACACTGTTTTATATGAAGATGAGCAAGTTCTAACTTGTAGCTGGGAACACAAGGTTATATATCTATTAAATAATTTATGCCAAAGAGTGTGCAATAAATATTTCTATAGCAAAAATAAAAATGTTAGCTTTTCACGGAATGCAAACAATTAGAGCAGAAAACATATTGGAAGATATGATAGCACAGATCAACAATAATTTTAACTGTTCGGGCTACAATGTAACATATTTTAAAAATGAGGATATAAACAATAAAATTAATAGAATTAATAACATTTGCGGTTACAAAAAAAATATATCTCAAGACCACTAGAGAAGAAACAAAACTAAAATTTTACAAAGTAAATGGCAGTGCCCATACTCTTGTAAGTTCAGAATGTATAAATGTTGAGTTTTGACTTCACCCCATCGTGGTACTAATTCCCGCCTACTGTGTCTTAGAGTCAGTAACGGGGTCATATTTTAATTTTAACACATTGCTATCACGCATTACCTGCACTTCTCATGATACTTTCGCAAACGGATTAGCAAACAGTTCGACGTTGCATGTTTTAGAAATATGCCTTTTCCCCTTTTTCCTTTATTTTTATGAAGAGGGGCTTCTTTAGGTACACTTCAAAGCAGGCATGGCCTGACCGACCTTTTTCAAGCCTGCGTCTTTAGCAATAGCCTTCTTGTTCCTCAGGAAAGCCCAGGTCGTCATTTATGTTTACACTTTGAGGAACTTGTAATCAGTTGTCTTACCAATTCAGAACGAAAACTAAAGTAATCTGGAGATAAAAACGCATTTACTTTTAATTCCCAGATGAAAGAAGATGGACAGGATACGATGCAACCATTTTCGGAAACGATGATCAGATGCACAACGTTCCCGAAGCTGTTTATCAGGATTAACGCCTTCCACTATATGTAGAGTAGAACAACTCACATGGCTGATTGTTTCATCTTCACTCTTCCTTGAAACAACTGTAATGGACCTAGGATCATTTGCAGTTGTCAGAATGGTTACTCATTTACTGTAAAGCCGCTTAATATTTGCTATACTCTCTTTACATTGGGACTAAACTCTCCTCTCTTTAGTTTAGTTTTTCCTTCATCAAAAATGAAAGCCCACTGCGGTTATTAAGGTGCTATTTGGTATAAATGTTGTCACTTTTATAATGAAAAAATTGTCGATTTCTACGACCCTTTCTGTACGTTTTAAATTGCTCATTAGACAGTTACAACTCTACAACGTATCTACATGAGTTTCATCGTTTGACTTCCAGTCTAAATGTTAAATTTCGGTCCTGGCTTCTCTTCACAGGTTTAAAGTAAATATATTACTTCAATATGGACCTGACTTTGAAAGGTATCATATTTTCATTTACACTAACATAGTAGATGGCCTTATACAACTTAATTGTATTGTTTGAGTACAAAATAAGTGGCGTAACCTTATGAACGGTATCATAAAAATTTGGGTGAGCTTTTGAAAGAGTGGTCTCATTTTCCCCATGTGAATTGTTTCCGTTATTTTCTTGAAACATTTACACGTCATATGGTAGATTGACCAAGTGTAGGATAACAATTCCAACAGTATTCAAACCATAAAGGTGTCCATTGCAATCCTCGTTTATTATTCTCCTCTATGTATGTGTTTCCAGTTCATTTATAATGCAAAAAGACCCTCTTTTATACTTCATTTCTATTGCATATACATTAGTTTGCTGGAAAACTGAATTTGGTGTCTCCTTATTAAATATTAGTATGAGAAATTCGTGGTTCATATCAGCATCTCATTGATTTCTCATTCACCATCCAGTGAATCAAACTGTCTTAATTTTCAGATTATCCCTCCACATACTCATCATCCTCATTATCATCAGAACTGTTGTCGCTAAGTATCACATTATTTGATTCAAACTGTTGCTAAATTGTGACTAACATGTACAGGAAATTTCATCACTTACATAATTTTTCATATGTGGAATATGTGGACTGTAATTAGCACTAAGCTATGGACAAGATCTACCTGTCAACTCTTTCTCTCTGAAAAAAATCTTTCCTCTGCTTTATCAACCATATCTTTAGTTTTGACTAGTCAGGATTGTTAGGAAGTGCAGAATTTGTTTCAATCGCTTTTTGTGGTGTAGGTATGTCTCCGATTTGGTAAAACCTCCGCTTATTCACTAGAAACAAACAATTCAGCATAAAACATCATTCCTAAAAATTGTACTTACCTAAGTGCTTCAAATGCATATTTATACAAACCCTGCAGTAAACAAATGAATACACATGCTAATATTACAAGCAACTGCTAAGATAATTGCTCTTTCTTTCAACCCGCTTTAAGTAACTCCACGCTATTAAAGAGCTTCACATAGCTAGTTTAAATAACAGATAACATACGCACTAAACTATAGGAGGACGCTCCTTGATAATTTAAAATGATATAATTGAATAGGAAGAATATTTCCCTGGACCAGTGATAGGATTAACAAGTGCAATATCGGGATTATGGTTGCCTTTTACCATCAGAATTTGTTATTTTCTTACTTACGCACCAGTAATAAAATAGATTGAATGACATGCACATTTAATAATTTTAAGTGTGAATTGACAACATTTACATACCAGAAAATACCAATAATGTGCAATATAACTTACTTTACTGGCTTTTCTAATCAATGTCATTCATGGCGTTCAAGATAGAAGCAGCTTAGAGACTCAGCTCCGTCAGAAATTTCTTTGAAATATCTACAGAATGGTTTTCAATTTTCTATTAACTATTCATCAAACTTCGAAAACAAAATACGAATATAAATGTAAATGTTCCTTACAACAAAAACTGTTAAACACAGACATGCATTTTTATTCTTTCTAAACTTAACACAATATAACTAGTTGCTAGGTTTCAACACGTTTGTTCTTTCTTTCTAAACCAATAACTTCAAGAAAAGCAAGTAGAGGTGTGAATATAGCTATGAAGCTGAAGTATACTATTTTTATCAAAACTGGAACACAGCTGATAGGCAAAAACAATTTGTATTTTGAAACTTTGCAGTTTTATCAAAAATTTTAGTCCCCAAAATCTTTACAGATATTTGCAGAAAATGATGTTGATAACAACAATAATAATAATTTATTACTATACTACTACTACTACTACTAGTATTACTACTACTAGTGGTGGTAGTAGTAGTAGAAGTAGTAGTAGTAGTAGTAGTAGTAGTAGTAGTAGTAGTAGTAGTAGTAGTAGTAGTAGTAGTAGTAGTAGTAGTAGTAAGAGGTGTGTTCAAGTTTTAAACCACCTATTTTTTCAGGACTGGGACCAATAGGAACTTCCGGTTTAATTTTTAAAATACACGTGAACTCTTTGTGAATGCGTAACAGAGATGGCAGCACTGTACAGCGCATAGAACTTTAGTGACAGCGACGAGAGTTAGGACTGTATTTTTGATACTTAAAATGGCGACGTTTTCATTGCAAGAACAGCGTGTAGTCATTCGTTTTCTCCATTTTCGTGGTGTGGCACCTATTGAAATTCATCGCCAGTGGAATGAGAAATGTGGTGATGGTAACATGGATGTGTCTAATGTGCGTTCCTGGGTGCAACAATTCAATGAAGGCAGAACATCGTGTGACAACAAACCAAGACAGTTGGAGACAAAACTGGCATTTACGTGGGATCTGTGCACACAATCCTGCATGTAGATCTGAAAATGCTCAGTCAGCGATCCTCCAAAACAATATTCTCCACTCGCTGGATCATGTCGTCAGACCGGCTGGTGCGAGGCAGTGACTGTCTTGGTTTGTTGTCACATGATGTTCTGCCTTCATTGAACTGTAGCGCCCAGGAAGGCACATTAGACACATCCATAGTACCATCACCACATGCCTCACTCATCTTGCAATGAATTTCAATAGGTGTCACACCACGAAAATGGAAAAAAAAAACGAATGATTACACGCTGTTCTTGCAATGAAAGCGTCACCATTTTAAGTATCAAAAACAGTCCTAACTCTCGTCGCTGTTACTAGAGTTCTATGCGCTGTACAGTGCTGCCATCTCTGTTACGCATTCACAAAGAGTTCACATGTATTTTAAATGAAACCGGAAGTTCCTATCTAGTCCCAGACCTGAAAAAAATTGGAGGTGTTATAACTTGAACACACCGCGTATCATTACCATCCCTACTCTAACCTCTTCGATCGACACAAACTGTCACTTGCATACATTTAGGCTTCTTCAGAACGAAAGTCAGAGCTCTGCGGAATCTATTATACTTTTAGAACTAGAATGGCGTTATAAACTTTCACAGAAAAACAATTTTCTTTGTCAACATAGTATAGTATTGCACACGTAAATTAAATGAAGATCAAATTCATGCCTTGGTAAAGGGATAATAGATTACATGTACTATTAAATTTTGCACTACGTTAATTTGTCTTATTTTAGAATGAAACTTATTGCAAATATTTTGTTAATTGTACCTGCCGCTCAGAATACACAAAATGGTATTATAACTGCCTTGAAAAGAATTCTAAGAAACAAAAGATAAATGAATAATACATCGGAAAATTAGGAATAGGGTTCAAAAACTGGCTCACTTATTATATTATACTGTCATTAATGTAAACAGGTTAAGCCAATGCAACATAAATTGCTCCACGTTGAAGAGGAAAAGCTGGTTTAAAAATTATTTACCTGTTGGGATAAAGTGTAAAATAGACATAATATTTGGCAAATATTTACTTTGGAATGTACAGGGAAATGAGATATAAAACGATGACGCCTTCGAATAGAGACGTTATTAATGTACTTCGAAGAAGCGAATACTAATTGATGGTGGAACAGATATTAAGAAAGAAACTATTATTTGGTATGATTTCAAAATTGCTTTTGTCTATAAGAATCATATGCCATATTAATTATGACAGGTAATTTACTATTCACTGTTACTACTGCTGCTACCATATTGCATAATAACAGATAATCAAGGCGTCAAAATAATTTTAAATAAATTGAAAATTAAATCTGTTTATTGACTTTATTATAGTTATTATTATCCTAGAAGTATTCAACTCACAAGAACAATCAGCTCTTTGTAACACCAACCTTCTCTTATATTTTGGGGTGATGTAAGCATCCTATCAGTATCTGGCTGGAATTATTCAAGAGAGAAGCAGAAAGACGTTACTTGAAAATAACAGAGCTACATATCTCAGTAAATTGCTTCGCTGGTATGTAGACTATCAGTGTTGGACTGAAGTATACAGTGACTAAAAAGAAGGGAATACAAGGAAACCAAAACAAGATAAACCTTAATCATTGGGGATGAATGCTATGCTTTTTTCCTTCCTCAATTTTATCTACTTCATGTTGGAGTGGTTACACAATGGTGATGACGGTGTAACGGTGGTTGTCCCACGTCTGCATGGTGCAGATGTTATGATGCACCACGTCGTGACGTTATTTGTAGCTCCGGTTTGCACGAGATCTTCTCTTGGTAGTGGTATCGGATATTTGGATTATGGAACTCAATGTTAGTTAAATAAAATTGTTGAAAGTGTTTCTTTAATTTAAACTCTAAACTCAATTCAAATAAATTTTGTATCTCGAATCACTATATTTACACAATTTACAATATTTTTCCTACGTTGAGGAATAATTCGAACGCAGTTCAAATTCTCTCACGACATTAAAGACATTAGTTTTCAGATATCTTACTTACACAATATCCAAGCTTCTACTCACGTTGATAAATAATTTTAACTGTTCTAATTCTCAGGTTTGCATCCTGCATTTTGCATTAACATGCAATGGTTAGCACATGCGTCTGCTCAGTTTTCGATCACGACAAAAAGACGCTCACTTCTCCTTTTCATTTCTTCATTTTCACCTTATCACCATGGTAACTAAATATTCTGGTATACATCACTTTTCCCTGTGTCCAATACATTAATTTTGAATTATATAATATTCTTATTTTCCATATATAAAGTCCTAAAACAATTTTCTTTTATAATTTTATCTTTCTCTTTAATTTATCATATTTACCACGTATTTAGATTGAACGTTAACATTCATCTTTACCTTTACATTCATCTTTACCTTATAACTCATACCAATTCAAAACAAAACTCTCATCATTTTAAATACATTAATATGAATCATAAATGAATAAACCCAATATCGCTCTGACACTTGACATATCAGTGTTCATTCTCTAATAGTGAAAGTTGAATTTTCTGAGGTCAGTGTTCATAACCTTATCTTCTTGCACTTACTCTTCTTCAAATACAAAAAATAAATAAAAATTAAAAATATTAAAGAACTAAAGATTTTAGAAAATTAGTGCATTTAAAATTAAGAACATTATCTATAAATGAATTGACGTTTGTTATTCTCACAAAAACTCAAGAACAGCTGATCTGATTTGTCTAATTTTGGTTTTGAAATATTAGCATAAGTCCAAGAAAGATTTAAAAGGTGAGAAAAAACCTGAAGTGATAATGGACCGGTTTATTAACTGAATATAAAAGTACACACGCAAACTTTTCCGGAACACATACACCTTTTATTTTAGAGAAACAAAAGCATTAAAAAGTAGAAATATAGTTCACTCCTTGCCAAAGTCTTCAAAGCTATTTCACTTAATAATAATAATAATAATAATAATAATAATAATAATAATAATAATAATAATAATAATAATAATAATAATAATAATAATAATAATAATAATAATAATAATAATAATAATAATAATAATAATAATAATAATAATAATAATAATAATAATAATAATAATAATAATAATAATAATAATAATAATAATAATAATAATAATAATAATAATAATAATAATAATAATAATAATAATAATAATAATAATAATAATAATAATAATAATAATAATAATAATAATAATAATAATAATAATAATAATAATAATAATAATAATAATAATAATAATAATAATAATAATAATAATAATAATAATAATAATAATAATAATAATAATAATAATAATAATAATAATAATAATAATAATAATAATAATAATAATAATAATAATAATAATAATAATAATAATAATAATAATAATAATAATAATAATAATAATAATAATAATAATAATAATAATAATAATAATAATAATAATAATAATAATAATAATAATAATAATAATAATAATAATAATAATAATAATAATAATAATAATAATAATAATAATAATAATAATAATAATAATAATAATAATAATAATAATAATAATAATAATAATAATAATTATATAATAATAATAATAATAATAATAATAATAATAATAATAATAATAATAATAATAATAATAATAATAATAATAATAATAATAATAATAATAATAATAATAATAATAATAATAATAATAATAATAATAATAATAATAATAATAATAATAATAATAATAATAATAATAATAATAATAATAATAATAATAATAATAATAATAATAATAATAATAATAATAATAATAATAATAATAATAATAATAATATAATAATAATAGTAATAATAATAGTAATAATAATAATAATAATAATAATAATAATAATAATAATAATAATAATAATAATAATAATAATAATAATAATAATAATAATAATAATAATAATAATAATAATAGTAATAATAATAGTAATAGTAATAGTAATAGTAATAATAATAGTAATAGTAATAATAATAGTAATATTAATAGTAATAATAATAGTAATAATAATAATAATAATAATAATAATAATAATAATAATAATAATAATAATAATAATAATAATAATAATAATAATAATAATAATAATAATAATAATAATAATAATAATAATAATAATAATAATAATAATAATAATAATAATAATAATAATAATAATAATAATAATAATAATAATAATAATAATAATAATAATAATAATAATAATAATAATAATAATAATAATAATAATAATAATAATAATAATAATAATAATAATAATAATAATAATAATAATAATAATAATAATAATAATAATAATAATAATAATAATAATAATAATAATAATAATAATAATAATAATAATAATAATAATAATAATAATAATAATAATAATAATAATAATAATAATAATAATAATAATAATAATAATAATAACCCATGGCGCGACAGCCCTTAGAGGGCCAAGGCCTACCAATCCGACTGCCGGCCTCACGCTCACTTACGCACGGCAGAGGTGGACGATCATCCAGCCGATACGGGAAGGAGATGTGGTCAGCATCTCGGCATCCCCCAGCCGGAATGTGGGTTTCCGTGACCAGGGCCATTTACCTATCGTAAGCCCCTCATTTTCCTCACAATGCTAAGTGGGCACCGGTCCTATAAGCTATTTCACTTACCATATTTTATTAAATAACTTTTACCGTTTTTATCAAGACCGAATTATTTTATGTAGCATGATGATATACTTTCGAAGGTTAGCACAAAATTAATTTCTGAAAGCACTTTAACACTATAAATATTTGACCACAGACAACTGTTGTCAAATATTAGTGAATACTTGGATTTTGTGAGTTGGTGAATGTGAATTGAACTGACACAAAATTAATTGAATTCCTTTGTGACTGCGAAGTTCCTGGAAACTGTTTTACTATGCCAAGGAGAAGATTTGCCATAGCTACGACTTAAGTCGTAGAATTCGGTCAAAGGTGCGACGAGCTTATGAACAGCGAGACGTAGATAATGCTAATAGTAATGTTGGTATATCAGAATTTCGTTGTAGAGTGTCTGTTTCTCCCGGGGGAGTTGCTTTCCTACAAATTAGTTGACGCAGTTATAAACCAGAATGACGTAGTCAACTATCCCATAGAGGTTTTAAATTCATTAGAATTGCCTGGACGCTCACCTCACAATTTAAAATTAAAAGTAGGATCAGTTGTGATCATGCTGCGTAAGATTAACCAACCACGACTGTGTAATGGAACGAGAGTAACTGTGAAGCAAGCTAATGAATAACATCATCGAGGCAACAATCAAAAAGGGAAAGTACAAAGGAGATGACATCTTGATTCCGCGTATTCCGATGATTCCAACGGATTTAACTTTTGATTTTAAGCGTCTACAGTTTCCCGTGCTTTTGACCTTTGCAATGGCCACAAATAAATCGCAAGGGCAGTCTATGGAAGTTTGCGTAATCAACTTGGAGTTTCCCTGTTTCTCTCATGGACAATTGTGTGTTCGCGCGTCTAAAAACCATCATGTTTCTCTATTTACACACCACAAAAAATATTGTTTATCAGAAAGCTTTAAATTGTTTAACTTAATTGTAACTGTGTTACCTTAAACTTCACCCCCATTTGCAGAATACCAACTATCTAATCTAAATTTGTTTTATTTATATAGATAAGTTCAGACAACTTTTATTGGCGGTACGGAGTTCACCGGGTAAGCTAGTATTTTAATAAAAAATAAAACTTTTGCTCTCATTCTTTATTCGATACACACATCTGTTAGTTGGAGAATTATTTCATTGTTAGTTGTCTTACTGGGCGTATTTTATGATCTATATTAAATCACTAATTTTTTCTATATTTTCTATTAAGTGCATTAAATTAAAACACATTTTAAGTGGAATTTTTGCATTCTTTTTTCTCGCAGTTACCTATTTGGGATTTGATTCAGGCATCACTTTGAGTTGCAAGTTATTAATTATGTCACCAAGTAAACATTGATGATTTTTTACCGCTAACCACCATGTGCAACAGTTGTTAGTAAATGATTAATGTGTAAATCGCCTCAATGTAGTACTTTCAAACTTATCCTTGTTCTCTAATGAAGCACTTGTTTCATATGATACTTTTATTTTTAAAAGTAAATCTTCGTAATTATCAGTTTCTAACCATTAATAGGATATCTAGTTAATGTCAGTATTTTAGCTATAGCTGACAAATGTGATAACTCCAAAGATCTCCAAATACGCTAACAGCTGTGCGAATTTTTCGCCATTAATTCCGGTACGCCACTGCTGCTGCTTTCCCTCGGCACCCCGTTCCCCTTTTTCACCACTTTTCTCTTCCTGTGGATGCTGGCACTGACTTCTCTTTCTTCTTTCCTTTTTTCTCCCCCAATTCACCCCCAGCACCACCAGCAGCACCTTAATTAGATCCGTTATAACAAGGTAGCTACCTAGGCCGTGTTTTCCGCTGCTATGCCTACCTCCTCACATACGCGGAGACGAGTTCTTGCTCTCTTCCTACATGTGACATCATTAGAAACATTGGCACTCTTCGGACTTCATTCATGTCACTTCACGCCTTTACAATGTCTCATTAGTGGTGACCACGAGGCCTGGATTCGAATGCAGACCTTTTCTACTTGCTTACACCAACTTGTGCCCAATATTGCACAAAGGAATCTGGTCTTCGTCAGTTCGCTGTAAGTTTTTTAAGGCGGGGATTGTTGCCTGTGATCCCTTTTGTGTTAAAAAGGTTGGCTGTGGAACCGCTCCTTTTAATAACGTTTGGATAATTAGCATATCATAAAATAAGTTGTACAAAGTCTCCGAAAATTACTGCTCTGATTTCATTTTGTGTTACCATTTTAATGTACTATTTCCCAAACTTTATTCATTATAATTTCTCATAAAACTACAACCCTTTTTAACTGAGGAAAAAAAATATTGCAAAGGGAGATCAGACTTAAGAAATTTTATGTTATACCCGAGGTTTACACCATGAATGGCTGGCCCTGTAACTCAATTAGTAGAGCACCTGCGTGCCATGCGAGGGGTAGAGTCTGTCTAGTAAACACGAGTGCAGTTAGCCCCTCAAAGGAAACTACACTCCCGCCCACTAATGACCGTCATAAATCTATCTCCACACTTCAGAAATGGAACACTGTCGTTGAGGACCAATAGCAACCCTGATTTTCTTGAAGTGGCAGTCGCATGTCTACTCCACGTGGAGTCTCAGTTGCCAAAGTTCCAACTTCCAGTTGATCTGTTTCATTGCGTGCAGAAATTCGTTGTGTATCACGATGTGGAGACCGTGGGAGGGAAATGCAGTGGTAAATGCAAATGAAGTAGTAGATTACTGTCAGTCAAGAGAAAATAATCAAAGTGATGACAATAGTGTGAATAACTGGGACGAGTTATATTACTGGAAAAGCCTCAAAAAACAAAGTTATAAGGGGAACTGTTTCTAAGCAAATTCAAGCACTTGTTTTGAACGCATATAAATATGTGCTGACAAATAATCTTGGTAAGGAGTCGTGCAATGAAGCTGATGATAAATTCTGGGTATTCACAGAAATACAGTAAGAAATATTGTGACGAGGAATACCAAAGACGCCGATCAAGTGTGAAAACAAAAGGAAACGTTTCTCTAAAGCAGATAATTTCACATGCGATTTAATTCGTCGAGAAATTAATAGATTCTATGCAAAGGGGGAGAACCCACCTTAGATGAATTGGTAGCACATTTGCAAGAAATTTGTGATTATCCTTATGGGCACTGCACTTTGCGCGGCCTCCTAAAGGAGCTGAGTTCCAAATACCGCACTTTGAATAAGTTAAGAGTTATTATGGAATCCAGTAGAATTGCAGCTTGGCGATATCGTCAAAACTAAGCGTGTTTCGCAGTAATATAAGATAACTTATTTAGAGGAAACCTCGTACGATACCCATGACGTATCGAGGAAGGTGGCAACCTTGCAGAAAGATCTGGGAGGAGGGTTTGTGTTGTAAAACGATTATAAGAGTTCGTCAAAGGCAGCGGCCGACGTGCACACGAGTTAACTAAGCAGACTCTATCGGGTTCGATTCCCAACTAGGGTGCCGACTTTTCTCCAACCAAGATTATTTCCCATCTTCCCCAGTGTCGGCCGCGCCGTGGCTCAGTGGTTAGATCGTTTGGCTCTCACCAAGGCGGCCCGGGTTCGATCCCAGGCGACCGCAAAGTGAGATTTGTGGTGGACAACACGGCGCTGGGACGGGTTTTCTCCGAGACCTCCGGTTTCCCCCGCCATCTCATTCCACCTGTGCTCCATCTTCATCTCATGTATCATCAGTGTCACCGCCTGCGGTGCCGTATGTAGTAAAAGCGGGCGTTAAACACTACACATTTCATGTCATTTCCCTAGTGTCTGAAGTGTCAATGAGAGTGTGAATGTGTGTGTGTGTGTGTGATCTAATGAAAAATGAAAAATCTAAAATACCAGTGTCATCTACGAGATAACACTATCGCGATATGTTCCAAAGGCGAATGGCTGCTGATAGGACCTTTTCAGTCAACGGCGGGGTATAACTGGAACAATAAAAAATAAAAAAAGAAACAAGAATCTTTAACTTACATTGGTTAACGTTGGCCTACTGACCCGAAGGTAAGGGATCAGTGTAGACCTAAAGGTTTATAATTGTTCTTAAATCGCATTATGCCAATAGATTTACTGACAAGTAGAAGGACGTCTGCGGGATGTTCCGGCAATTGACAGCGTTGTTAACAAACAAAATAATGTTTTTCTCGACTTATGCTGTAGATGCTCTAACCAAGTTTAGGAGATACTTAAGTTTACTCGAAATTTATTTTAAAACACTTTGTGGTTTATGGGAAGGAATGCGAGAATTTAATGAAGCATCGTAATGTTGCTTACGATTCGTATTCAAATGTTGGCAATTGCACTGAATTTTTCAGTCTTATTCCATCTTAGCTTACACAGGCCTCGTGTAAAGATCAATCATATAGAGTGGATAAATATGAAGACCGGGAGTTACTGTGCTTAAACATTAAGTTAGGAATTTAAACGTATTTTAATTTTTGAGTCTGCATTCAGATAGCCTCAAAAAGTACATAAGTAAAGTCGTTTTTTTTTTTTTTTTATTTTGGTGTTTTTGCTTTATTGGATTTCTTTGGTTTGGCAATGCTATTTACAGGATGTCATGGATAGTGCTGCGTACATTTCGAGCATGTATCTAGTCTTCAGGTGTTAGTAAACAAGCACAAAATCCATGTAATAAAGTTTGAACTTAGAGTCTTACTAAAACACTACTGGAAACAAGATTATAAGGCCACTGCCACTGCTTCAGCACTGAAGTGGAAGGAGGAGCTGTCATTAATGAGCGTGTGGCACAACGAAAGTTCCAACACTAAATATTTACTACGTTCTGGAAGACCTAAAGTACGGAATATTGAGTATACATGCAAAGTTTTGCGAGAAAATCCGCAAAAAGTACTGGTAGGCTTTCAGAAGAACTTGGTGCATCAAAAGATACCAGACATCGCCACATTAAGACACTTGGAAAATCGTACAGAAGTTGTAGATCTGTACCTCATGAACTTGTACCTCAACAGGCTGAATGTAAAGTGGATATCTGTCATCAGCTTATCCGTAATACCATAGATAAAAATTAAAATAAAATAAAATCTGCATATCTAATAGCCCGGTTTTTGGAATCTATACCAGGCTTTATTATGCAAACTTTATTTTTAACTTTATTAACTTCTGAATCAGATTTCACAAAACAATTTCAAATTTTGCAGATATAATCTACTTTCTACCTTAACGAACTAACTAAACCTAAAGATTACTGGTTTCCAGTAACCTTATAAATATAATCTATCTAAAACAGTATTTTTTCTACTTTACTTCTACTTCAACAATATAAATCAAATCTACATTTCTACTACAGCTTTAATTCTTATAACAAGCTACGAAAGACTGTTTCCTAAAGTTTTAAAATTTCCTCTTCTGAAGCTGGTATCCAAAGCTTCCTCTTACTGGTATCCATCTCCTAAAGAGACTGGCATCAGTAGATGGAGCTGGTTCGTCAGTTCCAGACATCCGGGTAGTCTTCTCTCCGCTTCTGCATATCTGTCCGCTCTGATACTCTCCAGAGTATCTCCTTCTGTCTATGGCCTTTCTGTCTTCTTTCTGATGTCCATAATTGGCGTCTTAAATCAGGTCTTCAGGTCTGGTAATCTGTATCTTCAGTTTCTCTTGGTCCTATTTTCCTCCGACGATCTCTTAAATTATATTCTTTTTTCATAGTTTGAAATGTTTTTACATTTCTTTCTTGAAAGATTTTGTCACGGGTCTTATATTCCTCCAATGCCTTAACGGATATTATTTGAGACATATTTTCTAAGCGTACATAATCTTCTGCATCTCTTAAGATGTTCCATAAACAAAAAATAACATGTTCAGGTGAATCTAAACAGTTACATTGCTCACATAAATCTGAGTTCTTTTTCCCTATTCTTTTAATGATAGATTTGTTAGGAGAATTGTCACTTGTGATGAAAAATGGGTATATTACCGAAACCCTTATGTCTCGAAACAGTGACTTCATCGCCGTCAACTGCCAAAGACATCATTAAAAGTAATCAGTTCAGTCCCAAGTTAATGTTGTGTATCTGATGGCATTTTGAAGGTGCTATTCACTAGGAGTTTGTTCCAAACGGGCGGAAGATTGATGCAGATCTTTATTCTCAACAACTGAAAAGAGTTTAGAGACGGAGATGACCAGCAATAAGGGCACTGGGAGGTCGATAGGTTTCAAAAAGTCCATTTTTTGTTTTTAATGTAAAAAATGATATAATTTTGCAGCCTTAAAATGATGTATATAACATAGGTTGTCATAGGTTGAGGGAAATCATGACTTGAAGAGGCTACCCAAATCATCTCATTAAAGTTCTAAAATCTATATATAAGGATACAACAATCAGCATACATATTGGAAATGGAATGTATAGTAAATGGATACTTACAAATGAAGGTGTAAGACAGTGTTGCAGTTTGTCTCCTATCTTATTCATAATTTATATAGATGATCTGATTAGAGAGTGGATGTTTAAGATTAACGGAGGCATTCATTTTGCACCTAATTTTATTCTTAAGACGATGCTATTTGCGGATGACAAAATAATTATAAGTAAAACTGAAAACGAGCTGCAAAGAGCAGTATATATTTTACAGAAGTTATGTAAGAATTATAATTTCAAAATTTCCACAAATAAAACAAAAACAATGGCGTTTCGAGGTAACGACACTATTAGAAACAATATAGTAATTGATGATATTATCTTAGAGCAAGTTACGGGTTTTAAATATTTGGGAACATATGTCAGTTATAAATATGAAAATGATTTTAAAAATAAATTACCAATGTTTCAACAAATATGCGGCATAATAAATAGAAGCCTAAAAACTAAAACCAGAAAAGAAACAGGGATGAAATTTTATAAAGTAATGGCTGTGCCTGCTTTTCTTTTTGGTTCTGAAACATGGTCATTAACAAAAGCAGACAAAAACAAGATACAGGCTGCCGAAATGAGATTTTTAAGAACAGTAAAGGGATGTACTCTTTTAGATAAAATTCAAAATGAAAAAATAAGAGAAGATTTAGAAATAAGATCTTTAGAAGAAAAAATAATAAATTATAGAAATGAATGGAGAGAGCATATTGAGAGAATGCCGAGGGATAGGATCCCAAGAAGAGTTATAAACTATAAACCTAGAGGAAAGAGACATCCGGGAAGACTACGAAAACGATGGTTAGACATGTTTTAAGCCGAAACAGGCAGCATTGTCTAGCCCTTGGAGTGAAGAAGAAGAAGAAGGTTGTCAGCTGGTATTAAAGTCCTTTAATTCGTCAATTTAAACATGGCGGCGTAATGATACGCCCACTTCCTGAGAATGGTGCATAATCTTTGATCGTGATTTCCCAAAACCTTGATTTTCCATACTTTAGGTGCATGTTTCTCAAAAACTATAAAAAATATTGACACACAATTTGTAGTGGTTATTTGTCAATGTTCCTTGAACACATTCGGCTAACATTTATATTCATCTGATTTATAAAATGGACGAAAACAAATATTAAGTCCTTGAAAATATTATCTTTTTCTTTACTCAAAACTAATTAATTTTTCAAGTGTATAGTGTAAACTATATGTGATTTTTATTTAGCAGATGTTATAAAACTGTATCTTAGGTTATTTTGGATAAAACTTGGTGCATGTAGCTTTAAATTACTACAAGTAAAGTGCATCTGAAATATAGGGTGCAATGTCTTTTTCAGGACACATGATGTGATTTATGCCCCTTTTGCATGGACCTATTTGAACGTAATTTAAGTATTATACCGTAGTTAAATGCACACATCCTTATTAAGTAATCATACCGAATTTCAATTTCTGAAAATGTTTAGTTTTCTATATATTCAAATTTAAATATTGGTAAAAATTAGCCTTGTCTGGGTAAAAATAACCTCCCAGTGCCCTTAATTAACCGAAATAGAGTTCTGTTGCAACAGGACAATGCAGCACTTCCCCATATTGCGCGAACAACAATGGAAAACATTCAGTAATTAGGAGGAATCGAACTGCTACCACACCCAGCATACAGCACTGATCTCGCGTCATCAAATTATCATCTTTTTCTATCCATGGACAATTTTCTACGTGGAAGAAATGTTGATGACATTGAAGCAGTGCAAGTGGGTGTCGTAGAGTTCTTCTCATCAAAAACCAGAGACAGGTACCATAATAGGATAATAAATTTCACTGAACGATGGCTTAAGATCATAATGGTCTGTTCTTTGTAAATTAATTAATTTCTTGTCAGAACGAATTTACTTATGAGACAGTATTTATATTTCTAGTGAAATTTCGATATTGCACTTTAAGTGTGCTTAGTAGTTTCTTTGCTTGGTACGGTGTAGAGAATGTAATATACCTTTGCAACAGTAATTTGCAGAAGAAATACAGAAGAAAACTATGGAATGGTAAGTAGAATGTAAAATGTAGTATAAAATGTTTAGTTCTCTCTGTCTTAATGTCTGCCTCTTTCGCAAAATCGATCATTTTCGGATTCATTTTACACCAATGCGTGAATGTTCAATAAAACCTCCTCATAGAATTTTTAGGGTAAAATGTGATACCTTTTCTTAGGCAAGTCACTAAAATTATTGGGCATTTCTATGATATTAAAACACTGGCTCGATCAGTTGGTGTTTTCTGCAGCAACCGAAGATGGTCAAACGGAATATTTAGACGTTCCCATATTTTCACATGGTCTTATTGATTGTTTCGCGGGAAAGGGCTAGTTCCCAAACCTCGCCCTTCCGTGTGATTTGCACACCACTTCCTGGGACGGGGCGTGTGGGAAATGCACGACACCTCCCTTGCCAATAACGGCGCGCCCGTCCGCATGGCTTTGCAGAATTACTTCTATCTTCAACCTCAAACAACAAAATGTCAACATAAATCTGGTATAACATTTACAACCCCACACAATATTATGAAGCGCGTCTAAACATACACATGTAGTCACCGTAACACTGCTGCTCTACCAATTGAGCTACCGTGGCAACATACCAGCACGATATTCCTTTTTTATCCCAAAGTATCTTTTTCGGTAAACTAATAGGAGACCTCAAATTCAATTTGGGATAGTTCGAAATATATTGTCCTTTGTCCCATTAATGTTTTAATGTATGTTATATTCTATTATTGTTTAAATATACTAAAATAAATTAAAAGTAAAGTGTAAGAAAACCTTAATGAATATAAATTCCTTAATAAAGCTCAACAAAATTGCCTAGGATTGCTGTAAGTACATAAGTCCCAGACTTCATAGTTTAACCACTAGGTTATTCAAACCTTAGCCTACACATGGCTAGTGTGGAAGAACTGATTATTTCCATCAATTTACCTGAATAACATAGTGGTTTAACTATGAAGCCTGTCCCAGCATCGTAAGTCGCCACAAAAAGGTACGTGTCTCATAGCATATGAGAATCCCTAGTGGCTTTCCAGGAAATATACGAGTCAGTTGGAGAATTTAATGTCATGTCGGCATGTTGACCATAGTAGCTCAATGGTTCAGAGCAAGCGCAGAGAGAGCGGGAGATCCGTGGTTCAAATCCTGCATAACATTGAAATTTTCATTCTGGCCCTACTTATTCAAACCGTAGCTTGGCCCGCCTTGGTAGCATAGATGGTAGCATGTCTACCTCACGTTCAAGAGGTCCCGAGTTCGAATCTCGGTCAGGGTGAGTTATCTGCATAAGGTTTTTCCGGGGTTTTCCCTTATTCAGTAAGACGAATGTCGGGTAACTCTAAGCTCCATGGACCCCGGACTCATTTGAGCATCATTTCATCCATTCCATTCATCGTCCGATATGACTTAAAAAAGAAAAAAATAAACGTAGCCTATACACTGCTAGTGTGGAAGGAATGATTATTTCCATCAAATTACCTGAATCACTAATATATTCTTATGCCAACATCAGTCAGGTAAGCACTTTAATTCTCGGCTTTATAGTTATTAACTATGAGTTTTAATTCATTATAATTTCACACAAGCCGTTTGTAGGTTAAGGTTAGAAAGATGGATTAAAAATTAATAGTGGCTTAGCTGGGTTTAAACCATGGATCTTCAGCTTTCAATGCCGCAGACCAATACATTGCTTTTGCATTCTCTACTGACTAATTATAGTAAATACAGAATGTGTTGCATTCTGTTCTAAAAATTATATATCGGCGAAGAAACTTAAAAAAAAAAAAAACCAGGGCCAATGGAAAAGTTCAATTTAACTTCAACGTGCTTGAAATCGCACGAAACCATGCTTGATCATAAAAAAAGCAGTAGCTTGTGTAATTTATATGCAAAACGTTGCATTCTAGCTCAAATGATACTTTAATACAGACAAATTAAGTAACAAGATAGCGTACTTCAAGGACATCAATGTATAATTATTATAGTTTAAATCAACTGTGCCAAAAACCCTCTGCTTAAAGTAGTTATAATGTCGCAAAACACAAAATACTACACAACTGGTAGTGTTTATATTAGTCCTCAAAGTATATGTGCAGAGTTTCAGTGAAGTGGTTATAATGAAGAGTAAGAAAGCCATGTTAACACATTCCAAATCACTTTCGCATTCACACCAATGTGTAAGGTCACATCAAATACATTTGCAGATCATGATACGGGTATATCAGTGCAATAACTTGCATTTCGCCAAGTATATTGCGATATGGATTTACACTTTCATGCAGCAAACTGATTGTAAATCACAGAGTGAAGTTTAATGATGAAGTATCGATCAGGTATCTTCAGTTCTGGTTCGACAAATTGTAGGCTTACAAAATTAGCAAACCTTTTTATATACCTACAACTTAAAGTGCCAGTTGAGCTTATAATGACACTAGTAGACAAATGCGGAGTTTTGCATGGAAATGAAACAGACCACTGTGGTTTTAACAGTCCTTTGTTTTTCTAAGCATGTTTTTGTGCGTTTCCAGCGTTCGGGGTGTAACGGGAGTTTTTGTTTGAAATGAGTTTCGTTTTCTGATCTGAGTATTGTGGGCCATGTAAGGATAATATAAATAAAATATTGAACGGTTGCTAGTGAAAAGAAAATCAATAATCTTGCTTGTTTCATGTAATTAATGAAATCTTTTTTATTAAAGAAGTAAGAATTTATCGATATGCTGGAGGTAACCTGCAATGATCGACTAGGAAAGAAAGTTCAAGTAAAATGTAATCCAGATAATACAATTAAATTATTTGTTACAAAATTGGACTTCTCCAAAATTGTATTTATTTCACTCTGAACCACACCTGAAAACGAGAGATATCATGACTCTTATTTAAAATAAGATGATACAATTGGTGAGCAGAAGAAACTGATAGCCGTAAAAACTCACACGAGAAGAGAAAGAATTGTGCTTTCAACATAGAAATCTTGCTTCAGGGGTTAAAGGTGTCCCTTGTAAGACTAAATATTTAGGAGTAAACTATTTAAAAGGCATTACTTTTATTTGTATACATTTATAATAGGTTACCAGATAAAACAAATTTTGATGTTTATAAGGGCCTTGGGATCTTGTTAGGAATCTAAGTAAACTGACATAAGACATTAGAGCAAATTCTACTTGCTCAACTACTAAATGAAAGGTAGTCAAATCTGGTTCGCTTATACTTTGGTTTTTTTTGCGGATAATGATTATAAAACTAATAACTTAAAGCTTATTCAGATATAATTGACACTGTACTTCTTAATTGAGAATGTTTTTAGCTCATACTTAAAGTGCACTTTTGTCCGTTGATATTTATAGTTGTTCAACAGTGTCTTAGCACAGTTTTCTCGGAGTTTTAATTTATCTATTCAGGTTACTTTTGTTCTTTATAATGTATCCTAGGTGTTCTGATCCGTTCTTTGAGTGCATTAAGTAATACTAATTAAGTACGATATCTCGAAGGAAATGCATGGTTATTAGACTCAGTCTAAAGGTTATAGGGATAAATCATCAGACCACGGCCAATAGCGTCCGGCTAGGTAGCGTAGATGGTAGCGTGTCTGCCTCACGTTCAAGAGGTCACGAGTTCGAATCTCGGTCAGAGTGAGTTACATGGATAAAGTTTTCCGGGGGTTTCCCTTATCTTTAAATACGAATTTCGGGTAGCTATAAGCTCCATGAACCCTGGACACATTTGAGCATCATTTCACCCATTTCATTCACCGACCGATATGGCTTAACGTTGACTTACTTGACTTAATTCCTCTTGTCCCTTTTCGGGCATAGGGCATCCATGAAACGTTTCCATTCTTCTCTACTCCTTGCAATGGCGTTGACTTCTGCCCAAGTTTTCCCTTTTCCTGTCACTTCTCCTACATGTTATCCTTGGGCGACCTATTTTTCGTGCTCCTTGCGGATTCCAGTCAATTACTTCCTTCTCTATTGACCCATCTTTTTTTCTGATGCTGTGTCCTATCCAGTTCCACTTCCTCCTTTTAATTTCCTTCTCAACTGGAGATTGTTTAGTGATTTTCCATAGCTCTTCATTTGTAATAATATTTGGCCACTTAATGTTGCATATTCTTCTCAAACATCTATTAATAAAAGTTTGTAGTGAGTTTGAGATACTGTTAGTGACTCTCCATGTTTCACATGCATATAATAGCACTGACTTAACATTTGTATTGGATATTTTTATTTTTGTTTTTCTTGCAATATTTTTGTTCTTCCATACTGGGTACAGTTGTATAAAGGCTCCATTGGCTTTCTTTATTCTTTCTTTGACATCCTGATCTGCTCCTCCATCCTTAGTAACTTGACTTTCCAAGTATGTAAAAGATTCCACTTGCTCAATTTCCCCAGTTTCTATAGAAAGTGCTTCTTTTATTTTTGCATTTATTCTCATTTCTGTAGTTTTTTTTTTTTCACATTTCCAGCACATTTTGCTTCCTTTTGCAAATTTACCAGTTTCCCTTTCATATCACTAAATCTTGCTGCCAGTAAGCAGATATCATCTGCGAAGTCCAGGTCCTCTAGTCTCTCTCTAAAATTCCATTGTATCCCCCTCTTCTGTCCTCTCAGCGTCTTTCTCATTACATTGTTGGTGAGAGTATACAATCTTGTCTTACTCTATCTGTGACATTTATATATTCTGATAATTTTCCTTCGTGTAATACTGTACACTTGAATCCCTTGTACATGTCTTTCATTATATTTAAAAGTTTATTTGGTATCCCATATTCATTTAATGTTTTCCACATTTCAGCTTGTTCTATCGAGTCAAAAGCCCTATCGAAATCAACAAATGTTAGATACAAGGTTGTCTGCCATTCTGCACTCTGTTCTATAATAATTCTGAGAGTATTGATTAAGTCGACACAACTACGTTGCCTACGAAAACCTGCTTATTCATTTCGCAGTCTCTGTTCCACCACTTCTTGTATTCTATTTAAAATTATTCTGGATAGGACTTTACTCGGTATACTCAATAGAGTAATACCCTTCCAATTTTTGCACATTGTGGGGTCACCTTTCTTAGGTAGCTTTAAAATCAGACCTTCTTTCCAATCTTTTGGAATTTGTTCTTCTATCCATATTTTTTTCTTTAGTAGTAATAGTAATTTAATAGTAGTTTCCGTATCTACTTTAAGTATTTCTGGGTTTATATTATCCATGACTGGTACCTTCCCATTTTTTATTTGTTTTAGTGCATATCTGATTTCATCGTATGATGGAATATCTAGATTTATTTCTGTGTTTATCTCCATATTCTCATTTTCTAAATTGATATCTTCATGACTCTGTATTTTATCTTGTCGACCCTCTTTGTTTAGGAGACTTAACGTTGGAGGACGTAAAAAAGCGGCCAATACCGGGTATTTTAGCTAGTGTGTAACAATATTTTATTGTAGCAAGCATTTGTTTCAAAAACAAAATGACAAGCACGATCACACAATAGGAAGCGTGTGGATGTTCCCCTCGTGGGTACTTGGTTCGAAAGCTGAATTTACCACAAGAATGATATATATGTGTACGGTTTAGCTTATACAGAAGTGGTTGGGAAAAAATTGGAAATGGGGGATCAAAAAGCGCTACTGACGAGCAACATGTGAGGGTCTGTGTGACATTTTGGTAAATTCTGCTGCCAGAGAGTCGTGTTCCACAAAGCACGCCCCTTCCATGTCAAGTCCTTGCGCATGCGTTTTCCGAAATCGAATTTCAATACAAGAGGCATGCCATTTAATTACCAGGACTAATTACTTTTTTGTTTATTTAAAAAAACACAACAAGCCAACAAAAATTGGCCCTCTCCATTGTCGCAGGCCTCCATTATTGCGCATACTGGCGTATATATTTTGTCCACTTTCCGGTATTTAATTATTATAATTTCAATATTCCGCGCATTGCCTCCCCTCCCTTCTCCCTGGTCATGCATGAGCTGGCATTTGGCCTGGAGCACCCTGCACCCCCCCCCCTATCAACAACCTGCGGGTTCATGCAGTACACCTAGTCTACTACCCACCCCCCATTAACATTCCAATTTGTGCCAACTTTTGCAACCGGCCCATTGTCCCTTGAAAAATAGCCTCTCTGCTGTGTGTTTTGTTTTCAGATATGCAGGATGCGGTGTGAGGAGGTAGGAAAAACAAAAAACATGAGAACTCGGTGGAGTTTATGTGTGCGTCTCGCGGTGGTCGCCGCTCGGGACAATTAGTTCAAACAACCAACGTAGGGTCTAGAACGTAATTACATCACAAGGAAGCCAGCCAGCCCCTTGCTTTGACACAACCCGCCTGCCGACCTGGCTATTTTATACATAGCAACCACTTACTCTGCTAAAAATTCCACAAACAGATGCAGAAACAAGGGTTACATACGCTTCAAAACCAGCGGGAAATGTGCACCAAAAACCAGTAATTAAAATTGTCTTACTTGCATAAGGTATTTCACCAATTAAAAATTATCAGGTAATAGAGTAGAGTAGAATAGAGTTGCAGTTTCATATTTTACTTGCAAAAATTACACTAATTTGTTTTAAATAATTAATATTACAAGATTTTCAAGTTTTTGTAAGTTTTGGTTATGCAATGCGACATTCAATTAACATATAAAATGGTCATTAATTGCTCTTTGGCACAAAACTAAACTATGAAGTACCTAAATAATTTTGAACGTTGTCTCTGGGGTAAGTCACCTCAAGTTACTTTGAGATCTTTCTGTAATCTACCCAAGAAATGCGAATAATTGGAAAATTTAATATTGCTATGTTTGTTTCTTCTTTTCCTGTAATTAACGTCCTCCAACGTTAAGTCATTTTAGACGAATGGGTGAAATTGATGCTCCAATGAGCCCAGGATACATAGAGCTTAGAATTACCGGACTTTCATCTTTCAAGATAAGGGAAAACCCCTATAAAACTTATCCAGATGAGATTCATATCCCTCACCGAGATTCGAACTCAGGACCTTTTGAATATGAGGCAGACACGCTACCACCTACGCTAGAGTGAAATACCCCAACAATGCAGTTCCGGTTATGAAATTATATCTTTACAAATATATAAAGAATATTTTGTTATAAAATCTGGTCATAAATTCACAAAAAGTAAAGTACAAAATTTTATTTTATAAAACTTTTTTTACCTTCTCCAACGTTAAGTCATTCGGACGATGAATGGAATGGGTTAAATGATGCTCAAATGAGCCCAGGGTCCATAGAGCTTAGAGTTACCGGACATTCATCTTTCAGAATACGGGAAAACCCCGGAAAGAACCTTATAAAGGTAACTCACTCTGACCGAGATTCGAACTCGGGACCTCTTGAGCTTGAGACAGATATGCTACCCCCAGGCTACCGAGGCGGGCTCGGAAACGTTATGAAGTCCGCTTTTTATTATGTAACCACTCAAAAAAGGAAATTAATTGTTATGAAACTTGGCATATAATCCCAGAAAATTAGAAAATTGGCTATATGGTATCTTAATTACTTGTCCTAGGAGAGAAGAAGTTACTGGGACGCAAAATTAAATAAAATTCGAAATAATATTATATCGAAGATATTGTTTTAATATCGTATTGCAATCCTGAGAAGGCGAGATCGAGGTTGTTAAGGAATGAAACAATCACGGAAGGTCTTGTTTCAAATTCCTTCAGAGTTATCATCCCTGATTTAGTTTCCCCTCTCCCCAAGCTTCCCTCATCCGCAAACGTGATAAATACTTGAGAAATACTCATATTTTCATTACCAGTTATTTCATTTCATACATCATCTGTTTCCACCATGTAATACCTCTTCTTGAAAGTTTTCTGTTAGGTTGGCCCACAGGAAAACATTTGCAACATAATTCGACCTCCTGAAGGAGTGAAGAATTATTTATTAAACTAGATGACACTATAACATTAGCGACATGAAGACTAAGGTTAGGGGATGGTCGTGGAGTATCGGCCGGGTTAAGTTTTTTGACTTTACTCTGTAGCTGTGATGGTTAATCGAAATCTTACTGTATTATTCTCTTATCTCCAGACATGTTCTATAGATAGTATAATTTTATGATTTTTATATTTTATTTGTAGTACTTTATTACATTGAAAGTAGAAAAGCTAGAATTAGAAAATGTTTTGCAGTATCGGCCACTGTCTTTTCTGTTACAATGTAGATTGTCAGTGACACATTGCACTGTCACATATAGAACAGTAGTAGAATACAAAAGCATGGGAACTTATTGTCTCTATTTCTGCTCACTTCACAAATGTTTAGCTCACTGGTTTACAGAGATCGCAAATATAGCGCTGCTATAGGTCTCAGAATGTCTTCCGTTCGCTAAGAGCTACACTAACCACCATCAAGCACTCGGAGCAGACAAAGAATAGAAGAGAGGAAGAAGATCATCATCATCATCATCATCATCATCATCATCATCATCATCATCATCATCATCATCATCATCATCATCATCATCATCATCATCATCATCATCATCATCATCATCATCATCATCATCATCATCATCATCATCATCATCATCATCATCATCATCATCATCTCCCAGGCGACCGCAAAGTGAGATTTTTGGTGGACAACACGGCGCTGGGGCGGGTATTCTCCGGGGTCTCCGGTTTCCGCCGTGGAAACCGGTGCTCCATCTTCAGCTCATGTATCATCAGTGTCATCGCCTGTGGTGCCGTATGTAGTAAAAGCGGGCGTTAAACACTACACACACACACACACACACACACACACACACACACACACACACACACACACACACACACACACACACACCACCACACACACATCATCATCATCATCATCACCAACATCACGGTATAAGCCTTGTGGCCCGTTCCGACTTCAAGGAAATTGATCGGACCATCTCATTCGTGGCCTGCCAACATTTCTTCTACCTACAGGTTTATACTTCTATACTATTTGTGGTGTACGGCCTTCGTTCATTCTCTGCACATGATCTTGCCATTTTTGCCCGTATGCAATGATTGTTTCATTTAGACTCTGAATTTCCAATTCTCTTCCAATATCTTCGTTTCTTTTCTTGTCTATGAGTCTATAGCCTGCCACCTGTCACAGAAATTTCATCTCAGCAGCCTCCACTTTCTTCTGTTGTGAGATAGTCAAGACCCAGTTTTCACACCCATAATGCAGGGTTGGGATCGCCATTATTTGATACAGTTTTAACAAAGTTTGGCGATTACAGTTTTTAAAAGTTATTTTTATTGTGCCACATATTGTTTGGAATTTGTTTATTTTGTTTTGTATATCTCTATTACTGGTATATGACACCTTATGGCCAAGATAATTAAAATAACTTTGTTGTTGGATGGGTTTATCATTTATGCAAATGTTTGCTCTGAAATGGTTCGTTCCTATAAAAGCCATTATTTTTGTTTTTTTCATATGAAATTTGAATATTATATTCTCTTGTAATATTATGTAATTCATGTATGGCTCTTTGTAAGTTATCTTCCTTCTCCGCAATTAAAATCTGGTCAACAGCAAACAGCAATGTGTCAACATTTCTCCCCTTTATTTTAAAACGTGTTCCGAGCATAGTTTGCCATCGTACAACTGGGTCATTAATATATATATATATATATATATATATATATATATATATATATATATATATATATTTATATGCATATACATATATATTAAATAGGGTAGGTGACAATTGACACCCCTGTCTTAGTCCTAAATTAATCTCTACTAGGTTATCTTTTTCTATTGATTTCTCCAACTTAAATTTTGTATTTATATACAAAGAAGATATTCGACTATAACGCACGTCGATGCACAAGCTTGCTACTCCTTACTTGAAACTTCTGTCACATGGAGACGAAAAGGGAAATCACAGTAGTGGCCGGTACTGCATGCTTGCTGATACTACAGACTCTCCCCTAAAATTTCTGTCGCTTCAGGGGACAGCAATTTATTTGCAGTTTTCAAGAATTCAAAGTGGTTGGTCGACTTTACATTACGTTGCATGGAAATTACTTGTTTCAAGTCGGTCAATAAGTAAAATGTTATTTTGAAACCAAACAAGTTGATTAAATCACTTCTCAGCCCTAAATATCGTATTGTACTTTGCTTTAAACTCAAAGGTTGACGTCCTGCAAATATGATGCCGCACTACCAACTTAACAGCTACAATTAACACCAATTACGGCCTAATCTTTACTATAAGTAGATTTTAAGAGCGGTTGCCGGTTTTGATGTCTGCTGAACAAACGGAATGTTAACAAAAGTAGCCAGATAATGGGGGAAATGTCGCAGTTAGTTTTTGGTGAATTCTAATAGCTTGTGTACCTTAAATTAAATGGTAAAAAGCAAACGATGTTAAGAAAACGAAGAAAATTTGCGGTTTAAGTTGTCATGTTACCCTTCGATATGGGTAGATAGAGTACCGAGCCAGTACATTGTCTAGAACTATGCTCGATAAAACAGTGATGTTTACACTGGTAGAGAGAGAAACTAAAATGATCAGTCCAACATAACTGCGACCCAGTACGGGCCTATTTTATGCAAGTCAGTGTATACTGAGAAAGCAGTGGTGACCGACAAGGAAGAGTGAGTTAATGAAATATTGAATGGAAATGGATAAGAGATCCAGCGAGAGGCCGATAGAAAATAGAGAGGCAGAAAGTGAAGTGAAACATGGATGAAGAGAGCGAGGAGGCACAGAAAAACAATGTGAAGGTGAAAGTGCGAGCAACACCATAATATATCCACATAAATCCAATAACTTGAGCAGAACTGGTACACTTGCTTTTAAATAGAAATTGCGTTTAAAAGCAATTACTGCCATCATGGCACTCGACCCATAGAATAAACTCTTGGAAAGAGTGTGTTCGCTTAGTAAAGGCTTGACAACTAAGGTGCCCAGCGACCTACAGACAGAGCTATAGCGGCTAATATCCTCTAGACAGAAGGGGTGAAGACAGGACTGTGTGCAAACAGGCCACAAAGACGTTCGAAGTCGCTAACAAGTGCTGAGAGTGGCTCATCCCAGCCTCGGGACACGCTGCGCAGCTACTAACACTCTAGGTTAGGTGTTAACAAGCGGCCACCACGTTAGAATATCGACCGAATATGGCATCCGCGCCATCTGTCCGGCACCTTTATGCATCACGAACCTGAAAGCTAATTTTGAAACGAAATAAAGGAAATGATGTAAAGGAAATCAGAGTATAAGATAATGTAGTCCAATATGTGTAAATGAAATGGAAAACCATTGAATACTCAAGTCAGAATGCATCGATAGGGGTTGAATTCCAAGCTCCTGAATACGGATCACACCGCTGCACACATTTTTCGTATACTTTTTCAATAATTGTGAGACTTGTATATGTAATTTCGGTTTTTTATACTTTTTAAATGATACGATTAACGATTCTGTATGGTAACTTTCTTCCATTGGTTTTGATATACTGTATTTTCATCTGCTTATTGTAAATCAGTTTTGGAATTACTGCCACGTAGGCATTTAAAAATAATTACGGATTTTTAATTTCAATCCTACCTGTGGAAGTACTGTATTCCACCAAAATAATCAATATCGAAATTTCAACAGATGTATGTGTTTTGAAGTACACCGATCCCTACCCCATAAACATTTTTAGAAAAAGGTGTATGTATTGTCTCAATGTTTGTATGTGTGTTTGTATCTGCCTATATGTCTATAAATAGCATAACTCAAAATTATACAACACGAAGATTTTTGTAAAAAATCCTTCCAAATCAAACTATCCTCTACATGGTACATATTTTTTAATTCGATTTTCTCAAAAATGGCTCAAACTATTTTAAGGTACTACATGTTAAGCGACAAATAAAATGTATTTAATTTTCTTGCAATATTCTCTGAAAGATTCCAAATTTATGGCAGCTTTGGAATAACTGTTAAACCGTAAGAGATTGACAAATATACATCTCGATAAAGCACAAGCTTCTTGTAATTTTTTGTGCTTTCTTATGTTTTCCTTGTTATTGGCCTCGACTAAAAAACATTTGGTTACCTTGGCAATGCAGAGAGAATGGAATTTCAATGTCTACACATAGTAACTATCTCTCAAAACGTTGACTATCACTTTAAGCCTACTTCGTTCCCATATTCCCTTCCATTACAGTAGAATTAGTAACAAGTTAATTTCTACAAATATTAAGTTTGATTAATATGAAGTGGAAAGAGGAATAACGATTATGTGTCTGTACATTTTAAAATGCATCTACCTAAACTATTACTTACAGTTGTGATAAAGAAGTCAGATGCGTTCAATATAGCAGCCAAGTCATTGAATTCAGAAACCGTGAGATCTGATAGCGCAGATAATTAAAAAAAGGTATAGTTTTAACTCTAAAAATACTTCAATTTGTTTCAAAACATGGTGTAAAATATATCAATTTTAGCGTGAATACGGTAGTACTTGTTAACCCATTCATACCTACGTCCTAAATTTCCATGGTTTGGTTACATATAGATGTAAGATCCAAAATAATCTTGTAAGAATAAAATTGGTATTTCTTTTAGAAAAGTCACAAAAGCGTTTCCTCTGACCTCTTTTAAAGTAATATACTTACACATATATTCATTTTCTGCCAGTAGTAATAAAATCCAACACTTTGCGAACAATATCTCATTGGATGGTGCGTAAAAAGATTGAAATCAAAATGTGACTATGCAGAAAAAAAGAACTTACTATTTTATAACTAACAATGTACAGTTCGTACGCTTTTCAGTTTATGACTATTAAATCCAACATTATGTTGAGTACAAAATGATTCAAATTTGCCTATACGCTTAGAACTAAAAGACTGGCAGAAATGATTAACTTTACAGACCTGGTAGACGAAACTATACTTTAAAACACATGATTTTCTCTGTCTACTCCTTCTCAAACTATGCTTATAATGTGGAACTTACTTCATATGATTAAAGTGTATATTTAAGTTTTATAGCATATGGTGATTCCAGACAGATGGCGAGGATGTTTGCTCAAAAGAGAGAGTACGTATTCTTCGTGAACTTCAGAGGGTTGGATTCGTGAGTTTTGTATCACCCTCTCTAAGCAGCTTCAGCAATATCTTCGAGCATGAAATAATTAGAGGCATCCGCGCGTTTCTTTGGCATGTCTGCTTGACTTCTAACCTCCTGTGCATTCTTCCAGTGGGAGATACCCTGGACGTTGTGAGGTGAATCCCTTCATCTGAATGTTCCCTAATACCCCATGCACCATGGTTTTCTGTATTTATGCAAGTCATGAGCTATAATAATAATAATAATAATAATAATAATGATGATGATGATGATGATGATGATGATGATGATGATGATGATCATAATAATAATAATAATAATAATAATAATAATAATAATAATAATAATAATAATAATAATAATAATAATAATAATAATAATAATAATAATAATAATAATAATAATAATAATAATAATAATAATAATAATAATAATAATAATAATAATAATAATAATAATAATAATAATAATAATAATAATAATAATAATAATAATAATAATAATAATAATAATAATAATAATAATAATAATAATAATAATAATAATAATAATAAACCCTGTATGGACAGCCCTAAGAGGGCCAAGGCCTACCAACCCGACTGCTGGACTCACGCCCACTTACGCACGGCAGAGGTGACAGATCATCCAACCGATACGGAGAGATGTGGTCAGCATGTCGTCATTCCTCAGGATCAGGACAGCTTACCTAGCGTAAGCTCCTCACTTTTCTCACGATGCTGAGTGGGCACTGGTACTATACCGGGACTTATAATCCTCACCCCACGGGTGGGATCGAACTTGGGCCGCTTTCTGTGGTCAGGACCAAGGCATGCTGCCTTAGCCCGCTACGCCACGGCGCAGGACACTCCTGAGCTGTAGGTATTCTTAAATTAAAAGTGTCCTTCTTCGCCAAGTCATACTTTGTGTAGTAACATATTTCTTTAGTCCTGTGTTCAAATAATGGATAACAGTTAATCGATTTACGGTTGAAAAGAACCTGCGAGACATTTGAAATATTAACGCTTCGTTATAGCTAGCAAGGACTCTCAGATCGAAGTTGAACTTATCCTATGAAGGGTACTTATTTTTCGTTTAATCCATGATTTATCATCTGGACCGAGCATATTGACTAAAATACTAGATATATGATGTACATATTAATGCACTAGACCCTGTCCAATGTGCAAGTTTATGTACATATTACTGTTTTCTCAAGCAGAGCGCGGTCTTTATATTAATGATCGACATTATAAAACTCAACTATATGATTTACAAATGATATTTATCTATAACATAAATATTACATAAAGAAATGTTCAACCTTGAGCCAAACAAGGGATTGGTAGAAATAATGATTTCTTCCACATTGGCCGTGTGTAGGCTGTTTGAATGAGTAGAGTGAGACTGAAAAATTCAATGCCATAGCCGGGATTCTAGTCAGTCAGTATCAGTCTCATACGAGTCAGTTGGAGAATTTAACGTCATATCGACACGTTGGCCATAGTAGCCAAGTGGTTTAGAGCAACCGCACAGAGGGTAGGAGATCCGTGGTTCAAATCCTGGCTATGGCATTGAATTTTTCAGTCTGACTCGGCTCATTAAAGGGAATGGAAGTTAACCTACCATGTAAGAATTGCACCCGAGCTGTAAAGTTGTAATAACAATGGCCAAGTGATCACTATATCAGCGTGTTATTTTGAGCTTCGAAACTCCTCCATAGTATAGCACTGAGCTATAACAAGGGGCGGATGGGGACCCAAACATTGTTTGTACCTATGTTCCTGACGAGGCATCCCCGAGGGGGAGGGATGAGATGAAAAGAGACAGAACTTGGCCGAACTAGGGAGTACGACAGTTTTCAGGTTAAGGCCTCCTGATAACAGCTCGTGCAACTGGCCCTCTCCCTTCTGCTGGTTTAGGACATCCTACTGGGAGACCCTGTACCCGATCCAAAAAGAAGTTTCAGAGAGTATCCTTTTCCCTGCCATGCAACTCAGAGACTTCCAGCAACACTTACAACTAATGAAGGAGTGAGTAAGTTTATCCGCTAGGACGAACCCACGACCTCCAGAATACGAGTCATGCGGCTAACCATCAACGTCACTCGCTCAGTGTCATATAGTGTTCATACCAAGCGAACTCTATTACCGCTTCTGAACTTTGCGTTTATAATAAAGCCATTTAGCACAGTAAGCTTCCAAAAGACATTTTAACGTTATCAATCAAATGACATGATCAATTATGCAAGTATATTAAACGTGTAAGCCGCAATTCATGCCACAACTGAAATAGGAAACTAATCTCTTTTACCATACAAGCATCCATATGACTACTGATCCCAAATTTCTTTGGCTGCTTTTGATGTTAAATTCCAGTAGTACGAATAGGTGGTTATTAGATTAGTGAGTTTCGGACGTAGCTACCAAAATACATTTGAAAAGCAAATGTAAATTAGGCAGCTCTTAGCAGAAAACAACATTGTTGATGAGGATTTCAATTAAATGTCGCTTATGTCTTTTTCCCTTCAGTGTGGAGCGTTTTAATCTAAAGCAGTGTATAAGAGAAAACATATCTAAGATAAATATGTTGCATAAAAAGTTGTAATTTTGAATTAGGATTACTATGGAGGAATTCGGCACTGCAATCATTCTTGATCTATTGTACCTATGCCCTCAAGTGGGGCAACCACGGGAGGAAGGATGAGGCGAGAGGAGACAGAGGGACATCGCCCCAAGGAGTCACGACAGTGCAGAAGGCAGGGTTCCCACATTTTACCTAGATATAAACCTGTCTGGTAGGCCAGGACAATAGACGTTCCCCCCTACTGTGGTTCGGAAGTGATCCCAGCAGCCTGTTCGGAGACCGATAACCGACTTACTGAAGGAGGAAATGGTTTATTCAGAGATATGATCCTGTCATGCAACGCTGAGACTCCCGCAAACACTTCTAACCTCAAAGCGACCACCAGATGAAATATGGTATGAAATGGAGGGATAGAAAATTTGCGGGACATTTAAAATGTATCGTGAATTTAACTTTTCATTTCTGTGTATAATTTATTTTAACTGCCATGTTCATTTAATGTATTTACATTTGTTTTCTGATATTCTCTCTATTTTTAAAGGCTTGGCTTTGCTTCTGCTCTATAGCTAGAAGTTTATAGAGAGAGAGAGAGAGAGAGAGAGAGAGAGAGAGAGAGAGAGAGAGAGAGAGAGAGAGAGAGAGAGATATTCTCTGTTACTATACTTGGTGATATTTGCTTTTAATTTAATAAGCTTAGGAAAGTATATCATAAGCTGGGATGGCATGTTCCTATGCCCCCAAGTGGGGCACTCCCGGAAGAAAGGATGAGGTGATGGACACAGAGGATGGCCGTCCCAAGGAGCCACGACAGCACAGAGGGCAGGGTCCCTACAGTTTACTTAGATAGATAGAGACTTCCCCCCGACAGGGCAGGACAACGGACACGCTCTCCTACTGCGAGACGGCAACGAGCCCAGCAGCAGAGCCCCTGAGGTCCCTGGCTGGCACCCGAGCCCCAAAGGTCTTTGGCTGGTGGTATCGAAATGGTCCCAGCAGAGGAGTGGAGACCGGCATGACCTACCGCAGGAGGAAGTAGTTTTCTTTAGAGCATATCATCCCACCATGCACCGCCGAGACACTCGCCAATACTTCTACACTGAAAGAGACCATCAGATGAGAGATGAAATGATAATGGAGTTGAAATGGAGGGACAGGAAATTCGGAGGATGTAATTAACCTACCCAGCATTCACCTAGCAACCCGGGAAAACCCCCGAAAGAACCCATGGGTCTGCTAGGTTGGCCCCGGTAATCGAACTGCGGTCTCCCGTATGCGGGCTACAGACGAAAGCGCCTGAGACATCCCGCTCGGTGACTTTCTCTATCTACAGTCGTATATATATATATATATATATATATATATATATATATATATATATATATATATATATATACGAGGGCTATCCAGAAAGTAGATTACGTTTTGGAATAAAAAGTAAACAAAGTATAGGAAACAAATTTTATTATATACAGATGAAAGCCACACTCAAATACTACTTTTCGACATAGTCACCATTCAAATTAAGGCATTTATCGTAGCGATGTACGAACTTGGAAATTCCTTCGTCGAAAAATTCGGCCGCCTGCGCCTTCAACCACTTCGTTACCTCTTCTTGCAGCTGTGCGTCGTCATCAAAACGCTGCATAGCCAGCCACTTCTTCATTGCTGGGAATAGGTGGAAGTCGCTCGGTGCCAGGTCGGGACTGTACGGCGGATGAGGAAACAACTCCCACTTAAAAGATTCAAGAACTTCACGAGTGACATTTGCCGTGTGGGGCCGGGCGTTGTCGTGAATCAACAAGATCTTAGAGCTCAACATTCCTCTGCGCTTGTTTTGAATGGCTCTTCTGAGTTTTTGGAGAGTTTGGCAATACCTTTGAGAGTTTATTGTAGTGCCTCTTTCCAGGAAGTCCACCAAAATCACACCTTTTCTGTCCCAAAAAACAGTCGCCATCATCTTCCTTGCCGACATTGTTTGCATGCATTTCTTGGGTTTTTGGGGAGAACTTGTGTGCCCCCACTGCATTGATTGCAATTTCGTTTCACAGTTCACGTGTTTCACCCATGTTTCGTCACCAGTAACGATGCGATCGAGTAAAGAGTCACCATCCTTATGGTAAACGTCCAAAAAGTTCAACGCTGCAGCCATTCGCTGATTTTTGTGGTCCTCTGTCAAGAATTTTGGAATCCATCTTGCACAAAACTTGTGGTAACCAAGCTTTTCGCTGATGATTTCGTGCAACAAACTTCGCGAAATTTGTGGAAAACTCAAAGAAAGTTCCGTTATTGTGAACCTTCGATTTTCACGGACTTTAGCATCGACTTTTTCGACAAGTTCGGCAGTCACTATGCTGGGTCTCCCACTTCGATCTTCGTCGTGAACATTGGTTCGGCCATTTTTAAATCTGATGACCCACTGACGCACTCCACCTTCAGTGATAATGTTGTCCCCATACACTTCACAAAGCTGCCGATAGATTTCTATCGGTTTACAGTTTTTTGCAGTCAGAAACCTTATTACTGCACGCACCTCGCGGGATTTTCAATTAACGCAGACATTTCAAACCGTCAGAGTATCTGAACGGAGCACAGCACGAACCTCTCACTAGCACGGCTAGATGCCGACTGAGCTGCGCAACGCTCTGACCCCAAGATGGTCGCGCTAGCCCCGCCCCTAGCGGAAACAGACGAAAACGTAATCTACTTTCTGGATAGCCCTCGTATATAGCTTTTACCAACTATTTTTACAAAGACGAACAATATTTTTCTATCAGCTTCATTTAATAAACCTAAGGAGAAACAAGTACACAGAGGATGTAGAACAACAATTAACATTTGCTTGCTAAACTGGGGCCATGAAAATTTATACTTTTAATACGTCATTGCGAGAAACAAAAGGAGAGTGGCAGAATCTAAAACAAAATATTAAATATAAATATAAGAAGTGTTCAACAATTAAACTCAAGAGTAATAGAATATCGGAAATGGAAGAGGACCTAATACGTTATTTTCCGATACTTATATGCATTTTGCTCTTCATAAAAGTATTTTACAACAAATATGTGATATTTTTATCAAAATATTTAGAGGCATTTTTAAAAAAGAAAAACTTTTGAGCAGTTTCCAGTCAAGACTTGTTTGTTGAGGAGGGATGTTCTCGAAAACTTTGGTTTCAGTTTAAGAACTTCGCTTGTTTACATACACAGCGGTCTTAGAACATATATTTCCGCTCAAATCACTGTATCGAAATTTTGGTTGGAACGCAATATCTTCTCCGCGTTTCAGATGCATAGTACAGAACGTAAAATTAAGTTAAAACCAAGAATAATTGAGAATGAAACTGACATAAAACGCTACCATCTTCTGAATTCAATGTAGAAAAAGAACTGTTAATTTATAACGAAAGAGAACATTTTTTAAGTCAGAAAGGTGTACTGTAATTAAAAGTTACCTTGAAAGAGGAAGCTTTTGTTAGAATTTCTTGCATAGTGATTTATTTAACTATCGGTCAAAATCATTGATAACAAATTGTAAAAAGTACTTACTAAACGAAAGGTTCCTGCAGCCGGGATGGAGGAGTACACATAGGTCTCAAATGGGTGTCCGAGCTCCGGTGGTGGGTCCTAACTAGCCAGTTCGGTGGACGCCTGGAAGAAACCTCTACATCCACCGTCTAGACATACACGCCGAACACCATCACCTGTTCTTATACCTGAAACAATAGTGAAGGACAAATAATGAGAAATGTGAAAGTCGCGATATAAGAATAAAGAGCCTAGGCAATGGCCTACCGATCCGGGGAAAGCACGAAAAAACCACAGTCAGAATCGAACCCAGCACCTACGGGATGCGAGTTTACACTTTAACCTGTAGCCATCAGTAACGCAGCAAGCTGAAAAATAATTATTGATTAGAATTAAGTTGATAATGAATAGAAAAGTGGTTATTCATCTGTGCCTACCGGATCTTTATAGGCATTAAAATGTAATACTTTCATATTTTTGCTATGAAATAGGCACACCGTCAATAGGTGCAGTAACAGCCGCTGAGGATGACCATGAAATATGGTTGGAAAACGTTTTCGGAGCCCAAGAACAACAGAACTTAAGTGAGTACTCTTCAACACCACCTACTCATTCAAAGTTTATTGCTATTACTTATGGCGACTTGCTCACAAGTTTATTGAAAATAGTACGTTCATTTGGACATCATTGTGGAGATATATGGCCAAAGAATATTAGTATTTTTCTTTCAGTATTACATGAATGCCTCATATTGGAAGAGTATACTCTCCAGGACCTCACAAGTAAATGCCTATGATGAGACGCCTGTCGAGGAGCAAAAGAAATTGGGAGAGAATGAATATTCAGGGTGAGGAATCAGTCCGATTCCTGTACAAAATTTCGGTGAAATAGATGAAAGGAAAGCTGATTTTGAGGAGTTGCTGAAATGAATATCCGAAGAAACCGGAAAACCAGGAGGAAACCTGCCCAGACGCCACTTTGTCCACTAAAAGTCCCTCGAATTTGCCTTGGTGAGAGGTGAGCATTCTTATCACATGGCTGTAGCTCCACTTAAAGTTCATTATTCAAATTCCCCAACTGAGAAAGCACAATGTGGATGAATTACTGGGTTAGCCGCTGATTGATTCCAAGGTCAAATGAGGTAAAAATCCTAAGGGTGGCAGTAATATAATCCTGGAAATTGATAACATCAGCATACACAATATTTAGTTGTTTTAGGTCCGATTGTTTTTCAAATCAAAATTTTAGACAGTAAAAGCATGTTAAAGGCTATTTATTCCTCGAATCTTTGCGCCCATTACGAGATTATTTCTAATAATATTGAGAGTAAAATGAGAACTAGTACACTTGTTTTGGCCCCAGATTATACATATCAACACCTAAAGAAGCCTCTGTTGCACAGTAGCAAGCACCTCGATTGCCTGCAACACTCAAAGCATAGTAATGTTTTAATCTTTAAATTGTTATGAAGATAGATGTAGTAATCTCGTCACGTATTAACATTTGACGACGCAGATTTTGTAAGAGTCTGAAGTAGCCTTTCTGTTCATGTTCCGTGAAAACGCTCCAAAGGACCAACGTCTTCACCATTAGAACAAATTAAGTGGGTACCCAGCAGAAAATTGCCTCAACGCTTTGTCTCTGTCGCAGTAATTTCTCCACACCACAAGGATGTCATCTGTCTTAGTCCGAAATGACCTCAGCAAAACGTTCATCGCACTTCAACAGCTGAGGTGAGGAAATAGATTGCAGTGGTATTTCACTAGTATATGAATTAGCGGTTCTCAAATTTTAAACGTCTCCATAAGAAATTTTAGTGAGGAATGATTTTAAATTTAATGAAATTAATTGTTCCTGCATGTTTAAGCTTATAAAGACAGCAAACTGTTATCACTGTTTTAGTTCATCTACAATCATGGAGATTACAGAAAATACTCGAAATGTTCACATAATTTCTGTGAAATGGATCTACTTAAAGCAATGCACCAGTAGAAAGCACTGTGGCTGAAGTAATTTCAACTTGCAGTTTCTTTTTTGACACATATGTCATCATAATGACCAAATCACATAATACAAGCACTCAGTTCCAGCTTAAGTTTTACGTGAAATTCACCAGAAGTTCAGAGGAAGTTAAACGTTGGTAGACAGACTGATTTTGTGAAGCACTTCCCTTTTGAGTGAAATATGACAAGTTGATGTGACTAACTTTAGAAGAAAATCAATGTCGTACACAAAGGTCGTATGTAAGTAGAGCACTGTTAGGACAGAAGGATGCTAAAAAACTTCTCGCAAGAGGATAAAGCTAGAAACAGTTTTAGAAAAAATATAGTGGCAGAATGTCCAATGTCTACAGCTGAGAAATTCTAACCAAGGCCAATCTGAAAGTTGTTCAAAAGTCAACATATAAAATGATTAAAATTTATTCCTCAAAAAGCTGTCCCACGGGATAACATTCCCCTCAGAAAGAAGCCCCTCGGAAAAAAAGAGAATTTTCGTTCTTGAGTTATGGTGTTCACAAACACGCGATCGGTTTTCTGAAAGTACTTTCCCTGGTTTCAGGGAAGATCTAAACTTGTATATTCAGTGAAATATTGGTGTCTAATTTTTAGGTGGAGTATAATAAGCCATGCACGCGGTAGGGAAAGTAAAAAAAAAAAATGTGTTTACTTTTCGTTTGTGAAATGGACAAGTATATTTAAGATAACACTGCAGACTATTTTTGAGAAAAATGAATTCATGTTTTGGAATTTGGCATTATAGACATAACTCAATCAATTTCATATTAAATATTAAGTTTATACCTCAAACTCCACAGAACTGAAACTACAGCGGAGAATAGCTTACACTCTATGTTATCAAGCCATGCTTTCCATCCTCATTCGCCCTTTAAGTTAGTCGAACACGTGTCCTTGTGGGTGTGGATAATTTTGAAATGTATCCCACGCTGGCTCGCCAAATCCAAAGGCAATATTTCGCGCTGTGCAGATTTAGCACAATCTGTTTACACGTGACGCCACCTACTTCCGGCATCCTGCACAGTGAATGCGATGCCCATTTGTCACCGGCTGGAAATCAGGTTGGACACTCGCAACCCCTTGCTAATCCCACCGTTAAATAAACTGTTTCCCACAGCACCGCGCCTATCTCCCCCCATTACTACCGATACAGTTTCATTCCCAGAAATGTTTGTAATCACCTGCCGATCCAGCAGTGATATAAAAATGAAGGGAAAAATGAAATAATGCTGAACAAGCTGCTAATATAGTAATATTTAAATGACGCAAGTTTTATTTACGTTCTCTAGGAATCTATCTGTGGTACATTTAACAAAAACATTTCTGTATTCATATACATTTCGGTAGATAGTTAAAAAAGTAAATTCTAGAACAAATGACGATCTAGGTACATTTGTAACTGGAGACTACGAGCGTGAGTAATGGCTTTTGCAGCTTTTTCCATGCAGAATACAATGTTCATATTAGCTTTTTGCTGGAATTTCTGAATGAGACTGTAAACAGCAACGATAATTTTGCACCAGTATAGGTTTTAACAGCTTTTGTGTTCTTTCTCTGTACATATAAAAGTTTGATCACACATTTAAGCTGGAAAGTAGTACAGTTTATAAGACCTGGTAACTAGGCTGCCACAATACCGAGTACTAACCTTAGAATAATTATTACACAGACATTCATGTACGAGTATAGAAGTTTTAGGTGCCACTAATGCATGTCGATATAGTCCTCGGTCATTATACAGGTAAATGCAAATAAACAAAATAGAAATTCCAATATGCTGGAATTGTAATACGTAATGTAAAAAGTTTTATAATGTTAGTTTAACAGGAAAATTCTCAATTTCTTCTGGCAAGTATAAAACTTAGCAAGTATAAAACTTGGTATTTTTCCATTCTATGCTCATGGTTTCTGTCCCTGGATCGTACTGATAGATCCAGGATTCATCCATGGTTACCAGACGATCAAAAAATCATCTTCATCCTGTTCTAATAGCATCAACATCTGTCTTGAAAGGTCACGCCGTGTTTGCTTTTGGAAAGGGGTTAGCAAACGTGGAACTCACAATGCAGACACCTTAGACATGTGCAGTTCGTCATGAATAACTGTCCACTCACTGCTATAACTAAGGCGGGTCTCATTCATGATTATTTGGATGGTTGCTGGTCTGTCTTCCAATATTAAACACTCCACTTTCTTCACTTTCTTTCGTCTGTCATTGACGTCTAGCAGCTCTTGGCTCATCTGTCAAAGACATGTGACCAGTTTGAAAATTCCTTTTCCACCTCACAATAGTGTCATACGAAGGGCGATCATTTCCATAAACCGCCGTCATCTCATCATAGATTTCCTGGGCAGCTTCACCCTTCAAATGCAGGAACTTGATCACACTACGAGACTCAATTTTCTCCATCTTACACCTCAGTCACTTCTGGCACTCACTGTATAAAAATAAAAGGACTCAAGTCACTGAAAATTATGTCTCGAGAGATCAATGATGACACTGAAAGATTTTCATCACTCCAGCGTAAAAACTACCGTGTGATAATTAAAATTGTACGACATCCCCTCATATGCAGCTTGTTACTTGTAATTGATGAAGACAGTGAAAGAACGACAATCACATTTGGGTCTCATTCTCCTGAAATTGTGATGCCGGAATGCAAACTACAGATGTTACCACCTCAGTCATTGTATTTTGACTACCAGTGTCACAGATGTCCAATGTATTTTTATTTATTTGAGTAAAGGTTCCAAATAGTCTAAAGGATTAATTTCTGGTTTAAAATAATTATTAATTGGTGTTTTCTGAAGATTCCTGGACATTTGTGTACTGGAAAGAGAAATGCCAATTACTATTACTGCGGAAAAGTATCCAATATATTGTGAAGTGTAACAGATGTGAATTTTTTCTTTACTTCACTGCTCTTTACCAATTATACGGAACATTAGTGTTTTTGAGCTATACGTATGTGTCAGACGTGTTCATATTGACATTACAATAGAAATTTCCTTAGATTTGGATATATTCTACTAATTCAGAACTTTCGGAGGCCATAGGAAAACAACTTTGATCAAGTATTTTAAATTTGTAACATTATTTTAAGCAAACGCAAAATAAGCTACATACTTTGTGAGTAGGGATATTCTATGTGTACTCTAAATAAAATGGTCAAAACGACTGGGAAACACTGATCTAAACAATGTGTGCATTGTTGACGTTTTTCGTAATTTTACGTCCTCCAACGTTGTCATATCAGACTGTGAATGAAATGGGTGAAATGATGCTCATATGTGTCCAGGGTCCATGGAGCTTAGAGCTACCCGACATTCGTCTGTAAGGATAAGGGAAAACCCCGGAAAAATCCTTATCAACGTAACTCACCCTGACCGAGATTCGAACTCCGGACCTCTTGAACGTGAAGCAGACATGCTTCCATTTACGCTACGGAGGCGGGCATTGTTGACGTTCTACTCTCTACTCATAAATTGATTGGTCCTACAATACAATCACAGTCAGTATCGTTCCCGCACAGAATTAGTAATACATGAAACGTAGATTTTAGCGGAGGGCCTTTTTTTTAATTTTGAAATGGGTGAAATGATGCTCCAATGTGTCCAGGGTCCATGGACTTTAGAGTTACCTTACATTCGTCTATCAGGATAAGGGAAAAACCCGCAAAAAACCATATCCAGGTAACTCACCCTGACCGAGATTTGAACTCGGAACCTCTTGAACGTGAGGTAGACATGCTACCATCTACGCTACCGAGGCGGGCGGGCAACGGAGCGCCCTCGCCTCGGTAGCGCAGATGGTAGAGTATCTGTCTCATATTCAAGAGACTCGAGTTCGAATCTCGGTCAGTGTGATTTATCTGGGTAAATTTATTTTTCGGCGTTTCCCCTTGTCCTGAAAGATGAATGTGGGGTAACTCCAAGCTTTCTGGACCCAGGACTCATTTGAGCTTCATTTCACCCACTTCTTCATCTCCGATAGGACTTAACTTGGAGGACGTATACATTTTTCACACCAAGCCGAATACTCCGTGTTAAAATTGAGCCTCATATACAGTCGATTATCCACTCCGACCTGAGATTTTTAGTGGTATACCTTGGTCGATAACCAATTGCTGGATGGGTTGATTTTCATTTAGTAAAATTTCCATCTCATCATTTATCTTCCATTCTGTTGCTTCAGCATCTTGTAGATGTGATTCTAGGTTTCGTGGCGTTTGGCGGTGCCCAACAAATGGCGTGGATGCCTGCTCAAAGGAAAAGTACTCCCGGTGGATAATAGAAGGCTGCTCGTTTGAGGCTAGTTCATCTACCTCTTTAAGCAGTTTTAGAAGTAGAAAAGGTCTCTGAACTCGGTGGACTGCTGCGTTTTGTGGTTCCTTCACATCATTCTTGGGGAGTTATTCACATCTGTTAGGTAACAGTATGCAATGTCCTTCCCTTGGTTTTATTGCCTATCTCTATTCCAAGGTACTAGTATTGTTACGAATGGTTTACTTTTGTATTTCGTGGAAGTGAAATAAAACATAACACCTGAAAATATTTCACAAGAAGAGTCTTATTGTTGTTAAATTTAAAAGATATAATCTTTCTGAAGGGGTGGTTACCAACATTGAATAAAATGGGATAGAGCGCTAATAGACTATTTAAATCTTTGCTTGGTGGTTACAAAATATTAAGTACTGAAACTGCATCACTCAGGAAGGATCATTACTCCTAAAGTGAGCTTAAATCATCTTTGCAGTAACCGAACCAGACAATTTTGTTTCTTAAGGGTATGTATGACTGAAATTTTCAAATTCTGAACTAATAATGCTAGCCTTTTCAAACTTACACCGTAGGTGTAGTATAATGTAAACATGTTACAACCTAAATTTAAACCATTTTTCTCCAGCAGTTTAGAAATTATGATAAATTTTGTATGTTTTTTTGTTACGTCACTAAAAAAGTCCCTTGCGACAAAATATTTTGAATTTTGGTCTTATATTTTAACCCTATGTTCATAATACACATAGTTTTTGAAATTGTTCTGGGTTTTTCTGTGTCTCCTTTAGTTTAGGTCACAAAAATGTTTTAATTTACAAATATTCTTTTTTTGTCTAAAAAACTGTAAGTTTTGTGTTTGAAAATTAAAAATATATGCTTATATACATTTCACAATAAAACCTAGGGCAATTTCCATTCCTCATGATATTCTGAACCTATATAGGAAATTTCATTAATGTAGTACAAAAACTGCATCGCAAGGAGCATGTTACAGGAAGAAAAATGCTGAAAATATGAACATTGAGAAAACAGCGATTAAAGATTTGATTGCATAACTCACATTAAAATCCACCAGGCTGATAGGCTGGACCCTCAGATTTCTTTTTCCTCTCCTCTGTTAATGCTTTTTCCACCTTTTTCTTCTTTAGATGTTGCTTTTCTTCTGCACAACTTCGCTTCTTGCTTTGCAGGATACGAGTCTGATCTCGCTGCACTGAAGTTTTCCTTGCTGAGTCTACTACACTTTCACCTCTGATATTTTGCTGCAGCTCCAATGACTTAAGACTACCCATGTTAAACTCACTGATGCTTTTAATAACAGCAAGATCCAATTTTTGTTTTGATATGAAAACTTCCTTTGGGCATTTATTCCATATGACATGATGCAAAGATTCATTGGCATTCTGTGTTTTTCCTGTTTTGCACCTCTCTAGTAATGTTGTAGAAGCCAGCCTCTGATATATTGGCAACATTTTAGGAACTATTTTGTCTGAAAGCCTTATTTTTCTATTCTTGAATTGAAAATTTAAGAACGAAAAACAGACAAAGGATGTGGATGTAGGAAAAAGAGGGCGTGACTCTGACAGAGTTTAAAGGCCACCGACATTTAAATAAGCATTTAAAAATGGCGTTCGGAGGCAAATTATGCATTTTTCACATTCGGGAATGTCTAAATTATTTTATGGAATTAAAATAAAAAAGTCGTTATTTTCACGATTTTCATGAAACTTCAGTCATACATACCCTTAAGAGTTTATCCAATTCCTGGTCTTGATCCCCCAGGGGCCTATTTCGGTAGGTACGGGTTTGGTGCACCCGGGGTCCCGAGCCAACAGTCTCCCTCGTGTGGGCTCCTCTTCGTGGTTAAGGGAGACGGTCAACAGGCCCACCCACGTGTAGGCCGTGCTTGGAGACCCGTGGAGAAGGTTTTTAGATTCTTGTCTAGTTTAGAGTTTAGGATTTAGTGAACGAAATTTTTAGTAGGTAGGTTTTGATTGATGTTTTTTTTTTTATGTACGTGTATTTTTAGTAGGTTTTGTTACACTTGTATAGTTTTTAGAAAGTTTTATATCTGGCTTTTGCCATGACTAGATTTTTAAAGGGCGCTGATGACCGCCGTAGTTGAGCGCCCTTATATATATATAATCATCATCATCATTCCTGGTCTTGAATCCAGCTTATATTCCATATATGGGTTTCACGAGGATCTGCAAACTCGTCATTCAGTGCAAAGATTTAAGCTCCTCTACTTGTTGACGGATGAACTACCTTTGCCTTCAAACAGCGGATTGATGATTTCTCAATCCTGTGGTTTCTGACTGGATTCTCGGCTGCATTGGGGGAGTTATTTTTTTAACCAGAATCTTTGCCAAACTGGAATAATCTGGACTGCAAATATAAGACTGAATGGCGCCTGTTTCCAATAATAAAAGTAAATCTAAAAATAAAAATAAACAGAAGCTACTTTCTAAAGTTATTATTTCTAATTTCAAATCCTCTAATGCATCCAAGTTAGGCAGTTAAACAATAAAATTTACTATTAGTTTTTTTATATGCTGGTTTTGTATCAAACTCTCTGATGAGAAGTGGTATGTAATTAGGTTCTGCCCAAAAAAAAGTGGATTTTTATTTTAATTTTTAATAGTGTTGTTAGGTTTTAAAAGGAAGAATTTATCCTTCCAGGGAATTGCTTTCCCTGAATTGCGCTATTTTCAACCAGCTCTTTTCTTCCAAAATTTTCCTTCCATTGCCATTTATTCTGTAGGGTATTCAGTATCGTAGTGTATTAGTGCCGTTAAAATGCCAAAAGGTCGTACATTAACACACCAAACTTTCATACCGTGTAGACGATAAACTTCTGTATTGAAATGAGACGTCGATTTATAGACAGATTTCCTGCTTTTCGTGCATCTCATAGAGAAAGCGTCGTAATCTTATGAATATATACGAGGGCTGTTCAATAAAGAATGATCGTCATTTTTTACAGTCATAATTTTTTACATTAAAATTCCATCTTATTATATTCTGTTAGCTTAATGTGAAACAAACACGCCGTAGTAGTTTCATTGTTGGTACTCCTTGTTCCCGCCTGTGAAAACCAGGCAAGTTCAGCCATGTTCAGTATCACCTATCGCTGCATGAAGGTAACATGCAGTTTAAGTTGATGTTAGAGGAAGATCCGCAGTTTCTTTCAAAGTTAATCACTGCTGATGAAACCTGGCTACATCATTCTGATCCTGAGAACAAACAGCAAAGCTCACTATTGAAATCTCCTTCATCACTAACCCCCCCAAAAAGCAAAAGTGGTTGGTTCTGTTAGGAAAGTTATGGTCATCTCATTCTTTGATGTTCTAGGAATGGTTTATCAGCATGTTGTACTTGCAGACACATGAGTAACTGGACAATACCACAGAGATAGTTAATTAATTGCAGGGGTTCTACTCCCATTAGTCCTGGACCCGCAGGACCAAGGACCCGGGCCTTCTTCTACCCGGGAGCGATGGATACTCCTGGTTTTTTTCCATAGGGAAATACCTGGGGTCTAAAAAGCCCTCCCTCTGAGCACAACGTCAAGACGGGATGGAAGTGAATACGCCACTTACGCGCGTCAACCCCGCAGGGAAGACTACCGAAAATCTCGGTGGGGTCGCCTAGTGATCTAGCACACCTACTAGCTCTGCAGGCTAGTACCCGGGACTTATTAGGCAACCCTTTACCCCCTCCGGACGGCCGTATCCTGGCCGGAGGTACCCAATTCCCCGTGGGTGTCGGGAACACACTGGCCCCTCGAGTCCAACCCAATCCGAAAAACTCCGTGACGGGAGGGGTTTGGCAGTTCGGCCCGAGGTTCCTCTAATAACGTCAGAGGTACCACGAGTACTAAGGGTGTTCATATCAGGCGCAAAAGGCCACATTTCCATGAAGCAGGCTGGATGCTGCACCACGATAATGGGTGGCCGTATATTGCCAATGTTGTTGTTGAATATCTTGCAAAAATCAACGTGAAGTGCATCCCTCATCCCCCCTAAAGACCGGATTTAGCCCCATGTGCCTTTTTTCTATTCCTTAACTTGAAGAAGCGGCTTCGTGGGAGGCATTATCCATCATCAGAGGCAGTGGTGAAAGCTCTGGAGGCGATTTTGGAGGATCTCTCAAAAAATGGTTTCCAGCATGTCTTTGAAGACTGGAAAGAACGGTGAGACAAATTCTTCGCACTCAGGGGAGACTATTTTGAGAAGGACCATCAAAATTATGAGGATGAGTAAAGGTACGTTGTCAAAAACAACTGTGATCATTCTTTATTGATCTGCCCTTGGATGTAGGAAAAGTGGATCTATTCTTGATAAGCAACCGAAAGTTAATTTCCAAGTCCTGAAATCCAATGATATCAAAGAGTGAGTGAGTGTGTAGTGTTTTAGGGCCCGTCGACAACAAGGTCATTTGGGCCCATGATATCAAAGAAATTTTAGAACCATCTCCAAAGAAGTCTGCTTGGAAATTCTATAAACTTTTAAAGCCCTTATAAGATAACTGTTATTCCGGAAATGCACCTTTTTTAGGGACAACGTCATTAATAATTAATCAACATTCATGCACTTTTCTTAAAATGTACGATAGATACGTGGTGACATAAGGGCAACACTTCCAAATCTTTTATGACGAATGTAAATCACTTTAAATGTTATTATAAGAAACTACGCACTAGATTTTAATAAGCTATAAATTATCCAACCTGCTGACAAACAGCATGCTTCCTGTTAGGTGGCCACGCATACGTAAGAAGGCCATGTAGAAGGCTGACTGCTATACATTGGATTTATTGGTGGTAGAGCTGTTCTAAACAGTTCATTAAACAAGAAGTTTTGATGCCAATGCGACTGTTTCTAACAGTTTACAGTACAAGTTCTATGAAGATGTACGTCCTGTAGCTTCTGGGAGAGAGTGTACAACAGAGTGGTTAGCAGTGATATCAACTGTGTCAGAGTCGGTAAACCATGTTATCTCGGTCCCGTGGACCCGGGGAGTTGCAGCGGCAACCACGTGTGATTGCTCAGGCATTAAAAATACAACAAAACGCGGGGACAAGCTAACTAGTTCAACACGATTATGTCTCCGCCAAGGAAAAACACTCCCTGACAATGTTTCACGGTCCGGGGGTTTAACAGAGCATGTGCCCTAATCATGATAACGAACCCCGTAATTCAAATGACGTTTTGCGTTTTCCGGCACTGCGCACTGCATCTCAGTGCACTGAACTGACATCACCAGTCAATAATGACATATAATAACATTGTAACCCAAACTCTCCTAGTAAATTTCGTTTTTGTATAAACAGATTTCCATTTTCAATCAGCAATTGGTGATGTTTAAGAGCCCATATAACACACATTACGTTCCAATTATTAAAAAACTTACAAACATGTTAGGAGTTGTATTTACCATATTATTTTCTCTGCTCGATCCTCCACTATCTTACCAATGCTGATCATTTTGTCTGCTTTTCGTTAAGCGAGATGAACCTTTATTGTGGTGTACGAGGGCTGTTCAATAAAGAATAATCATAAGTTTTTACGGACATAATTTTTCGCACTAAAATTCGATCTTATTATATTCTGTTAGCTTAATGTGAAACAAACACGCCGTAGTAGTTTCATTGTTGGTACTCCTGGTTCCCGCCTGTGAGAACCGGGCAAGTTCAGACATGTTCAGTATCGCCTACTGCTGCAATGGGGGTAACATGCAGTTAAAGTTCATGTTAGAGGAAGATCCGGAGTTTCTTTCAAACGTAATCACTGCTGATGAAACTTGGCTCCTTCATTTTGATCCTGAAAGCAAACAGCAAAGCTCAGTGTAGAAATTTGCTTCATCACCAACTCCCAAAAAAGCAAAAGTGGTTGCTTCTGCTAGGAAAGTTATGGCCATCTCATTCTTTGATATTCATGGAATGGTTTATCAGCATGTTGTACCTGCACACACATCTGTAACTGGACAATACTACAGGGATGCCCTGAACACATTGCAAGTCCATATCAGGGGCAAAAGAACACATTTCCATGAAGCAGGCTGGATGCTGCACCACGATAATGCGCGGGCGCATATTGCCAAACTTGTTGCTGAATATTTTGCAAAAATCAACATGAGGTGCATTACTCACCCTCCCTATAGTCCGGATTTAGCCCCATGTGACCTTTCTCTATTCCCTAAATTGAAGAAACGCCTTCGTGGGAGGCACTATCCATCATCAGAAGCGGTGGTGAAGGCAGCGATTTTGAATGATATATCTAAAAATGGTTTCCAGTATGTCTTTGGAGACTGGCAGAAACGCTGAGACAAGTGCATCGCCTTCAGGGGAGACTGCTTTGAGAAGGACCATCAAAATTATGCGGATGAGTAAAGGTACGTTGTCAAAATATATATAATCATTCTTTATTGAACAGCCGTTGTAGATGTAACGAGGGTACCTATAGCAAGAAGGTCAGATTTTTAAAAAGCGTGTGCAAAGTGTTAGCTTTAAAATATGTGGTAAGCACAGTATGAAAAAAAAAACATCTTAATTAATAATGACTCCGTCTAGTCTGAGGAAGAGACTCCATAATGATGATGATGATGATGATGATAAAACTATACTTACAAAAGCTGGTTTATCGACTAAACACCGACTAAATAGTTCAATTACACATTTCGTTGTACAATCAGATTAACAAAGGAAACTATCGACTGTCAGATGTTTAAAAACAACCCCCTATATATTGGCTTAAAAAATCCAATTTCTTCCCACGATATTACGATAAACATCTGCACTGATAATACATTATTTATACATTCAAACTTTATTGTGTAAACAGCAATTCCATCAATTAAGTTATCGATACGATAAGTGTTTCAAAGAGACGTACCTATCTTTTTCTGTAGTATGAGTGTTATATACATTATATTTTATGCTTTATAGTTATACAAAAAAGTTAAAAGAATGACAAACGAGGGCGACACCTTGCTCACTGTAAACTCTACACAGATCTATTGTGATTGACATCCTTTAGCAGGTAGGGATGAAATGAGATGACTCAGGAGGACACAGTGATGCGAAGAAGTTTAGGAAAAGTGCTGAGAGTCCTGGCTACACCTTTTGTCTACTCCCTAAAGTCCGAATCCGATGTCAACAAGCATAACCCTAAGTGAGGACAGCGACCACACCACGTTGCCCAGCACTGAAAAATATTTACAATGTGCAAGCATTCGCGTCAGCTATCCTGAACCAAAGCATGAAAGCATGCCTGTAAGCTAATTAGGAAACGGAATGTAGATAAATTATGGAAAGGAAAACAAGGCAGCCAGTATTCAACAAAACGTGCTCGATGGCGACGAATCCACGACCTTCGTATGCGAGTCACACACGTTAAAGCAGCGCCATCCATAACTTTTTTAAATGAAAATCATTAGGGCAAATCAAAATAATGGGAAGCACTCTCATGCCAAGAATATTTCAAATTAAGACACTTTATTGAAAATGTTCGTGGGGCATCTTTGAAAGATTGTGCAACAAATAAATGCCAATTTTGGTCTTATCAAACGCTTTGTTTTAAAGTTGTTGTCTTCAAAGGAACTTTGACAAGTGAGATGATTTAGAAGATGCTTTTATGGAATTCAAGAGTGTTCAAAACGATATATTGCATGCGCTGCACCCGATATCAAATATTTGAGTAGAAGACAGGACTGTGCCCACTCTAATCAATATAGGCAAGCGAAAGAGAAAACAAACACCTGATACGTGATGTTCACATAAGTTTTTATATGTATTCTTATACACTGTTCTTACGAAAGCTTATTCTCTTTGTTAATGGAGATAGCTTTCATTAAGTTGTAGGTGTACGAAGGTGAGAGAAGTTAGGCATTGAACTTTAAGTATAAGGTAATACTCGGGCCTTCATGTTGTTGATAAGGTTTTCGGGGAAGTATTTATATTAGTCATACAAATGTCTTAATCACAATTTACAATCTTCTTTAGGAAAATAAAGATGATGGAGATGATGAGGTAGTTTCGGGCGATAGGATTTTCTTGACGGTTTCAGTATTCCATCTTTGGAATGGAGCACTTATTTTTCTAATCCAACGAAAATACCAGCGGTGCATCCATGTAGGTGTGAATGTTACTTACGTTAAAAGATAGTTCTTCATTGTCATTGTCTTATCGTCTGAGTACTGCAAATTTATGATGATAGGTTCCAAAATCTCGTTTCGTGCTATTTCTTTCTAAAAGCCGTCTTCTTGTAGTTAATCTGATGTCTCACGCAGTTTTCCCAGTCTTGTTGTGTTCCTTGTCAATTTCTTCGTGAATAACTCGTTCAATGTCAGTCAGTTTAAAAATATTATTTCTATTTGCAACATAATTTGAGCCTACTTTAGCTCAATTGGATTGTTCTAGCAGTAGACAGTACTGCTGTTTTGACAGTAAGGGGGAAGATGGATCGTGTCTCATTGATCCAGCTGATAGTACTCTTTTTCATGGAGGAGTAACTAAATAATACTGTTTTGAACTCTCAGAGCATAGAGTAAAAAGAGGTTACGAACCATTCATAAACAAAGATATAATGTGACCAGACACGTTCTGCCAGACCAGCAGGAAGTGCGTTGTTTCCTCTCTTCGAAGTTAACAAACACCTTGGCTTATTCAAAGTACATATTTCTTTTACCACGTCATGTCAAATGTTTACGTTTCAGTTCTGAGTAATATCAAATATACGTTCACTCATACATGCCGACCAATAATGATAGTTCATTACAGTGCTTACGTCGCAATGCATTGTTATAATATAATCGTATCTACTTTATTTATTTGTATTACGAAAGCTATTTGAGCTAAATATGGGGTTTCTACGGTTATATTAAATACTTTACTCTCTCCTTCCTCGTAGATCAGTTTCTGCAAAATCTCAATTTTTATCTCAGCGTGAATAGTATTTATTGATGATTGATTAGTTTGGCACTCGTCACACACCACATAGGGGGAATGCAATACAACACCGCAGGACTCCGATTGGTTGCTCACCTAGTAGCGCTCAAGGACAAACATCATACCATTTGAAACACATAATAAATACTTATACATTATACTTATACATTTCCTGTTTGTTTTGTTGTGAAAGATACAAGCACGCGCGCGTGCGCTCGGATACCGACACTGTTTGCAAGGGTGAAACCTCCATAAGACATTTTTGGTATAGTAAGTAATTTCTTAAGCAAGCAAGGTGGTGCAAGGTATAACAACTTTGGCACTCACTGGGTAGGTATGAACCCATATATTAGCCACTCCTGCTGCTCCCTTTTTGCAACTTCCTTCAACGGCCGACTTGTTGAACACTGACTCAATATTACACCTATAAAACTAAAGAAAGGTTTACATTAAAGCAGATGTTAAAGGAAGATAACCATGCACTTGTGGCCACTTATCCAGTACCACAATTAGTGTGTATACCTACAGCCAGTCCCAAAGATAAGAAAATATATGGTCCAGGAAAGCGACTACGCCATTAAGGCTATTCGTTTGCAAACAATGAGTCTGTAATAACCATTACGATATGACCAAGAATATAAACATATGTTAAAGAAACATTTTATGTCTACTTATTATCTATAGGTAGATGGTACTGTAAGTATAAACCGAAGAAACGAAGTATAGCCCACAGAAATTGGGGTATTTTACAGTGTTTTAGTGAAACACAAAGGAATATAAATAAAAGAAAAAATGTACTTATATTAGAGAACTTTGGTTTAGCATTAATAGAATACTAAATGATAGAAACTAAAAATGACATTTGTAGCTGTTCATGTAGTCATATTAACATACTTCATCAATGCAGGCACAAGAATTTGTATTTTAAAGATATTTTTAAAATTAATATTGCATCTGTCATTTTGTAGGAAGGGATGAATAAGCTACTGATCCGGTCTCTATTACAGAGTAATACCAAAGCTAACGCCTGCTCTAAACTCGGTGAATTTTGAACCAGTTCAGAAAAATAAGTGATAACTCCTGGATACTTAACTCATCTTTTAGGTGATGTTCTTCTCCACATATGGATAGCATTATTAAGCGTATAAGTGTATATATCCTTAAGTCATGCAGTTTTTTTGTGATTACACGCAATTTTTTCTCCATTTTTGCTTTGAACAGTTTTCCCCCTCTTTTTTCTGTGAACTGCATCTTTTGGTACAGTTACCTACTTTTTCAGATTCAAATTAAGACAGTTGAAACAAATCTTACGATGATGGAACAAACTCTAATCTTGGCATTATAATTGTTATTTTTAAAATAATAGTATTTCAATCTATCTTTAATAATTTCATGTGATAGTGGTAATTAATTTAACAGAATGGTGGGATAGGACTTTTTACTACTTTAATCAAAAATAAAAAATATGTAACAGTATTTAGGAACAATAAATAAAGACCTTGAAATAGTTGCGGATGAAAGGATACCACAGCAAAGCTTTAGCTTTACACAGAGGATCACTGAGAAAACATAGGAAACAGTGAAGTTCTAGATTAAGACCCCCCCCCAAAAAAAAAAAAAAAAAAAAAAAAAAAAAAAAAAGATAGAAGGAGGAGGAGGAAGACGCCAGAAGTTGTTTAATAATTTTCATGATAATATCACAGCAAAAGTATGGAATCTCGCGGTACACCACTGAGCCGCGGTACGCCCTTTAAGACCAACTGCTCTAGACGTTGGCATTACTGTAGCATTACACCTGGAATGCTAATACTTGAGCTACTTGCAGCTCCCTATAAGGGGTTAGATTTGTACACCTGCACTGTGATCATTAAAGACGAAAAGCTTTCGGAAACTTGGAGAATGTTGTAGTGAACCTCCAAGGTGCAAGTTAACGCTAGGCGAAAAGAGTACCACCAGCTTTTAGCTTTTACAAGAAAACTACGGTTACTTTGATGTCGCTGTCTCAAGAACGTAAAAGCCTTCCCCAGCTCAGAAAGTAATTTACCTGGCAAGAAGAGAGAGGGTTGCCCATTGCCGTGTTGGTCCCATAATAATAATAAAAAGCACCAAACTTTAGGACCACCTTCGTGGACAATGATAACTCAGCAGCTATACCACACTACACCATTATTCATCATGCCCATTTAAGAGTACTACTCGCCTAAAGGCCTGCTAAGATCCTTCTGTGACAAATAAAACCCTTAAGTATGTTCTAAAGTATAATCAACAGCCATCGAGAAGGATAAAGCTTGCAGAGAGTGAACGTGGAAAAAGGAATTATGTGCTAGAAGATAAAAGAGTGCAACAGAAACCGTAATACTTCTAAATGTTTACATAATCAGAAAAGCTAATATTGTTTCTTCTTTCGTTTCGGGTTATAGATGATGATAATAGCAACAGATGGTAAGGGAAGTGAAAATAACAGCAATATATAGAATATTTTAAAAAATTACTTCAAACATTAAGTCGCTATAAATATATGACACGTCGCCATTTGCATAATTAACGGTTTTGCAAGAATATAGAATTAGGGGTACGTTTTCCATAACATACTTTCTCAGTCGAGAGATACCAAAATGCTGTAACACGCTGTGGCACGCCCCATTTACTATGCCTTATTCCATTTATTGTCTTCGGGAAAACGTGTGCCAGTAATAATTACGAAGTGAAGCCACACCTTACAGTAACTTTTAAATCACGAAAATGTGTTTCTCTTTTTAATTTAAAGCCTGAATATTGACCCATAATCCTGAAATATGGGCAATTGTCACACTGGTCGGGCATCAGCAGGCACTTCCCAGTAATATCGCCCCCGCTATCTCCAGATCTCAATCCGGCTGACTTGTGGTTATCCTTAAGAATGAGTTTTTCGTGGCAGTCTCAGCAAGTCCATTGCAACTGAAGGATGCCATCTCGCAATAAATTGCCAAGATTTCAAGGAATTATCTACAAAATACCGTGCATGATGTCGTATGGTTCATCTTCCCTACGTTTTTACAAAAGATATTGTTTGCCCAACAGTGTGATGTTTTTGTCTACCACGAATATTGCAACATTTATAGCGGTTAAATTATACTGCTTTCGAAAATTTCCAAATACTTAAATACAAATGGTTATAGTGGGAGGCTAGAAGACAAATCATAAGTGCTCTAGGATTCTAGGCATTTGAAACAATAAATAGATTTTTATAAAAGTCACATCAAAGATAGGAACACAGCTAGACCAGATGTATGGATTGTTTTGCAAAGAACTACTAGGGCTGCCACAATCAGCACCAAGGGTAGTATTAAAGGGCATAAAGGGGAATTATTGAATCTGTGCATGAAGTAACAGAAAAGCATTAAGAACACAATTAGTTGGTGGTGGGAATTGGAAAGAAGAAAAGGCATGGGAGATTTATGGAGAGCAGAGGAGTCAAATCATTGCGGTTTTTGGAAGGAAGTGAGAACCAAAGTACAAGACATAGATAGGCAGGAGTTAAGGGAAAGTATAGAAGAAAAGACATCTTTGAAATTTTATAAGCAATTAAAGACAGAATGGGGTAGGGAAAAATATATAGATCAATGTAACAAAACTGGAAGATAAGGCATAGCATGAATGAGAGTAGGCATAATATATCTAAAAGGGTTGAGAAGTAATGAGGTAGGAATATGTGAATTTTGTGGAGATGAAGAGAGCACTGTTCATTACCTGATAGAATGTAAGGAGTTAAAAAGTTGCAGAAGAAAAAATATGGGATAAGAAATGGGACAATGTGAGCAAAGAGGTAGTGGCGTTACACATGTTAACGGGGATGGGTGAAAAGAAAAATAGATGTACAGGAGAATTCTGATATAAGTTAAGAGAAAAGTGGATTAGGACAAAAGAAGCGAAGGTCAAGAAGGAATGACAACAAGCTGCTCAGGAAAACCAAAGGCTTATGGCCAGGGTACCTGAGTCAGCGAGTAAATCTTGGGTCAGCAATTCCATATATTTGTACAGGGTGTATAATAGTCCATGCTCGATGTTAAAGTCATTGTAGTGAAACTGCAATGAAAAATGTACAAATAAATATCAAATACCAAATACCAAATGCAAAAGTCTATTGTAATCGGTGTTTAATACAACAACTGGAAAAACAATATGGGCTCCAAAATTTTTAAACTAATTTAAGATGTACTATGAAAGATTTAATATAAAAAGGCAGGTTTAAAAAGTTTGGGTGGTACGAAAGGTGCAATTGGGTAGTTATGCAAAATTGTTGAACTTTGGTTAGAAATTATGAAATGTATAAGATCTCGTATTTGTAAATCTGCAAGACAACCGTTAGTGGAGATTGGATGTAACTTCGAGTTTACATTTTGAATATTATTTTTCAAAAATAGTTCTTTATTGGAATTTTGTGGCATGGAAAAAAAATTAGTAAAACTTCTCATTTTAGACACACACATAAATTAAATTACAAGAAACTCTAAATCCAAAACTGTATTTGTATTCTAAATGGTTTTTTAGATCTTTAACATTTTATTCAAATGAAAATAAAAACAGCAAATATGTTTTTATTCTACAATTCTGGAGAATTTATTCCAAGAACGTTTTAAAACGTGAGATTTTATTCGAAATTGTATGACAATTCTTATGTTTCTAAACATAATTGGTACTGATGAACGGAAAAGACTTCTAAGTAGTCTACACCGGTTACTTATATTCTTTAGACCCATTTTCGAGCATAAATGGTTTTATATTCCAAATAATGTGTAGAATGAAATACTTGGTTCAGTGGTCATAGTTATCTGAAAACCACGTCTTTTACTTTTAAAGCTGGTTCCTTGTATCGTACATGTTATACCTGAAATGTACACAACTCCAGCAAATACCAATAAATGGAATCTCTAAATCTCGCACTTCTTTTACCTAAGTGATTTCTAAATTTGTCACACATTTGAATTTTTACCTCGATATTTTCAGTATTTAAAAAAAGAGAAGATTATGCTGATTAAGTAAGTGTTTCACATAATGCAAAAAAAAAAAAAAAAAAAACATTTATAGAAAATACAATTACTACCGCTTTATTTAAATATTGTTATACAAAACTAGCGTACAGGAATTTTTTGCAACCTTCTGGCCGTTTCAGAAGAATAATTTTCATAGCTATTTACTTTCAGTGGGGTAGCGCAGTGGCTTTGTTTGCATGCTAAGTGTCCCCAGTTCGATTCCGGCTCTGGGGTTAGCGATTTTAAGTCACCCTATCCACGCCTTCACCTCTGTCTAGCACATGTGAAGTGTCCCCTATGCCCAACGTGGTTCGGAGTCCACAGTATAAGCTGTAGGTCCACTCGCCTCAGAGTCATCTTCATTATCACCCTATCATTGGAGGTAATGGACCCGCCCTCTGGGTGCCTCCACCTGAGAAATAGGTCCAGATATCACGTGGTGGGGCGAGGTTACCCCTAAGGCCAAGGTTGCCAAATAGGGCGTGTTGGTAGGTAACCCGGTGGCCAAATTATGTCCCATCTTGCACAACTTTGAATTGTGACAGAAAACACATACTAACTTTTTAAGCTAATCCTCTGTGACTTTTTCATAAACATTTTAACAAGATTGGTTACGAATTACGTTGTACAGATAATTTTTAATGCACAAAACTAACAAAAATAATCCTGTAAAAACATTGCAAATACATGCAAATCTTTGTGGTGCGTGCTCTTGGACATTAATAAATTATGACTTGTTGAAGTCTTAGACCTTTGAAAACAAAGGTTGAAAATTTTCGAGATCTTCTCGAGAAACAAGGCAGGTGAAAAGACGATTAAAAATCGATGTTTCGGGACCGCACATCTCTCCCATCATCAGGATATTTAGCTTATATTTGTGCTATATTCAATGATATATTTGTGCTTATAACATTTATTAAAATATCCTGATGATGGGAGAGATGTGCGCTCCCGAAACATCGATTTCTAATCGTCTTTTCACCTGCCTTGTTTCTCGAGAAGAACTCGAACATATTCCTCGCCAGGAAAGCTTTAGGTATTATCTTAAAAGGTTGAAAAGTTTGTCCAAATGTCAGCCTAATGGGCATCTTTTTTTAAAAAAATTTACGTCCTCCAGTATTAACAGCTTTTGGATGTGGATTGCGACACACTTGGCAGTGACACCGACCCAGTGACACTATTTTTTTTTTTTTTTTTTTGTAATTTACAACTAATTGAAGTTATAAAAGGTATGTACATTGTACATTGACACAAAAATAAAAATAAATAAAAGAGAACCAGTAATAGTTCATGGTGACATAAGACAAGGTTGTCCTTTATCAGCTACACTTTTTAATTTGTATGTTGACGAAATAGGAAGGATTTGGTCGAATAAAGTCAATGGAGGCATTAATGTATCAGGAGCTAAATTGAAAACTATGTTGTATGCAGATGATCAAATAATAATGGCCACAAATGAAGACGACCTGCAGAAAATGCTGTATAGTCTAGATAAAATTGCTACAGAATATGGAATGAAAATATCAGCAAATAAATCCAAAACCATGACATTTAAAGGAATTAATCCAGTAAGATCAAAAATAGTGTTAGATAACATAATAATTGAGCAGAAATCACACTTTAAGTATTTAGGATAAAATGTCTCGTACCAAGGGGAAGCTGATATAATAGAGAAAATAAATAAATTTAACTATGTAACAGGCACAATAAAAAGAACATTAAAAAATAAAGCAAGAAAGGACTCTATAATAAAACTATACAAAACAATGGCAGTACCAACTCTGATCTATGTATCAGAAACATGGGCACTAACAAAAAGAAATAGTACGAGAATATAGTCATCAGAAATAAAATTCATAAGAGCAATAGCTGGATATACCAGAATTGATGAAAAACGTAGTCAGGATATTAGGACAGAATTAAAAGTAGAAGAAATAAACCATACTATTGAAAGAAATAGAAATCAATGGAAAGAACATGTTCAGAGAATCAATAACAGAATACCAAAAATAGCCTTAAACAATAAACCTATAGGAAGAAGAAACCAGGGAAGACCGAAGAAAAGATGGGCAGACCAATTTGGAGCCGGAACGGGTTAAACAATCCAAAGCCGTGAGGTAGAACAAGAAGAAGAAGAAGTAATTTATGTCCTTTAACTTAGTGACACTTGCCCTGAATTACTCTAATATCTGAGATGAAATTAATTTCTCCCAAATTACTATGCTGCCTGAGCAAGGGAATTGTTGAAATTGCTTTATCCCACACCCTAAACTAATATAAATTAATTCTTGCAGAGCTGAACCACCTCTAATTGCACTCAGTTATATTGAAGACACTATTATTATTATTATTATTATTATTATTATTATTATTATTATTATTATTATTATTATTATTATTATTATTATTATTATTATTATTATTATTATTATTATTATTATTATTATTATTATTATTATTATTATTATTATTATTATTATTATTATTATTATTATTATTATTATTATTATTATTATTATTATTATTATTATTATTATTATTATTATTATTATTATTATTATTATTATTATTATTATTATTATTATTATTATTATTATTATTATTATTATTATTATTATTATTATTATTATTATTATTATTATTATTATTATTATTATTATTATTATTATTATTATTATTATTATTATTATTATTATTATTGTTATTATTGTTGTTATTGTTGTTATTGTTATTGTTATTATTATTGTTATTGTTATTATTATTGTTATTATTATTATTATTATTATTATTATTATTATTATTATTATTATTATTATTATTATTGTTATTATTATTGTTATTATTATTGTTATTATTATTGTTATTATTATTGTTATTATTATTGTTATTATTATTATTATTATTATTATTATTATTATTATTATTATTATTATTATTATTATTATTATTATTATTATTATTATTATTATTATTATTATTATTACTATTACTATTACTATTACTATTACTATTATTATTATTATTATTATTATTATTATTATTATTATTATTATTATTATTATTATTATTATTATTATTATTATTATTATTACTATTATTATTACTATTACTATTACTATTACTATTACTATTACTATTATTACTATTACTATTACTATTACTATTACTATTATTATTATTATTATTATTATTATTATTATTATTATTATTATTATTATTATTATTATTATTATTATTATTATTATTGTTGTTGTTGTTGTATTGTTGCCATTACAAAGAAAATCACTGCTACAATCTAGGTGAGTGGACCACTCCTCTGCACGTAATCTATGAGTTTTAAGCACTGAGGAGAAGAAAGGGGTAGAATGCAAGTGTACACAGCTGTTCTGCCAAATGCATTAGTGTTACTTAATTTTGACTTGTGAATCGTCTACAGATGTGGAGAAGAAGCATTTCTGATGCTCAGGATGATTAATGTACATAAGACATTTTCAGGATGTTAGTAGTTCTCTAAAAACAACGTGATGTAACAGTTCTAAAGGTGTGTCATAGCAGAAGAGGTTGCAGGTGACAATGACTACAGCAAATATTCGTCTTGTGACGCGTGTGATGCTGGAATTCTCTGCGTTGCTTCCCAATCAGTTCCTGAGCGCTGCTGTTGCTAGACGTGCCTATGTCTTTGAAACTCTAAGTAGTGATTTTGTTGCTGTAGATTATAAGCAATATACATATATAACAATTATTTAATTTTATTACTTAAAGTATTAAAACTTTGTGGTAAAATAATAACCAGCTGCTTCAGAAAAATGCAGTTCCAGGTTTTATTTATGGTCATGTTCCAGATATAAATCTATTATGGCACAACACTTCCTCACTCGTCTGTATTTATTACTTTCTGTATCACATACAATTAGAGAAGGCACCTACTGCGTATCACCAAAAAATTCGATACCAAGATTACATTGGAAATACACGTTTTGATGTTCCCTGAGTCTGTAAAACAATTTTTAGACAAACAGGAGATCGTCATATCTATTTCATCTTGGTCATGCAAATAGAATTGAATCTCAAAGAGATCAGAGAACAAATAAAAGAGTTGATTGTCACTTAATCCCCTGTATTCTTCATTCCCATTGTATCTGTAAGAAAATATGTAAAATAACTATTTCTAGTAACACCTAACTTAATTGACATAAAGCGCATTGAAAAATAGGCGTTCTAAGTTTAGATGTTGCGGAATGTGTAGAAAATGAAATGTGAGTGTACACGTCAGAACTTCCTTAATTCCCCAACAAGTCATTCACTTATTACTCCCTCTACTCCCTCAGAAGCATACGTGTGTTACGTAGAGGAAGCACTGAATTCGTTCTTAACTTCTGTATGAAGGTTCTATTAGTCATACAGGCTTTGGGTTCTACTGAATCCATGAAAGGAATTAATAGAAAATGTTTCCTGTGTGTACGTGTGTGTGTGTGCGTGCGCGCGCGCGTGTGTGTAATTTACGTCCTCCAACGTTAAGTCATATCGCACGATGAATGAAATGGGTGATTCTCAAATGAGTCCGGGGTCCGGCTACCCGAAATTCATCTTTCAGGATAAGCGGAAAACCCGGGAAAAAAACCTTATCCAGATAACTCACCTAACCGAGATTCCAACTCGGGACCTCTTGAACGTCAGGCAGACACGCTACCATCTACGCTACCGAGGCGGGCGTGTGTTGCCTCTCTCTCTCTCTCTCTCTCTCTCTCTCTCTCTCTCTCTCTCTCTCTCTCTCTCTCTCTCTCTCTCTCTCTCTCTCTCTCTCTCTCTCTCTCTCTCTCTCTCTCTCTCTCTCTCTCTCTCTCTCTCTGTGTGTGTGTGTGTGTGTGTGTGTGTGTGTGTGTGTGTGTGTGAACAGTATAAATGAAAAGTAAAATGCTGGATGTATACCAAACCTGGAATTAAAGTTTACATAATCGATGGATGTGACACAACGATTTTCAAGAGAAGTCCTTTACACGAATCTACCCGTTACGTGGATCTACTCCTTATTTCATTAGTTTTAAAATGACTAGTAACTTTCATTAAAATTTCTAAGTATAAGAAATGTTCACTTCTTTTCAACTTATGCACTCTGATCATATGCCATCTAATTACTCTACGTAATGACAAGACTAGCACATAGACCAGAAGCAGGAAACCTTTACTTCAAATAATAAGCATTTAAAACGCTGTCGATATTCCTTTGCATGCAATACGCATAGGATAAAATGTTCAGATGTTCAGATATTTAGAACTTACAGAACAGATGACAATCGGGTCTGCTAATAACAACATATTATATATGCCATTTCTTAATCAAGAAATTTCTCCGCATGCTATAGATAATGCGTTGGACTATCTTTAATTATTGTTATGTATTTTAACCAAGTACATTATATAAGAGAATGAATAGGTGGAATGTTTAAGAACTGTCCCTCTTATGAGCCTGGGATCCACAAAGCTTATACTTCCCGGACATGTGTATTTTCAGGATAAGAAAAAGGTCGAGAAAACTTACATTTTCCGCTTAACTTACTCTAAAGGAAATTCCAACAACAAAGCTCTTAAATGTGATGTACACATACTATCCTCTACACCACGGAGGCAATCTTTAAATCTTTTTCGTCTTATTTCTCGAGTTCTTTTATATTCCAAATTTAAGATTATACAAAACTCTTTGTATGTACTTCTTGTTACTGATATTGAATGTGGCGGATATCCACTAACCTGCGTAATTACAAACATCTTGGCTAAAATTTTCGTATTCGTTCTTCAATTTAATATATGTTATATACATTTTATTCTATTCGTTACTTTTCCACTATTGAATGTACGGTTATTTGTAAAGGATCTTCTACGAAACCTTTTATTCCTTGATATGCTTTCCATCTTGTTATTTAAAACTTTGTATACACAGTGTCAGTGTTATAAGTAGTAATGAATAACAATATACATAAAATTGGTTTCTAATACTCAGAATCTTCTACTCAGAACTGGTTCGTGTCACTTTCGTTTAAAGAAGAGGTCAATGACCTTAGTTTTTGTTGGTTTCTTCCAGTTTCAACTATAAATTACAACACCTTTGAAAGTTACGTTCCAGCTTCTATTATTCACATACCTCCACCAAAATCAGGTCTCCAAGAATGTTTAGTTTATCTACCATCCATTTTGAAAAGAAACTGGTGCAAACCATTCTTTGTTTTATGAGTAATATAGCTCCCGTGATTTTAATTCCAAAGGCTATATGAAATGCTCAACTATATTTTATCAGGAAGGTTATTAGTATAGTTCAGTTCAAAATAGTTACTATCACTAAGATGACCTTTAGACATATTTTTATATGATAAAACACCACAAGAGTATCAACGACACCCCATCTATTAATTCCACTATTCTCTTAATGATGTGTAAAGTGTAAATATTTATCTTCGTTACTATGGCAAATTGTTTCACGGTTTTTAAGTAAATCTCTTTTGAATACGTTTTCCACCCACAAGGTGGCTTGTAATAATCATTGAGACTCTTATTTATTATTGCTAATCAGGATATTGTCTGTTTGCAATTAAATAAGCCTAATGTTTTAGGTAAGTACTGTGATTTCTGCTTTGCGGGAGGCTCAAAATAAGAGAAGTCATCCTAATAATGAACAAAGCGATGGGTTAATAATGAAACGATCGTTTTCCACTCGTAAACAAATACTTTTTATAGTTGACCATTTACCGTGCACTTTATTGTGCTCGCTAACCACAATTTTACTTTTACACGAAACAGTGCAACCACTGACATTAACATAGAGTACTCTGTGTTACAAACTTGCTCAGGCATACAACTGGAAGTCACAGAAATTTTGTTAAAATTAGATTATTATTATTATTATTATTATTATTATTATTATTATTATTATTATTATTATTATTATTATTATTATTATTATTATTATTATTATTATTATTATTATTATTATTATTATTATTATTATTATTATTATTATTATTATTATTATTATTATTATTATTAATATTATTATTATTATTATTATTATTATTATTATTATTATTATTATTATTATTATTATTATTATTATTATTATTATTATTATTATTATTATTATTATTATTATTATTATTATTATTATTATTATTATTATTATTATTATTATTATTATTATTATTATTATTATTATTATTATTATTATTATTATTATTATTATTATTATTATTATTATTATTATTATTATTATTATTATTATTATTATTATTATTATTATTATTATTATTATTATTATTATTATTATTGTTGTTGTTGTTGTTGTTGTTGCAACTACTTCCATTATCAATATCGTTTTTTACTGTCATATCCAGGCCACCTTAAATCTTCTATGATTAACCAACGTGGATCTCGGTGACTTAGTTGGTTAGGCGCTGGCCTATTTAGCCCAACGTCGTATGTTCAAACCCGGCCCAGAACAACAGTTTTCAAGTGTGCTTAAATGCGACAGCCCCATATGAGTAAACGTATTTGTCTGTAAAAGATCTTGTGCAAAATGAATTGTCAGGTTCCTTAACAGACAAAAAATATATTTTACTTAACCAACAGTCTGTGAAAATTCGTGAAAGCAGTTAGAGGAATTTAAAGCATCCCTAACCTCGCAATAAAAATAAAATACAACTCTGTTAAGGCACACATTATTATCCTTAAAAGTGGTAGCAAGAACGGAGATTGGTGGATTACTAGAAAGGCTGCTCAAAAGCATAAAATTGTGGCGATAGAATTAGTGCTGTATTTAACGAAAGTATAAGGTTCATATATATGTAGAAGATACTTGCTAGCTGGTGTGAAGCTGGATATTTGCACGGAAACAGAATAGCACAAGTCGGATACAGAACCCGTGACTCCAATGTATCCGCTAGAGCAGAGTTGAGGACGGTCTGGCTCGCTCGATGGGAGACACAGGGGGCCCCCGGGCTGTGGGACGGCGACCCTTTGTTTCCCTGCTCCCAGCTGATTAGTTACGCTGCATATAGATGCCTCATTAATAAATACAACCCAGAATTAGACCACACAAAAGAGTGGAAAATGAGCAAAATGGTTATGGCCAAGTTTACACATTCGTGGACAAGATTTCCTCTTTCTTTTTATCCTCGGGTCGACTATCACCGCTTCCATACGCCACGAGGTCCTGAAGTGTCCCCTGATGAAAGGCACATGCCCAACTTTGGAAAACAATTTTCAAGCTAATGCAAATAGCTAGTATAGAATTCTGTATGAAGATCGTGTTTATTTTTTCCTTAATCCATATTCTGGCTAAGTGATTTGCAGTGAAATGTGGGCCTAGCACTCTGCTCTCTGAAGTCATTTGGAAAAGAATGGTACTCCACTACATTTCTGGATTGCTAATGTACTTCTAAAAGAATGCATATTGCAAAAATGATAATTTTATTTTTATTTGCTCCATCATTGAATATCTGAGGCAAGGGAATACTTCTATTTAATCCAAAATTGTCATTACCTTTCACGAATAACATTAAATCTGCTAACAGTGAGTGCTTTAAAAGAAGTTTTCCTACAAAAGCGATATAAAAATTGTTTAATATCAGATATCATAATAACTCAGACTTTCTAATGGTGTGAGGCTAAAATAATGAGTGTATTCCCTCCCAAAAACAAAACTATGTTTTGTTATCTTTTTATTTCTCAAATATATTTACCGACACCGGGCCCAAATGACCTTGTTGTCGACGGGCCCTAAAACACCACTCACTGACTGACTGACTCACTCACTCACTCACTCACTCACTCACTCACTCACTCACTCACTCACTCACTCACTCACTCACACACTCACTCACTCACTCACTCACTAACTCACTCACTTTACCGACAAGAATTTAAACATTGTGAACAGGAGAAAATCTTGCCACATCCGTCCTTTCTGATTATTTTCCTCAGGTTTCCTTCAGTCGGCATAACTGGGAAATACGATGGAGGTATCTTAAACTTAGGCCCAAAATATCTTCCCAATTATATCTTCCATTTATCATTTCACTGCATTTCATTTAGGTATCATCAATCTCCATCGACTGTGTTCGTATGTAGTAAGAACTGCAGAAAACACTATTAGAAATGCAAATTAATTGTTCTTTCACACTGGTCGTGTGTAGGCTAAATTGTGGACTGGATGGAAACCAGAACATCCAGGGCTCAAATCCCGGCTATGGCATTGAATTTTTCAGTCTGACTCTACGTTTTCACAATTTAGCCTACACATGAACAGTGTGAAAGAACAATTAATTTCCATTAATTGACCTAATAGTGTTTAACTATAAAGCTCGGCCCTTAAAGTACTTACATGTTGTAAGTCGCCATTAAGGTAGTTGTCTCATGTGTTTATGAGAACTCCTAAGTGATTTACCGTGAAAAACACGAGTCAGTTGGAGAATTTAATGTCATATCGGCACGTTGGCCATAGTAGCTCAATGGTAGAGTGGCTGGACGGAAACCAGAAGATCCGTGGTTCAAATCTCGGCAATCGCATTGAAATTTTCAGTCTGACTCTACGTTTCCACTATTAGAAATATCTTATTCATATGACATATATTTGAGATTCTGGAATGAGGAACAACTTACATATTGGCTTAAGATGTCTTTATCACTGTGTAACTGCCAAATTTAATCTCGTTGCCACGTTGCATTCTTTCATAAAAAAAAATTGGTATGGTCTTATGATTTACTTCACAAAAATTAGTTCAGATAAATCGCATAATGGGAAGATAAAAGTGATATTTAATTACTATAAGCAATTATAGTAAATTGTTGACAAAACGGGCATGATTAACTAAACGTGGGAATACAATGAGTGACATGGCCGATATCCTTGTTGTAGGATGGC